>OY283139.1:50028618-50102094 GCA_958299785.1 Medicago lupulina | reverse complement strand
AGTCGTTGTCGTTGGTTGAGCTGCCGTTGTGTTGTTGTTGTTGGTTGAATTTGAATACGTTGATAATGTTGTTAACCATGAATTTACATAAGTATATTGAAGTAATTGCTGATATTTAGGGTGTTAGATTCAATTGATGAATTATAATTCTATTATTATTGTTTGTGAATCTCACCCCTTCTGCTTGAAAATGTTGCCCTTCGTATGGGTAACTTGCAGGTGATCCAGAATAGTAGAAGTGGTGGCTCATGTGTCTTAGGGCTCTGATACGTAACGGGATGGGAATTAGTTGTTGTGTTTTCATTCCTTATGTATCAATTTTGAAGCATGTTGTTGGAGTTTGTTTTGGAATTAAATGTTAAATATTACTTATGTTGGGGCCTTTGAGCCAGATTTATATGATGTGGTTGTAATTTTTTAAAAGATTTTTCCGCTGCAATATTTTATGTTGTTGACGTTGATGAATAAATAATATTTTAAATCTATTTATGAAATTTTGAAAAGCAGTGTGACATTCCCGTTTATTGTTGAACTCTGATTTACTTATTTATTTATATAAATAATTAGTTCTTGAGATAACGGGGTGTTACAATTGGTCTTAGAGCAGGTTGGTCCGTCCGACCAAGTAGTAGAGTCATGTCGAGCCACGTAGTGTTGTGTACTAACCTTACATTGTCCTTGTTGTTCTGATTTTTGCTTGCCACGTAGAATTTCAAGATGGCTGGGAGAAATGATGCTGCTATTGATGCTGCACTCGAAGCTGTTGCTCAAGCTGTAGGATAACAACCAACTGTTGGTGCTGGTAATGACGGAGTGAGAATGCTGGAAACCTTTCCGAGGACCATCCACCAACATTCAAAGGAAGGTATGATCCAGATGGAGCTCAGAAGTGGCTCAAAGAGGTTGAGAGGATCTTTAGGGTCATGCAGTGCAGTGAGGTACAGAAGGTGTGTTTTGGTACGCACATGTTGGCTGAAGAGGCAGATGACTGGTGGGTGAGTCTTCTACCTATCTTAGAACAAGATGGTACTGTCGTAACCTGGGCTGTGTTCAGGAGGGAGTTTCTGGATAGGTATTTTCTGGAGGATGTCCGAGGCAAGAAAGAGATTGAATTTCTGGAGTTGAAGCAAGGAGACATGTCTGTAACTGAGTATGCTGCGAAATCTGTGGATCTGTCTAAGTTTTATCCACACTACACTCCTGAGACTGCTGAGTTTTCGAAGTGTATCAAGTTTGAGAATGGTCTGCGTGCTGATATAAAGCGGGCCATTGGTTATTAGAAGATAAGGAATTTTTCCGAATTGGTAAGCAGCTGTAGGATTTATGAACAGGATACGAAAGCTCATTATAAGGTGATGAGTGAGCGTGGAGGTAAGGGACAGCAGAGCCGTATGAAATCGTATAGTGCCCCAGCTAACAAGGGTAAACAGAGGCTGAATGATGAGAGGAGGCCTAAGAGGAAAGATGCTCCTAAGGAGATTGTTTGTTTCAAGTGTGGTGAAAAGGGCCACAAGAGTAATGTTTGTGATCGTGATGAGAACAAGTGTTTCCGATGTGGGAAGATAGGTCACACGATAGCTGAGTGCAAGCGTGGTGACATTGTCTGTTTCAACTGTGACGAGGAGGGTCATCTTAGTACGCTGTGTAAGAAGCCTAGGAAGACTCAGGCTAGTTGCAAGGTGTTTGCATTGACCGGTACGCAAACCGTTAATGAGGACCGACTTATCAGAGGTACTTGTTTCTTTAATAGTATTCCTTTAATTGCTATTATTGATACTGGTGCTACACATTGTTTCATTGCTATTGATTGTGCACGTAAGTTGGGTCTGGTTATGTCTGAGATGAATGGAGAAATGGTTGTTGAAACTCCAGCTAAGGGTTCAGTAACTACTTCTCTTGTTTGTTTGAGTTGTCCTTTGTCTATGTTTGGTAGAGACTTAGAAGTTGATCTTGTATGTTTGCCCTTGACGGGTATGGATGTAATCTTTGGGATGAACTGGTTAGAATATAACTGTGTTCATATCAATTGTTTTAGTAAGACGGTACATTTTTCTTCTGCTGAAGAAGAGAGTGGAGCAGAATTCTTAACCACTAAGCAGCTGAAGCAATTGGAGCGAGATGGGATCTTAATGTTTTCTTTGATAGGATCTTTGTTGGTAGAGAATCAGGTTGTGATTGTTAGATTGCCGGTTGTGAATGAATTTCCAGAAGTATTTCCTGATGAGATTCCTAATGTGCCACCAGAAAGAGAGGTCGAATTTTCAATTGACCTTGTTCCAGGAACGAAGCCGGTGTCGATGGCACCTTATCGTATGTCGGCGTCCGAGTTAGCTGAGTTGAAGAAACAATTAGAGGATTTACTTGATAAGAAGTTTGTAAGGCCGAGTGTTTCACCTTGGGGAGCGCGAGTGTTGTTGGTTAAGAAGAAAGATGCTAGCATGAGGTTGTGTATTGATTACCGTCAGTTGAATAAAGTGACGATAAAGAACAGATATCCGCTTCTGAGAATTGATGATTTGATGGATCAACTGGTGGGTGCTCGTGTGTTTAGTAAAATCGATTTGAGGACAGGTTACCATCAAATTAAAGTGAAGGATGAGGATATGCAGAAGACGGCCTTTAGGACGCGATATGGACATTATGAGTATAAAGTGATGCCTTTCGGTGTTACAAATGCACCAGGTGTGTTTATGGAGTATATGAATAGAATTTTCCATGCCTATTTGGATCAGTTTGTAGTTGTATTTATTGATGACATCTTGATTTATTCTAAGACTGAAGAAGAGCATGCAGAACATTTAAAGATTGTGTTGCAAGTGTTGAAAGAAAAGAAGTTGTATGCCAAGTTATCTAAATGTGAGTTCTGGTTAAGTGAAGTCAGCTTTCTTGGCCATATTATTTCTGGTAGTGGTATTGTAGTAGACCCCTCAAAAGATGATGCAGTATCACAATGGGAGACTCCGAAGTCGGTTACTGAGGTTAGAAGTTTTCAGGGTTTGGCTGGTTATTACCGCAGGTTCATAGAAGGATTTTCGAAGTTGGCACTTCCATTGACTCAGTTCACCTTTAAAGGTAAATATTTTGTGTGGAATGCTCAGTGTGAGAATAGTTTCAATGAATTGAAGCGCAGGTTGACGACTGCTCCAATTTTAATTTTACCAAAGCCAGATGAACCTTTTGTTGTGTATTGTGATGCGTCCAATTTGGGCTTAGGAGGTGTACTTATGCAGGATGGCAAAGTGGTAGCTTATGCTTCGAGACAGTTGAGAATTCATGAATGGAGTTATCCTACGCATGATTTGGAACTGGTTGCTGTAGTTTTTGTATTAAAAATTTGGAGGCATTATCTGTACGGCTCTAGATTTGAGGTGTTTAGCGATCATAAGAGTTTGAAATATTTATTTGACCAAAAGGAATTGAATATAAGGCAGAGAAGGTGGCTTGAGTTGTTAAAAGATTATGATTTTAGTCTGAATTACCACCCCGGTAAAGCTAATGTGGTTGCAGATGCTTTAAGCAGGAAGACGTTGCACATGTCCACTATGATGGTAAAGGAGTTTGAGTTGCTTGAGCAGTTTAGAGATTTGAGCCTAGTTTGTGAGAGGTCACCCCAGAGTGTGCAGTTGGGTATGTTGAAGATCAATAGTGATTTCTTGAACAGTATCAAGGAAGCGCAGAAAATTGATGTCAAGTTTGTGGATTTAATGGTTGCTAGTAATCAAACAGCAGATGGTGACTTCAAGGTCGATGATCAAGGTGTGCTGAGATTCAGAGGAAGAATTTGTATTCCTTATGATGATGAGTTGAAAAAGTTGATTTAGGAAGAAAGTCACAGAAGTAGCTTAAGTATTCATCCGGGAGCTACAAAGATGTATCACGACTTGAAGAAATTATTTTGGTGGTACGGGTTGAAGCGTGATGTTGCACAGTTTGTTTATGCATGTTTGACTTGTCAGAAGTCTAAGGTTGAACATCAAAAGCTTGCAGGGTTGTTGACACGGTTAGATGTGCCTGAATGGAAGTGGGATAGCATCTCCATGGATTTTGTGACTAGTTTACCGAATACTCCGAGAGGGCATGATGCCATATGGGTTGTTGTCGATAGATTGACGAAGTCGGCACATTTCATTCCGATTAATATCACCTTTCCTGTAGCTTAGTTGGCAGAGATTTATATTCGAGATATTGTGAAATTGCATGGGGTTCCATCGAGCATTGTGTCGGACAGAGATCCGAGGTTTACTTTAAGGTTTTGGAAGAGTTTGCAAGAGGCCTTGGGTTCAAAGTTGAGGTTGAGTTCGGCTTATCATCCGCAAACAGATGGTTAGTCGGAGAGAACGATTCAGTCATTAGAGGATTTGCTGAGAGTGTGCGTACTTGAGCAAGGTGGAGCTTGGGATAGTCATCTACCGTTGATAGAGTTCACGTACAACAATAGTTACCATTCGAGTATTGGTATGGCACCGTTCGAAGCTTTGTATGGTCGGAGGTGCAGGACTCCATTGTGTTGGTTTGAGTCGGGAGAAAGTGTAGTGTTGGGACCAGAATTAGTTCATCAGACTACGGAGAAAGTCAAGTTGATAAGATAAAAGATGAAAGCGTCGCAGAGTCGGTAGAAGAGTTAGCATGACAAACGTAGGAAGGCCCTTGAGTTCCAAGAGGGAGATCATATGTTTCTGAGGGTCACTCCATTGACAGGTGTAGGTCGTGCGTTAAAGTCTAAGAAATTGACTCCGAAGTTTATTGGTCCATACTAGATATCTGAGAGGATTGGAACAATGGCATATAGAGTGGGTTTGCCACCACATCTTTCGAATTTGCATGACGTGTTTCATGTGTCGCAACTTCGGAAGTATGTAGCGGATCCTTCACATGTGATTCCGAGAGATGATGTGCAGGTTAGAGACAACCTTACGGTTGAGACCTTACCATTGAGAATCAGAGATCGTGAGGTGAAGAAGTTGAGAGGCAAGGATATACCTCTATTGAAAGTTGTTTGGGGAGGAGTAACTGGTGAAATTTTGACATGGGAGCTGGAGAGTAAGATGCAAGAGTCTTATCCGGAGTTGTTTGCTTGAGGTAATATTTCGAGGACGAAATTCTCTAAGTTGGGGAGAGTTGTAACGCCCTAGTTGTTATTTAATTATTTTTGAATTATTTAGAGTCTTTTATATGATTTTAAATAATTATTGTTGATGTTGTGGTGTGGTGTATTTTTATTAAATGGTTATTTTTAATATTTATTAGAATAATGTGAGAAATAGAAATTATTTGGAGTTTGGGGGTTACTTTTTAATTAAAGGAATTAAGGGGAGTTAATTGGATTTAAGGGGGGAGTTAAGTTAGAGATAGAGAAGTCAGAAAAACAAAAACACGTACAGTGAGTTTTTGGGAGAAAAAGCAAGGAAGAGCCAAGAGAGGAGGAACTTTTCTGTAGAGCTTTGTTCATCGAATTAAGGTAAGGGTGAGACTATCTCTCAATAGTAATAGTGATATAATTCTGATTTTTGATTTAACATGATGTTAGTTGGAATTGAGGGATTGGGGATTAGGTTTTGGAGAATTTGCAATTGATGAAAATGAGTTGAATTGCTGTTTGATGTTGTTTTTGTGTGTTCTTTGTTATGCATTGTTGTATGTTGAACCTGTAAACATCTGTTAGAACACGTTTTGGGTAATCAGGGGTTTAAAATTGGGTTTAGAATGAGATAGGGTTAGAAAATCCGAGAGCTTTTTCACTACCTAGATGAATGGTCGCTTAAGCGAAGGACCCGTCGCTTAAGCGAGCATTCAAGCTAGTTTCCCAGATTTTTCTACAGACATGTCGCTTGAGCGAGCCACAAGAGAGCTCGTAAGCGAACATTTCCTAACTTTCGTCATTTAGGTCGCTTGAGCGAGCCACAAGTGAACCATGAGCGAGCTGATCCCAACCATTCTGTGAGGCACACGCTTAAGCGAGAAGGTCTTCGCTTAAGCGAGCAAGGCTTTTGGCAGCCACCTTTTGATCTTTGTTTCGTGCATTAGGGGATCCGTTTGAGCATTCTAAAATGTTTATTTTAAATTGTATAACCTCTGTATATGCACTAAACCCTATAAAAACTTCTTGATAGATGAATTGGATTGATTTATGTGAATATGTGCTATGTTGCTGAATTTTGCCGTGTGAATTGTTGTGTCATATTTGACTAAGTTGGGGAGCATGTCATAGTTGATTATGCATGTTAGTAGTTGTCGTTGCTGTTGTTGAGTTGTATGCAGATATACACAGTTTTAAGTCCATTACATACTCATACATTGTTGAGGGCTCATGCCCTGGAATGTTTATCATTCAACTGTTGAGGGCTTATGCCCTAGAACGCCTTGTCGTTCAATTGGAGAGGGCTCATGCCCTGTGAATTCTTTAACCATTCAAAATGTTGAGGGCTCATGCCACATGCATGTGCATTGTTGCATGCATGTGCGTTGCATAGACCTTCGTTATTCGTTATTCGTTGTTGTGTCATTGCATAGTCGTTGTCGTTGGTTGAGCTGCTGTTGTGTTGTTTTTGTTGGTTGAATTTGAATACGTTGATAATGTTGTTAACCATGAATTTACATAAGTATATTGAAGTAATTGCTGATATTTAGGGTGTTATTCAATTGCTGATATTCAATTGATGAATTATAATTCTATTATTATTGTTTGTGAATCTCACCCCTTCTGCTTGAAGATGTTGCCCTTTGTATGGGTAACTTGCAGGTGATCCAGAATAGTAGAAGTGGTGGCTCATGGGTCTTAGGGCTCTGATACGTAACAGGATGGGAATTAGTTGTTGTATTTTCATTCCTTATGTATCAATTTTGAAGTATGCTGTTGGAGTTTGTTTTGGAATTAAATGTTAAATATTACTTATGTGGGGGCCTTTGAGCCAAATTTATATGATGTGGTTGTAACGTTTTAAATGATTTTTCCGCTGCAATATTTTATGTTGTTGACGTTGATGAATAAATAATATTTTAAATCTATTTATGAAATTTTGAAAAGCAGCGTGACATTCCCGTTTATTGTTGAACTCTGATTTACTTATTTATTTATATAAATAATTAGTTGTTGGGATAACGGGGTGTTACAATGGAGATCCTGAAGAGTTTTCTTGGTGGAAAACCAACTTCTACAGTTATATCATGGGCTTAGATGAAGAAGTATGGGATATTCTGGAAGATGGAGTTGGTGACTTAGTCCTTGATGAAGAAGGAGCTGCTGTTGATAGAAAGGTTCATACTCCTGCTTAGAAGAAGATGTACAAGAAACATCATAGGATCAGAGGCTCTCTGGTTTCGGCTATACCACGAGCAGAGTACATGAAGATGAGTGATAAATCAACTGCAAAAGCTATGTTTGCATCTTTATGTGCTAACTTTGAAGGAAGCAAGAAAGTCAGAGAAGCTAAAGCACTGATGCTTGTTCATCAGTATGCGATGTTCAAGATGAAGGATGATGAAAGTATTGAGGAGATGTACTCAAGATTTCAAACCTTAGTCTCTGGACTTCAAATACTGAAGAAAAGCTATTTTGCTTCTGATCACGTGAGCAAGATACTCAGAAGTATGTCTGGCAGATGGAGACCAAAGGTGACTGCCATTGAGGAAGCTAAAGATTTAAACACTTTAAGTGTCAAAGATCTTGTTAGTTCTCTCAAAGTTCATGAGTTAAGTCTTAATGAACATGAGTCTACTAAGAAGAGTAAATCAATAGCTCTTCCATCCAAAGGCAAGTCATCGAAAGCTCTTAAAGTGGTTGTGTCTGAAGAAGAAGATTCACCCAATGGAGATTCTGATGAAGAGGTTACTGAGATGATGGCTATGCTCTCAAACAGACTTCAGTATCTAGCCAAGAAGAACAAGAAGTTTCTGTCCAGAAGGGGTAGCTTCAGAAGCTCAAAGAAGGAAGATCAGAAGGGATGCTTCAATTGCAAGAAGCCTGGTCATTTAATTGCTGATTGCCCTGATCTTCAGAAGGAAAAGTCAAAGGAAAAGTCAAAGAAGCCAACATTCAAGTCAAGCAAGTTTAAGAAACAGATCAAGCAGAGTTTGATGGCCACATGGGATGATTTGGATAGTGAATCCGAGTCTGACAAAGATGAATCTGATGAAGGTGCAAAGATAGCTGTTGGGTTAGTAGCTACAACAACTTCAGAAGCTGAAACTGAATCAGATTCAGAAGATGAAAATGAGGTATATTCCAAAATTCCTAGAGAAGAACTGATAGAGTCACTTAAAGAACTCCTCACTCATTTTGAACTGAGAACCAATCAGTTGAAAGTTTTGAAAGAAAAATATGTTGTTTTGATGAAGCAACAAGAATCAACTTTATTGGATCTGAAAGCTTCGGAAGAAGGACTTAGAGGTTTTGACTTCATATGTAAAACTTATGAAGACAAGCTCAAGTTCTTGTGTCAGAAGCTACAAGAAAAATGTGATGGAAAGTCTTTAAGTAACCATGAGATTGCTCTTGAAGATTTCATTATTTCTTGTATTGACAGAAGCAGAATCGCTTCTATGATTTATAGCATTTACAAGAACAATGGAAAAGGGATTGGGTTTTCAGAAGCTAAGTCTATTGAAAACCTTCTTTGTTCCTGAAGGTGTCAAAATGGAAGTTGTTGCTCTATCAGAACCTGAAGCTTCCAGTTCTAAGGCTAAGATTACTTCAAAGCCAAAGAACTTCAAGCCTAAGGTTGTGGTAAATTCTGAATCTAAGACCTCAAAGATTAAGATTCTGAAAAGATCAGAACCTGTTCCTCAGAGTCTGATGAAATCAGAATCTGATGTCCTAAAGTCTAAGGTTAAGAAGGGCAAAACAGTTGTTGCTTTTGAAGTATCAAAACCAAAAGTTGAGAAACCTAAGGTAATGATTAATCAGAAGCTACCCAAAGCGCACCTCAAAGAACATGGAATGGTGAGTAAAACTTCCAGCACTAACGCCAAAGGACCCATAAAACAATGGGTACCTAAATCTGAAACTGTCAATGCTACAGATATGCCTAAAAGCAAAGCCAAGGCAAAAATCATGGTACCTGGACAGCGGTTGCTCAAGGCACATGACTGGAGAGAAGTCAATGTTCCTCTCCCTCACAATGAAACAAGGAGGAAATGTAAAGTTTGGAGGCAACCAGTCTGGGAAGATTATTGGTACCGGGAATATTGGTAATTCTTCTATCTCTATCAATAATGTGTGGTTGGTAGATGGACTTGAACATAACCAATTGAGTATCATTTAATTTTGTGACAATGGTTATGACGTGATGTTTGAAAAGACCAACTGCACGGTAATCAACAAAAATGACAAGTCCATAGTATTCAAAGGGAAGAGAATAGTAAATGTCTACAAAATCAATTTCCCTGAACTGGTTGATCAGAAGGTAATTTGCCTTCTGTCAATGAATGATAAGAAATGGATATGGCACAAAAGGTTGGGACATGCTAACTGGAGGTTAATCTCTAAGCTTAGTAAGTTACAACTTGTCAAAGGCCTTCCTGACATTGATTATCATTCAGATTCACTTTGTGGTGCATGTCAGAAAGGAAAAATTGTGAAATCCTCTTTTAAAGCTAAAGACATTGTTTCTAACTCCAAACCTTTAGAATTACTCCATATTGATTTATTTGGACCAGTAAGCACTGCATCTTTATATGGAAGTAAATATGGATTAGTTATTGTTGATGATTACAGTAGATGGACTTGGGTGAAATTCCTGAGAAGTAAAGATCATGCATATGATGTATTCAACAACTTGTAACACCCCGTTTCCCAAAACAACATAATAATATATAACAATCAGAGTTCAACAATAACGGGCATGTCACACTGCTTTTCAAAATTCTAAAATAGAATATAAAAGTATTTAACTTCAATAAATCATCTTATAAAATCTGCAGCGGAAATATTATTTTAAAACCATCATCATTCTACTTCAACAAAATCCTTGGCACAAAGGCCTCAACGGTACAAAATTATTCAACAATTAAAATCCAACAACTTGGTTAAACATTTGATACATAAGGAATGAAAGAAATAAAACAACGAATTCCCCATCCCGTTACGTATCAGAGCCCTAAGACACATGAGCCAACATCCTACTAGCCTTCATTACTTGCAAGTTACCCATACAAAGGGCAACATTTTCAAGCAGAAGGGGTGAGTTTCACAATCAAAAATAATATATATAAATAATTCATCAACTTGAATTAAAAGCAACAACAGCACAAGAACAAATATCATCAAGTCCATACATATATGGCATCAACATTTATCAGCAATAATTACTTCATTTTATAATCAAATTATAACAACAACACCAATGGCGATAGCTCACCAACAACAACCTCGACAGCAAGGACTACACAACGATAACTCACTCTGACAACAACAATGCAACGACATCAACAACAAATGCAATATGCATGTGGTACCATTTTACGCACGTTGAATGACAAGCATTCCAGGGCATGAGCCCTCAACAATTTGGATGGTTAAAGCATCCCAGGGCATGAGCCCTCAACAGATGAATGGCTAGCATTCCAGGGCATGAGCCCTCAACGGGTGAATGATTAACATTCCAGGGCATGAGCCCCCAACGATGCATGAGTATGAAATGAACTCAATGGTGTATATCAGCATACAACCCAACGACTAAATGGTGTATATCAGCATACAACCAAACAACAACAACAACAGCTACTTAGGACATCAACAACTGCGTCTAATACTTATGACACACTCCCCAACTGGACAACACAACTCAGCAACATCAACGACAACGAGAATCATCGACATAGCTTATATAATCATATTTATTTATATAAACATGTATTCACATAGCTTCACTTTCATTTACAATATTTACCACATAAACAAGGTTGAATATATCAAAGAAACTATTTAGGATGCTCAGATAAAAGTCCTAATGCACGAAGCAAAATTCAGAAAATGGTCTTACTGGGCCTATCTCGCTTCAAGCGAAGGCCATCTCGCTTCAAGCGAAATCTTCACAGAATGGTTGGTTCTTGCTCGCTCAAGATTCGCTCGTGGTTCGCTTCAAGCGACCTAAAAGACGTAAGTCTGGGGGTATCTCGCTTCGAACTCGCTTGGCGTTCGCTTGAGCGACGCTCACGTGCTACGGATTCTGGGCAGAATTTGGGTCGCTCGCTTAAGCGTCGGGAACTTCGCTTGAGCGAACACAATGACAAAAGTCAGGTTCTTGTTCGCTTAGCGTTCGCTTGGCTCACGCTTGAGCGAACGGTCAATTTCCAATTCTGGGCAACTACAAGGCAGTTTGCTTAAGTGACGGGTAGCTTCGCTTAAGCGAAGCATCATCTGCACAGACCAAAACCTACGATTCTCAAACCCCTTTCTCATCCAAAAACCCAATTTTGATCCCCCAATCACCCAAAATGATTTTCTACATTAGCTATGGGTTCATTATACAACATATCATCAAAAACAACTCAGAAAACACCATCAACAACTCAAATCAACAACATTAGACAATTCTTATAACTTTCAAAACCTAAACCAAAAACAACCATTTCAATCCAAATTTAGGAATCATGCATATATATTATTAAATAATTGTTAGCCTCACCCTTACCTTAATTCAGATGAACAATTTACAGCAATCAAGCTCTCCTCTAGCAATTCCCCCTTGTTCTTGGTCTCTCTCCCTTTATCTCCCAAAAGCTTATGTTTTTCTTTTTACTGTACGTACAAAATGTTTCTGACTAACTCCCTCCTATTCTCACCAACTCCTTAACTTATTTTCATTTTCCTTAACTCCCCTTTAATCTCATAATTAATATGTAACCCCCAAAAACTCCATAATTATTATTTGAGTAAATTACACTCCCCTCCCCTCAAAGATGCTTGAATTACACTCCCCTCCCCTCTTAAGTTGAAATATACACTTTACTCCCTCAATATTTTTTTTATGTTAAAATTTATGCTCCCCTCCCTTATAAGATGCTTGAATTACAAACCCCTCCCTTAATAATTAAATATGCACTACACTTTAATCTATTTGAACATAAATAAATATTCTTATAATATATATTAATTTTGAATCACCATTTAAGAAAAATTAATTCATTTCTTTATAGTTTAAATGTCAATGATAATTAAATTTAAATATATTGCTATTGATTTTATAAATTAGAGTATAAATTAACTTTTAAATAATCATGCTTTAATGATTTTAGTAATTTTTCATATATTTTAATTTTGTTTTGGGTTGTTTCATATTTTATAATAGGGTTTAAAACTACATGTTAATAAATTTTGAATAAAAAATAGCAAAAAATATGTATTCAATTTTTTATTATATTAAAATAGACCCACAATACTATTTTTTTTAAGTGTGATAAATTATTATTCTTTGCTAGATTATTAGAAATAATAAAAAAGAATATTGAGGGAGTAAAGTGTAGATTTTAACATAAGAGGGGAGGGGGATGTAATTCAAGCTTCTCTTAGGGGAGGGGAGTGAAATTTATTCTAATATGTTTTGAATAAGAGGGGAGGGGAGTGTATATTTTAACTTAAGAGGGGAGGGGAGTGTAATTCATGCATCTTTGAGGGGAGGGGAGTGTAATTTCCTCTTATTATTTTCCTACTTAATTCACTTAAATAATAAAAATAATCACTAATTATCATATAATAGTAACAACAATCATTTAGCAAAATATCAACACACCTCATCAACACATAAATCAAATAAACATCACATAAAAAACTCAAAATCAACTAAAATAATAAAATAGAAATTAGAGTGTTACACAACTTCTGCACACAAATTCAATCTGAAAAGGAAGCCAAGATTTTGAAAATTAGAAGTGATCATGGTGGTGAGTTTCAAAATGAGCCATTTGAAGCTTTTTGTGAAAAACATGGAATCATCCATGAATTCTCTTCCCCTAGAACTCCACAACAAAATGGGGTTGTAGAAAGAAAGAATAGAACTTTACAAGAAATGGTCAGAACCATGATTCATGAAAACAATTTGGCAAAATATTTTTGGGCAGAAGCAGTGAATACAACATGTTATGTCCAGAATAGAATCTACATCAGACCTATCTTGGAGAAAACAGCATATGAACTCTTTAAAGGAAGAAAACCCAATATCTCTTACTTTCATCAATTTGGATGTACATGTTACATTCTGAACAACAAGCTCTACCTAAAGAAATTTAATGCCAAGGCCCAAAGAGGAATCTTTTTAGGTTACTCTGAAAGGTCAAAGGCATACAAAGTGTATAATTAAGAGACACTCTGTGTTGAAGAATCTATGCACGTTAAATTTGATGACAAAGAGCTTGGAGATAAAACTTCAAAGCAAGATGAAGGTTTTGCAGAGATACAGGTTTCTGAAGATACTCCAGAACCTGATCAGATAGTTGAATCTGAAGACAGTCCAGAAGCTGAACCCACCTCGGAAGCACAAGATGAAGTTGCTTCTGATGAAGCTCAAGACGGTTCTGAGCAAGAATATCCCTCTAGAAACGCTTTCAAGTACAAGTCTTCACATCTTGAGGATCAAATCATTGGAAACAAAGAAAGTCCCAGAAGAACAAGATCGTACTTCAGACAAGAAGATTCAATGATAGGACTGATATCAATGATTGAACCTACAACAGTTGATGAAGCACTTTCAGATGATGGATGGATTTTAGCTATGCAAGAAGAGCTGAATCAATTTCAACGAAATGATGTGTGGGATCTGGTACCCAAACCTTCTCAGAAGAACATTATTGGAACAAAATGGGTATTCAGAAACAAACTGAATGACAAAGGTGAAGTAACCAGAAACAAAGCCAGACTTGTTGCGCAAGGATACAGTCAACAAGAAGGCATTGATTACACTGAAACATTTGCTCCAGCTGCAAGATTGGAAGCAATCAGGTTACTTTTATCTTATGTGATTAATCATGGAATAATATTATATCAAATGGATGTCAAGAGTGCATTTCTCAATGGTGTCATAGAATAAGAAGTTTATGTCAAACAACCTCCTGGTTTTGAGGATCTGAAGCATCCTGACCATGTTTACAAACTAAAGAAATCACTATATGGCTTGAAACAAGCTCCCAGAGCTTGGTATGATAGACTAAGTAATTTCTTGATTAAAAATGATTTTAAACGAGGTCAAGTTGATACAACACTCTTCAGAAGGACCCTTGAGAAAGACATTCTTGTTGTACAAATATACGATGATGATATAATATTTGGTTCTACTAATGCATCTCTTTGCAAGGAGTTTTCTAAGTTAATGCAGGATGAATTTGAAATGAGCATGATGGGAGAGCTGAAGTTCTTCCTGGGCATTCAAATCAATCAATGCAAAGATGGAGTATATGTTCATCAAACTAAGTATACAAAGGAGCTTTTGAAGAAGTTCAAGCTTGAAGATTGTAAAGTAATGAACACTCCAATGCATCCTACATGCACCTTAAGCAAAGAAGATGAAGGATCAAAGGTAGACCAGAAGCTATACAGAGGTATGATTGGTTCTCTATTATACCTCATTGCATCTAGACCAGATATTTTGTTCAGTGTATGCTTGTGTGCAAGGTTTCAGTCAGATCCTAGAGAATCTCATTTGACTGTAGTTAAAAGAATCTTCAGGTATCTGAAAGGAACAACTAATCTAGGACTCCTCTATAGGAAATCCTTAGATTACAAGTTGATTGGATTCTGTGATGCTGACTATGCTGGTGATAGGATTGAAAGAAAGTCAACCAGTGGCAATTGTCAATTTCTGGGTGATAATCTGATATCCTGGGCTAGCAAAAGACAAGAAACCATTGCTATGTCTACAGCAGAAGCAGAATACATTTCAGCTGCAAGTTGTTGCACACAACTACTCTAGATGAAACATCAGTTGGAAGACTATCAGATAAATGCTAACAGTATTCCCATCTTTTGTGATAATACTGCTACTATTTGTTTGTCAAAGAATCCAATTCTACATTCAAGAGCCAAGCATATTGAGATCAAACACTATTTTATCAGAGACTATGTTCAAAAAGGAATTTTAGATATACAATTCATTGACACTGAAAATCAATGGGCTGATATATTTACTAAACCTTTAACGGTTGAAAGATTTGATTTTATAAAGAAAAATTTGAACATGCATTATGAGTCTGATTAAAATTGCTTGCTCCTGAATAAGAAGTTTAGGTTCTGAAGTCAGTTCAGAAGCCATGGTCCATCAGAAGCTCTTAATTGAGGTTCTGAGGAAAATGTGCTCCTGATGATGTCATCAGAATTTCAAACTTCAGAAGCGGAATCTTTGTGCTTCTGAATAGTAGGAGTTAGTGGAATTTCTTGAGTTGCTTCTAGTGACACCTGTCCCACTAACTTAGACAGCACATCTGTAACACCCCGTTTTCCCAAAGGTAAAATTTCATAAAAATAATCAGAGATTTCCACGTAAACGGAATGTCACATTCTTTTCTTAAAATCATAAACTGAATAAATAACTATCTATCCTTTAAAATTCAATAACAAAATCTTTAATACTTCGCAGCGGAATTTATCAAGTAACTAAAACAGTCTTTGGCACGAAGGCCTCTTCATACATGTCTCATAAAAATCCAATCTAAAGACATGGTCATAAATCTTCAAAAGCAATACGTAAGGAATAGAAAAGCAATAACAAAGTTCCCATCCCGTTACGTATCAGAGCACCTAAGACACACGAGAGAGTAACTTCTCACGACATCAACTATTCTTGGTTACCTGCAAGTTACTCATACGAAGAGCAACATTTTTCAAGCAGAAGGGGTGAGATTTCGCAAAACAATAATATCAAGCATATAATTCATTAATTATATTTAACAACGTAAATAACTTCCTCTATTAGTAATAATAATCCTTCATGTAATAATTCTTAATAACTCAACCAACTTCTAATTATCATTTACTTCATATTCATCACATTATAAAGATCATCATATAACACATAATAACCAAATCATAACCAACATAGATCATCACATCTTAGTTCATATACAACATAACAACATCATTAATTCGTAATAACATTTCTCCACCAAGCATCTCATTAGCAACTCATAATAGAAGACAACTTAGCAACTATACGTAACATCATCAATTCATAATAATACTTATTCATCAAACATCTCATTATCAATTCATGAATAAAAGACAACTATCAACTTAACATAAACATCATCAAGTACACTTAACAACTCATAGATATCATCATGTAATCATCATCACTAATAAATTTAAAACAACTCAATGTAATCATCATCTCACTATAATAATCAACATCGTAAACAACATTATAACATTATAATTAGTATCATATACAACATCATCACAACATAACAATATCATAATCAATATCTTAAACAACATAGCAACATAACAATATCATAATCAATATAGCAACATCTTAGTCAACGTCATATAATTCACATCATAAACATCGTATAATCTTCATAGGTACTTTTTTAACAACACATGGGTAGAAAACAACTCGACAACTCATAGAGGATAATTCATCAACAACTTAACAACTCATGGATGATAATTCATCAACAACGACTTTGACTCGACAAATGCGACAATGCAACTTAGACACTTATATGCATGTGGTACCAATCGTCATCATAAGTATTAATATACTTTAATCGTGCGGAGGACAAAGCTCCTAATAATCGTGCGGAGGACAAAGCTCCTAATAATCGTGCGGAGGACAAAGCTCCTATCATGGTGAGGACAAAGGTCATTGAATGCTAATGCATGGACTCTATCAACAAGACACCTTAATCAACTTATCACTTATACATCCAATAATTTGGAGTTCATCATCAACTTATTCATACTCATGCAACTTAGTTAAATAACAATTGCAGCATAATCAAATCACATCAAGCTTAATAACAATTCATTTCAACAACATCTTGATCATTCAATAATATTTCGAGTAATGCATTTAATCATTAAATCACATTACAAACAACTTAGCAGTTCATAACAGCAACAGAAACAGCACAAGCAATTCACAACATAACAATATTAATGTGAAGCTTCAACAACTTAAACATCATACATCTTCCACATAAGGCATATAAATATTTCACATAACCAATAACAACAACATAGGCGACACGTAAACATCTCAAGATATAACAATATCAAATGATAATCAACAACAACTTAAACATCATATATAATTCACATAATGCATATACAAATATATTACATTACTATCAACACTAAATCACATTATAATAGCTTCACAGATCATCAATAATATTATATTCAACCCACATTCCTACTGTAACACCAAATCATATTATTATACTCTTAAACACCTTAATTGAACTCATAGAACTTCTAGTTTTGAGGGTTGGTATTATCCCATAAGTTTTGGATTAACTTAGAAATGGTTATGCTGAATTTTCATAAGATTTCACTGTGACCTACGTGCAGTAATTTGACCATAACTCAAGTTCTATAAATCGTTTTGATGTCAGACCAATGGCATTAGGAAGCTAACATCCATACCTACAACTTTCATGTTTACACCTAAGACCAATTATGTACCAATCAATACCAGTTTTCATTTCAAATTCGGACAAAGTTGTGCTGAAATTCATAAAAATTTACTAAGACCTCCTTGAAGTATTTTCATCATATCTCAAACACCAAAAACCATTTTCATGTCAAACCAAAGCCAATGGAAAGCTAACATAATTATCTACAACTTTCATGTTTACACCAAAGGCAAATTCAAAACAGAAATGTGTAAAAAAGACGCAAGAACGCGAAACAGAGAATGCTGTCAAAGTGCATCTCGCGAGGCGAGTACGTTTACTCGCTGTGGCGAATTGTGACGGACAAATCTACGGGAACAGATCAGTTTTCACTCCAAAAGCCCCAATTTCATCAACCCAAATCCCAAATTTGATAGGAAACTCAACCTATGTTTATTCTACAGCCTTAACTTCAATTCTTAACACAATTTCGATGTTTCTACACTTTTCAATTCAAAAAAATCAATAATCAAAACCTAATCCCAATTATCCAACCTAAGAACAACAACATGTTAAATCACAAATTCAGAATCATAGGCTTAAGAAGATTGAATGTTAGTCCCACCCTTACCTTAAAGAATGAAAATCGCAGCCTCTAGGTCTTCTCCCTCTTCTCTTGGCTTTTTCCTCCTTTTTCCAAAAACAGTCGTACGTGCAATTGTTTTTCTAAAACTAGGTTTTCTCTCCTTTTTATAAAAATCTTAACCTACTTATTTTTCTCTTAAATCCCAATCTTAATATTCTATCCCAATATATATATATTTCCATAACAAATCATTTATACTTCTATAACAAATCATATATATTTCTATAACAAAGCAAGAAACTAATATTACCTACAAAGCAAGAAACTAACAAGTAAAACATTGCAAAAGTTAGGAGCTAACATATAAGCTCGTAAAGTAGCAAACCAATAGTTAAGCCAACAAGATTAGAAGCTAACAATTATCATTGCAAGATGACAAACTAAATGAAATTAAGCTAACATTATTGGAAATTGACAATTACCATGCAAAATTGTGAACAAAAATCACACCTAACAAGATTGAAATATTGCAAAATTGTAAACAAGAATCAAACTTAACAAAATTGAAAATATTGCAAAATTGTAGTCAAAAATCAAACCTAACAAAGTTGGAAATATAGCAAAATTGTAATCAAAAATCAAACCTAACAAAGTTGGAAATATTGCAAAATTGTAAACAAGAATCAAACTAACAAGATTGAAAATATTGCAAAATTGTAATCAAGAATCAAACCTAACAAAAATGGAAAATATTACAAAATTCAAATTTAACAAAATTGAGAATATTACAAAAAAAAAAAAACAAACTTAACAAGATTGAATGAATTAGCATGAAATCAGAGGGGGTCACATCATAAAATCAAGTGCCAACCATCAATATCAAGTGACAAATATTTGGATCAAAAATCATGCTAGAAACTTCACACAAAAACACAAAATACACCAATCAAATGAGAAATTAACACATTATTTTTATCA
This sequence comes from Medicago lupulina, assembly GCA_958299785.1. Taxonomy (NCBI): domain Eukaryota; kingdom Viridiplantae; phylum Streptophyta; class Magnoliopsida; order Fabales; family Fabaceae; genus Medicago; species Medicago lupulina. The sequence continues at coordinate 50,082,986 of OY283139.1, read as the reverse complement.
ATTTAAACATGTAAAAATATCACAGAAACAGTCAAAAACATATCAAGAACACATAGTAATTTTTTGGGATTTTTTGTAAAAAATTAGAGTGCACAGGGGGTCCACATAGCAGGAATGGGGGTGAGCATAGAAAAAAAATCAAGAAAACTGAAAAATAAACCACAAAGCCCAACGTTACCCGGCCCAAACCCACGCTGGTTGGTGGATCCGGATCCCCAGAACACATCAGGGGCGTTGGACTGATCCGGATCCAATCAGGATCTAAATCTAACGGCCTACATCATGGGGCGCTGGATCGGGTCAGAACCCACCCGGTCCAGCGCCTTATATAAAAGCTTATAACCCGTTTCCCCTTCATTTTTCAGCTTGCTTCTCTCTCTTCTCTCTTCGTGTCCGTTCTTCTCTCTGAAACCTTAAACCCTAATTTGATCAATCCAACCCAGAACCATGTGAATCATAGCTTAAAAGCTTCGTCTCATCGTTCTGAGTATGAATCAGTCATTGAAAATCACATATGTCCGTTGGATCGACGTAGATCTTGAATTTTGTTCGTGGATTCAAACGGTTTTGGTTCAAATCTTTTTCTGAACGAATTTGTTTATGGATTCATTAGTTTACAACGGTTGTTACTCGTTGTAAACCTTGGAATCCTTTACGGTTTTTAAAGATTTTTTAGGGTTTGTTGATTTTGAACCAAAACTCTTCGAATCTTCTACGGATTTACGTCGATTTGGATTCGCTGATGTTTTTAAGCAAGAAAGAGGTAAGTTCTGATTTTCACCTGTGTTTATTTCGGAGACTTGAACTGGAATCTTCAGAAATTCTTGAATCTGATTCTGTTTTGTTGATTTTTGGCTTGAATTCCGAAAATAAATCGGTGAATCTCCTCCTTCTTCTTCACCGGTTCAAAACCTTTGAATTCCTTCCTTTTTCTTCTCAGATTCGCGCCTTTGTGATCGCATTAGGGTTTGTTGCTTTCTGCGATGAATCTGGTGCTTGAATTGTAGAGGACAAGGCTCGATGATGAAGATTCAATTGAATCTCTGAGAGCTACACAAACTCCATTGATTTGGCTTGAATTGCTTCTGGAAAATTGTTAGGGTTTGCGAAATTGTTCTTCAGTTTTTCTGAGTTTGTTGTGATTTTGATCTAACTGAATGGAGAGAGAAAATCTTGATTCTGTTTGTGACTTGACACTGATTTTGTGGACCTCTTTTGACTTCTACAGTGGCTGGCCTTATATAGGCCGCCATGTGGCCTTTGATCCAATGAGATCGTGACATGTGGACTGGACTAGCTTGCATGGCACTTGGACTAAATTCTGACTTTTGGACCTTTCTGCAAAAAACAAAACTAAAGGACTGATCTGTAAATAAGAAAAAAATAAAAAAGAGTAAAGCTGGACTAATCTGAAATTAAAAAAAGAATTGGACTGACTTGCAAGAAATAAAATTTGGACTAATTTGCAATTAAAAATAAAATTTGGGTAAAGGTAACTTTGAAAACAACGTAAAGTGAAACAGTTAAAAACGACAAAATGGACTAAAACGAACAAACTACCAAAATGAGGTATTTTAAAATACCTGTCTGCCAAAAAATTATTTGACGTGAAAAGACCAAAATGCCCTTGAGGACTAAAACGACTCAGACTGACTCAGACTAAATTAGATGCAATGCTGAGATGATTTTTGGACAGAAATTGATTGACGATTCATGCAGACAAGTTGAAAAGACTCGGAGACAAATTGTAGGGACTAAAAAATGGGTTCCACTGCAGGAAATGACCAAAATACCCTTTTGTATGATTTTATGCAAAGATGATGGAATAAAATGCAGGAAAATATGCAATGGTTTTAGAAACCCTTTTTAAGGACTTGTAATGCAAGAAAACATTTTGGATGGTTTTATATGCAAGAAAATTAGAGACGGAAACAGTAAAATGTGCGGTTGAAACACAATAGAAAACTGTAAAATAGACATAGTGAATTTGAAATAATCAGAAGTAACTAGTAAAAGAAAGAAATTTGAAGGAGTAGTTTTTTAGGTCCAAAATGAGGGTATAACAGCTGCCCCTATTTAAGTTTCTTCGTCTGGAAGGGTCAAGAGACGGAGTCTTTGGCTTGACGGGACGAAGACACTTAAATATCGACATTTGCACTGATTTTGGGCGTAAAAACACGTTTGTAAATGTCATGCATGCCATGCAACACTTGAATTATGAATGCGAGACAAAACTGAGAGTTGAGTTTAACAAAATATGCCGTATCCATTGCGGGATTGGTAGACATTGACAGAATAGCAAATAACAGGGTATGTCGTATCCATTGCGGGACTGATAGACATTAACAAGAAAGCAGATAACAAGGTTTACTGGGGAAACAAGCAGCAAATTGACAAGTGCAAGTTGTTCTTTTGGCTCGAACTGGGAACTTGACCGAGACCATTGACAAGGGGATGAGCACAAGCTGTTCTTGTATTTGAACTGGCCGCTTGGCTGATAACAGACACAAAAAGCATAGGTACAAGCTGTTCTTGGCTGCGAACTAGTCACTTGACCGATAACAAGAATGAAAGCAAATTGACAGGTACAAGCTGCTCTTGGCTGCGAACTAGTCACTTGACCGACAACAAAAATGAATCGACAGGCGCAAGCTGTTCTTGGATGCGAACTAGTCACTTGGCCGATAACAAGGATAAATTGACAGGCACAAGCTGTTCTTGGATGCGAACTGGTCACTTGGCCGTTAACGGGAACAAATTGTATCGCAAAACAAATCGAAATTGGCTGACATGACTGCAGGAGCCTGAATTTGACAGGACTGTCGAAGTTTGGTATTGATGTGACCATAGAAGCTTGAAATTAACATGACAATAGAAGTTTGAGATTAACGTGATAGTAGAGGTTTGAAATTGACATGATTGATCTTGACAGAGATTAACATAGGAATTGAAAATGCAGATATGTATGAACAGTGTGACAATTTTATCAAATGCATGAGAATATAGGATGCATGATTATGCATGTATGAATGCTTTGAAGTGCATGATGGTTGACAACTTGCAAACACGATTTCACAGAGGTAGACAAAACATTCGAATATTGGGCACGTAATGGCTCGTGCTCTAACATATGCTTGTGAAATTTCCCTTTGGAGATGCCGTCGTTGAAGGGCGCATCATGACCATTGCTGAGGGCAGGGAGCTATATCCCATTCATAAACTTGTAGAGTGTAGAACCCTTTTGATGGTACCGTCACCATTGGGTGCCTTAATGCTGAGTACATCTTAGATATCGCATCTGTGGTCAATGCTTTTTTTTTTTTTGCATGTTTGCTTTTGTTTGTTTTTGTTGTTGTTTTTTTTTTTTTTATCATCCCATTTTTGCCTGAACCGCCCTTTCGGGTTTTCAATCCACCGGGGAATAATTCTTTTCATGGCCCCTGTTTTTGCCTGAATTGCCTTTGGAAGGTTGTCAATCCATCGGGGTGCTCATTTTTGCCTAAGTCGCCCTTTCGGGTTTTCAGTTTAGCGTGCTTATTCATTTTCATGGTTTTCATTCTGTTTTTTCATTCTTGCCATTGACCACAGACCGTACTGGGAAGAGAGCCTGCTAGTAACTCGCATTGAAATGGACATCGACACACATTTGTTCATGCATGTTTCGTTTGAATGCACCTAGTTGCTCAGGTTTGTTTTCAAAGTACACACAAAAAATTTCAATTTTAAAGATGTTTGTTTCAGACATCGTCATTATTAAAATAGAAAGAAAATGTTTTTTTTTTGAACAAAACTTTGAAAGTAGAATGAAGAAATAGAGTTCCAAACAAAAGCATAGGCTCAAATCGATGTATAAGGGTGGTAGTCAGCCAAAAGCATGTCTCCACGGATTTACAAAGTTTGGAAAATGGTAATTTTATGGGTTGGTGGTACATTGAACACAGTAACCACTATAGTCCCTAGAAATTTTGAATCCACAAGTGCAAAAGCTTCTGATGAGAACGGCCATTTATCAGTTGCAGGTGCCCCAAGGGGATGGTAGTTTGCCCGATATAGTCCATTGCCTTTTCAATCTCATTTTTGCATGAACCGCCCTTCCGGGTTTTCGGCTCATCGAGACGCTCATTTTTGCCTGAGTTACGTGTACTCAGCGAGCTTTTTCACACTTTTTTTTTTGTCCCTTATTTTGCCTGGATCGCCCTTTCGGGTTCTCAATCCACCGGGAAACGCATTTTTGCCTAGGCCTCCCTTTCGGGTTTTTGACCTACCACGCTGTTCTTTTCATATATCTAGACAAAGTATCTCTTGACTATATCGGCATTCACAGGGTTTGGGAGTTCTACACCATCCATGTGTGTAAGAATCAAAGCACCGCCGGAGAAGGCCTTCTTGACGACATAAGGTCCCTCGTAGTTAGGCGTCCATTTGCCCCTTGGGTCGGGTTGCTGGCTTACTCTTCTTTTCAAAACAAGCTCACCTTCCTTGAATTCCCGAGGATGAACTTTCTTGTCAAAAGCAGTTTTCATTCTTGTTTGATACAGCCGTCCACGAGCCAAAGCATCCAGACGTCCCTCTTCAATTAAATTTAACTGATCATACCGGCTCTGGCACCATTCAGCTTCAGACAATTTTGCTTCCATGATCACGCGGAGAGACGGGATTTCTACTTCCAAGGAGAGAACTGCTTCCATGCCATATACAAGGGAGAAAGGCGTTGCCCCGGTCGAACTGCGTATTGTAGTGCGATAGCCGTGCAGAGCATAAGGCAGCATCTCATGCCAGTCTTTGCATGTAGTTACCATCTTCTGCACGATCTTCTTGATATTCTTATTGGCCGCCTCAACTGCGCCATTCATCTGGGGCCTGTAAGGAGAGGAATTGTGATGCTCAATCTTGAATTTCTCACACAGGGCCTGCACCATGTCATTGTTCAGATTGGTACCATTGTCAGTAATAATCTTGCTGGGAACACCATATCGACATATGATGTTGTTTTTGATGAACTTGACCACCACTTGCTTGGTTACATTGGCATAAGATGCAGCTTCGACCCATTTGGTGAAGTAGTCGATTGCTACCAAGATAAAACGATGACCGTTTGAAGCTTTTGGTTCGATTCTCCCAATCATGTCGATGCCCCACATAGAGAAAGGCCACGGGGAAGAAATAACATTGAGGGCATGCGGAGGTACATGGATTCTATCGGCATAGATTTGACATTTGTGACATTTTCTGGCATATTGGTAGCAATCGTGTTCCATGGACATCCAATAGTAGCCTGCCCTTAACAATTTTCTAGACATGGTATGCCCCGAAGCATGGGTCCCAAAAGTACCATCGTGCACATCGTGCATCAGTTGCTCTGCTTCACGTTCATCAACACATCTCAACAACATCATATCGAAATTCCTTTTGTACAGAACATCACCATCTAACAGGAACTTGCTAGCCAATCTGCGCAGGGTCTTCTTGTCTTTGTTGGAAGCACTTGGCGGGTATTCACGGCTTTGCAGAAACTGCTTGATATCATGATACCAGGGCCTGTTGTCGACTGCATCCGAATCCGCTTGCACAATTGCATCACCGATAGCAAACACATGAGAAGGCCGGTCAAGGCGTTGCACTTTGATTACTGGCACGTGGTTCCAATGGTTCACTTGAAACATGGAGGATAAAGTAGCAAGAGCATCGGCCATTTGATTTTCCTCACGGGGAATATGGTGCAATTCGACCTTTGTAAAGTACGTCAGCAGGCGCCTCGCGTAGTCACGGTAAGGGATCAGATTGGCATGATGGGTCTCCCATTCTCCCTTTATCTGGTTAATAACAAGTGCAGAATCTCCATAGATGTCAAGATGCTTGATTCTCATATCGATTGCTTCCTCAATCCCTAAGATGCATGCTTCGTATTCAGCCATGTTGTTTGTGCATTCAAATACAATCCGGGCGGTAAAAGGAATATGATGCCCCTGCGGAGATACAATCACTGCGCCAATTCCTTTGCCGTAAGCATTAACAGCACCGTCGAAGACCAATCCCCACCTGCTATTAGGGTCTGGGCCTTCACCAATCAACGGTTCTTCACAGTCTCTTGACTTCAAGTACATGACCTCTTCGTCGGGGAAATCGAACTTAACGGGCTGATAGTCATTCAGTGGCTGGTAAGCGAGGTGATCAGCTATAACACTTCCTCTAACGACTTTTTGGGCTTTGAACACAATATCATATTCAGACAGCATCATTTGCCAGCGCGCAATCTTTCCATTGACTGCAGGCTTCTCAAAGATGTATTTAATCGGGTCCATCCTGGATATCAACCAAGTTGTATGGTTCATCAAGTAGTGACGCAGGCGTTTGGCAGCCCAGGCTAAAGCACAACAAGTCTTCTCGAGCATCGTGTACCGAGTCTCACAGTTAGTGAATTTCTTGCTCAGATAGTAGATAGCATGTTCTTTCTTTCCAGTCTCGTCCTGTTGACCGAGCACACATCCCATGGATTCATCTAACACTGACAGATACATAATCAACGGTCTTCCTTCCACGGGCGGGACAAGGATGGGTGGCTCTAGCAAATAGTCTTTGATGCTGTCAAAAGCTTCCTGGAATTCATCGTTCCACACAATGGGTTGATTCTTCCTGAGTAGCTTGAAGATTGGCCCGCAAGTCGCGGTCATATGAGATATGAATCGGGAGATATAATTCAAACGTCCGAGGAAACCTCTAACTTGTTTCTCGGTTTGCGGGGCCGGCATCTCGCGGATTGCTCGGACTTTGTCAGGATCTACTTCAATGCCTGTTTGGCTGACAATGAAACCTAGCAGCTTCCCGGATCTAACACCGAACGTACACTTGTTGGGATTCAGCCAAAGCTTGTACTTTCTCAATCTTTCGAACATCTTTGCCAAATATTCAACATGTTGCTCCTCATCGCTTGACTTGACAATCATGTCGTCCACATACACCTCGACTTCTTTGTGAATCATATCGTGGAACAACGTGGTCATCCCCCTCTGATAGGTGGCACCAGCATTTATCAGACCGAACGGCATCGCTTTGCAACAGAAAGTTCCCCACGGAGTGATGAACGATGTCTTCTCCCTGTCTTTGGGTGACATCTTGATTTGATTGTATCTAGAGAAACCATCCATGAAGGAGAACACCTTTCACTGAGTAGTATTATCAACAAGCACATCAATATGGGGCAGCGGGAAATTGTCTTTCAGACTGGCTTTATTCAAATCCCTGTAATCAACACACATCCGAACTTTGCCATCCTTCTTCGGTACAGGCACAATATTAGCAACCCATTCGGGATACTCAACTGTCATGAGGAAACCTGCATCAATCTGCTTCTGTACTTCACCCTTAATCTTGAGAGCCATGTCAGGACGAGTTCTTCTCAGCTTTTGTCTAACAAGGGGACATTCCGGCTTTGTTGGTATCCGGTGCTCTACGATCTGGGGATCCAAACCCGGCATATCTTCATACTACCATGCAAAAATATCTGAATACTCTCGGAGAAGTTGGAAGATCCTCTTCTTAACCCCCTCTTCCAGTGCAGCACCAACCTTGATCTCTCGCTTATTGTCCTTGGTACCCAAGTTAACCAACTCAATCTCTTCCTGGTGAGGCTGAATGGCTTTTTCCTCCTGTTCAAGCAGTCGAGTGATCTCATCTGGTATATCATCCTCACTCTCATCTTCGGCTTCGAACACCGGGAATTCAAAAGTTGGAGGAACTATAGGGTCACTGTGTTCAACGAGTTTATTATGGTTCAATCTGCGTGATATGGTTGGATGATTTTTTTTAGAAAAGATTTTTCATGCAGATCTTTGAAATTAATAAGAAAATACAGATGTTTTGGTTTTTTCTGGCATTACCATCATTTCCAAGGGAAAAAGCATTAAGAAGAAAAAAACAGTCGTGAAAGAAACGACAATTTTTATTAATAATGGCAATGCCGAAACAAATATCCCCTTACAAAAATATCACTTTCGCTTTGGGTAGAGCGAAAAGATGGTTATTTTGAAAAAACAAAGACCTAAGCAACAAGACACATTACTCGGAATCATGCATGATCAACGGAAGGTCAATGACATTCCAATTATTCGCAGTGCCTCCTGATATAACAAACACGGGCCTAGACCCACTTCCAGTTGCACCCTCAGTAATTGCATTGGTGAACCCTGCACTGTAGAACATCCCAGTAGATACTCCTGATGTTAGGGAGAACCCAAGACCTTCTTTGCGCTTATTCTCAAGTAGTTGTATTAACTGGCCCCAACCGGCAGTCTGTCCCTCTTGGACAGCCTTCTGTGCGTCCTTCAAAGAAGCCATAGCGGCACCGACCTTCTTGGTCTCCGTACCTTCAATAGTCAAACCTTGAAATGCAGTCCCTTCAGCAGACCCTGCTTCAATACAAGAGAACGATGACAAGTGACTGACCAAGTATGCTTCTTCTCCATGTACAGTAACAAGCTTACCATTCCTCACAAATTTCAGCTTTTGATGAAGAGTGGAGGTGACCGCGCCGGCCTCATGTATCCACGGCCTTCCGAGGAGACAACTATAGGAAGCATCAATGTCCATGACTTGGAAAGTGATTAGGAATGTTTCAGGGCCAATAGTCATAGGAAGATCCACTTCTCCGAGAACGTTCTTGCGGGATCCGTCAAAGGCTTTGACCAAAAAAGTGCTTCTCCTCAAAGGGACCTCTCGATAGCTTAGCTGGTCCAGAGTTGACTTGGGCATTACATTCAGAGATGAGCCGGTATCTACCAATACATTTGACAGCATGTCAGTCTTGCAATTCATAGAGATGTGTAGGGCCAAATTGTGATGCTTCCCTGCTTCGGGGAGCTCGTCTTCGCTAAACCAGAGATTACTGCAAGCGGTGATATTTCCCACTATACCACCAAACTGATCCACTGTGACCTCATGATCAACATACGCCTGCTCCAATACTTTTAGCAAGATATTCCTGTGGGCTTCAGAGCTCAGGAGAAAGGATAAGATAGATATCTTTGACGGGGTTTGCAACAGCTGATCCACGATCTTGTAGTCACTTCTCTTGATTATCTTCAGGATTTCGTCCAAATTAGAATCTTCAATAGACTGACCTGGCCGGCTAACATCTTTAGCAACAGGAGGAACTGGAAGTGGAGTTGTTTTGTCAACCGGAGCCATGGTGGGCGTGGCTGTCTTCTTTTGAAACAAAGGGGGACGGACTCTACCGCTTCTCAGAGTCGTCGTCTCTTCGGCGATGTTGCTTACTACAGCTGGGGATACCAGAGGTATTTCTACCCCGTTCTCAATCATGGTTGCATTGTACTTGTAGGGAACGGCTTTTGTGGAAACAAAGGGCACTGGCCCAGGTAGCCTTATCACTAGAGGTTCAACATTCTCTTTCGGAGGCGTGCTCCTAATGGGGGTATCATGGAAGACTGGCATAATCACACAAACGTCGCTGGCCATCAGATAGTTATCATTCATTAGACTCTGGATGTCGTTCTGAACCACGTCACAACCCATAGGATTCTGAAGACATTCATTACAAGCGGCATGGTCATGGTTAAACAAAGAAGCTTGGCACATCTTGACATGCAGCGGTACTAGAGGAGTTGCAACATTGCGAACATCAAGGCGGGGAGTTTCTTCATATGCTTCGATCATGTTCATAGCATCATGATTTGGGAGCGGATTATCGAGCACATGCGGGACATTGTTCTCGAAAGACAACTTTCCTTGGTCTATCAGTTTCTTCACAATATACTTCAAAGCGTAACATCCTTCCACATCATGGCCCAGAGCGCCTTGATGAAAATCGCACCTGAGGTCAGAACGAAACCGGGGAGGTAACAGGTTGGGCGGAGGCTTGCCGGGCCTGGTTGTGCAGTACCCTTTGTGCAGCAGAGTTGGAAGCAATTCGGCATATGGCATTGGTATCGGAGGGAAAGATGGTCTGGCCTGAGGACCTTGCTGTTGTTGTGGTTGTTGTTGAACCGGTGGCTGCTGTTGCACTTGCTGAGCGATGGCGTTGAAAGGGACCTGAGGCTGGCCCGGTGGTAGAGGATACTGATGGTAGAATGGCGGGAAGAACGGATGTTGGGCGTATTGCATGTATTGGTACGACAGAGGTAGTTGAGTAGCATTGATGGGGGCAACGGTGGCCATGGATTGATTGGTCTCGGTAGATACCATCCCGACTTCTGTCTCTTTCTTCTTGTGATGGCCATTGCCATATTTCTTCGGTGCATTTGTGGAGGATTCCCCCTTTTCGAACACAATGATACCCTCTCTGACAGCTTCTTCTAGGCGGGTTCCCATGGTGACCATCTCGGAGAAGTTGCTCGGAGCAGCAATGATCATCCTTTCAACATAGTCTTTCTTCAGGGTCTTCAGAAACGTCTGAGTCATTTCCTCTTCATCTAGAGTAGGGGTAGTACGGGCGGCTTCCCCCCTCCACCTTTGTGCATACTCACGAAAGCTTTCATCTTTCTTCTGGAAGAGGGATCTGAGAAATTCCCTGTTTGGCTTCAACCTGGTGTTGAACCCGTAATGACTCTTGAAAGCAGCAGCCAAATCATCGAAGGTACGAATGTCATCTTTACTCAGGCCAGTATACCATTCTGCAGCGTCTTCCATTAAACTGTCTTGGAAGCAGTGAATCATGAGCGAATCATTGTCTGAGTAGTTAGCCATCTTCCTGACATATTTGATGATATGATTCTGAGGACAAGTCAGCCCATTGTATCGGTTGAATTCTGGGACTTTGAACTTCTTAGGGACATCTACCCTTGACACTAAGCAGAGATCGTGAGTCTTGACAAGATCACCACTTCCACGGTTAGCTTTGATTTCACGACGGAGTTCTTTAGCAAGTTCCTCCATCCTTTCTTCCATAGTTCCGATCATGGGAGACTTCCCACGGTAAGTATCGGTGTTGGTGTCTTGAGGCATAGAATGTATGATTGGGTCAGTGAAGATGGTTGTCTAAGGCAGAGTAATGTGGAGAGAGGCATGCTTTGGGATGGGGATTTGGTCACCATTGGTAGCGCCAGAAATACCTGCTGCAGTATTAGGAGCAAAGAAAGGTGGGAGTCCATAAGGGCGTCCCCTCGGCATAGCAAAGCGGTCATCAAGAGATGTTGTTGGAATCACTTCAGCAGTTGTCTGAGCAGATGAAGCTGGTTGTTCCTGGGCAGCCAACAGAGCAGTCATAACGTCATGAGCCTTAGCCAACTCTTCCCTCAGAGAAGCCAATTCGGTACGGAGCTGTGCATTTTCTTCTTCCATGGCTACCTGATTCCTTCTTCTGTACTGTCTAGTCTGATGCACTCTGGTAGGTTGATAGATCTTTCGAGCACGAGCCACTTTTCAAACTGCGGCAGAAGAACCAAGAGGCAATGAGCACTTGGAATTTTTTTTTGACCGATGAATGATGCATATGATGCATGATATGTACAAATGCAGATGCAAAAATGACTCTTTTTGGTTATCGAAAAGTTTCTTAGACAAATTAGAAACCTTGCAAACATTATTAGTGTAACGCCCTCTCTAATTATTTAATTATTTTATTAGATGATATGGTATATGTTTATATATTGTATGGATTTTGATGATTTTGTGACGTATTTGTGACGTATTTGTGACGTGTTATTATTTTATTGTTTAATAAAATAATATAAGTGATGTTTATATGAATATTTATTTGGTAAATAAAGAGATTTGTTAGAAAAATAGAATTTAAAGAGATGGGGTTATATTTATAAATAAGAAGAGTTGTGAGGGTTGAGATAGAATTAGAAAGATTAAGAGGAGTATATAAGAGAAGTAGGTTAAGAGAAAACATTTTAGAAAACGCGTACAAACTTTTGGTAAAGAGAAGGGGAAACGGTTCAAGAGGGGAGAAGAGGCTAGGCTACATTTCTGCATAATTTTTCCAGGTAAGGGTGAGCCTAACTTCAGTAATTTTAATTGTAAATCATCTGTTCTTGATTGGCATAGAGTTTGGTGAGGATTGGGATGGGTTTGAGAATTAGGGTTTATGATGAAATTGTGATGGATTGATGATAGATTGTGTTATAAGGCTGTAGAACTGGATACAGAACCTAGATTATCCCTTAGGACAACATTGCAGATGAATTAGAGGTTTGATTGGAGAGAATTGGCAGGTTTTGGTGAGTTTTGATCTGAACCCGTGTGGGTTCTGAGATCGCTCACCTGTGGCGAGTACCCCTTAGTTGCTCGCGAGGCGAGCGGTCTAGCTCGCCGTGGCGAGCTTGTCCCTTAATTTTAGGACTTTGGCCCAATTGAAGATGGTTTTGAGTGCCTTAATATTTATAGAGATGACCTGTGAAGTTGGTTTAGCCAAATTGGATTTAGGGAACTTAAAAATGAAGATTTTTTGGTGAAAAATGTCAAAAAGGCCGAGAGCACCCAGGATTTCTCGCCTGCAGCTCGCCCCCAACTCGCCTTTGGCGAGTAAGCTGTTGAGAGTACTCGCCTGTGGCGAGCAGATCACTCGCCGCGGCGAGTTAGTTGGTTCAGGACTGTTTGTTGTTTTGCGATCTGTTTCGCATGGGACTTTGAGAGGAACCCTTTGGGTAGTGTTAGTGATGTTTCATATCCTTAAATGTGTTCTGTAAAGATGATTGCTGATGTTTCTCTTGAGCTGTTGATAAATGATATATTGTTGTGTATAAGTGATGTATGAGTAAGATGATATGTGAATGATGCTAAATGTTGCAATGTGTATGAATAACAAGATGATGTTCTGCCATGTAATTATTATAACTGCATGTGTCAGTCTTGAAAATGTAATGATGTTTGAGACGGTGTATTAAGTTGTTAAACGACGAGTCCATGCATTTTCATATTTATGAGACGGTGGAGCTTTATGCTCAAAGCGACGGTGGAGCATTTGCTCAAAGCGACGGTGAAGCATATTAATGCTATAATCATATGGTACCACATGCATGATGTTGAGACGTTAGGTGTTGCATTTAGTCGAGTCAATTGTGACATATATGTGATGATGTTTGGGACGTTGATGTATGATGTGATGTTGTTTATGATGATGTTTATGACGATGTTATGATGTGCTACAATGTATATGTCATGAGTTGGATTTATGATTGTTAATCTTGACGTTTGATTTATATATTAATATTATTGTTGTGAATCTCACCCCTTCTGATGGAATTGCCGCCTCGTGGGCAAGTGCAGGTACCCAGTCTTAGATGCGATGATGCGAGGAGTCTGTGTGAAGTAGGGTTGCTCTGATACGTAACGGGATGGGGTCTTTTGTAGAGTATATTCCATTATGTATCTTGTTAGAATAAGTTTGACTTTCAGTGATGTTGAACCATTAATATTTTGAGACGTTTTTGCTGGCTTTTAAGCCAAGACTATTATGAGATGAGACCTTTTAATTCCGCTGCTTAATTGAATATTTTTGTAATTTGATAAATTATTATCTAAGTTGTTTTTAAGATGAAATGTGACACTCCTTTTGAGAAGTACTCTGACTTATGTGATTTATTTAATGAAATTTTTAAGACGGGAAATTGGGGTGTTACAATTGGTATCAGAGCAGGTCGGTCCGTCCGGCCAAGTAGAGAGTCGAGTGACGTTGTCTTAGAGTTAGAATAGTATTATCGTATTATTCTGACTTACGTTTGTTTTCCAGAGAACTAAGATGGCTGGTAGAAACGATGCTGCCCTTGCTGCTGCTTTGGAAGCACTGGCTAATGTTGTGGGTAATCAGATCAATGCTGGTGGAAACGACGGGACTAGGATGTTGGAGACCTTTCTGAGGAATCACCCGCCTACCTTCAAGGGGCGCTATGATCCAGATGGGGCTTAAACATGGCTCAAGGAAGTAGAGAGGATCTTCAGAGTCATGCAATGTGATGATATGCAGAAGGTGCGTTTTGGCACGCACATGCTAGCGGAGGAGGCTGATGATTGGTGGGTTAGTCTCCTACCCATTTTGGAGCAAGACGGAGTTGTGGTGACGTGGGCTGTTTTCACGAGGGAGTTCCTTAACAGATACTTCCCGGAAGATGTTCGTGGGAAGAAAGAGATAGAATTTCTGGAGCTTAAACAAGGAAACATGTCGGTGACTGAGTATGCGGCAAAGTTTGTGGAGCTGGCGAAGTTTTACCCGCATTATACTCCTAAGACGGCTGAATTTTCGAAGTGCATAAAGTTCGAGAATGGCTTGCGTGCTGACATCAAGCGAGCCATTGGTTATCAGAAGATCCGCAACTTTTCTGAGTTAGTGAGTAGCTGCAGAATTTACGAAGAGGATACCAAGGCTCACTACAAGGTAGTGAATGAGAGGAAAGCTAAGGGCCAGTAGAGTCGCCCAAAACCTTATGATGCCCCTAGAGATAAAGGGAAGCAAAGAGTGAATGACGAGAGGAGGCCCCAGAAGAAGACTGCTCCTGCTGAGATTACCTGTTTCACTTGTGGCGAAAAAGGCCACAAGAGTAATGCGTGTACTGTTGATGTGAAGAGATGATACCGTTGTGGTCAGAAAGGGCATATCACTAATGACTACAAGTTTGATGATGTTGTGTGTTTCAACTGCAATGAGCAAGGACATATTGGTTCGTAGTGTAAGCAACCAAAGAAGACTAAGACCGCTGGGAGGGTGTTCGCATTGACCGGCACTCAGACTGAGAATGACGATCGTTTGATCAGAGGTACTTGCTATATTAATAATACTCCTTTAGTTGCTATTATTGATACTGGTGCTACGCACAGTTTTGTTGCTTTAGATTGTGTTTCTGCTTTGGGCCTTGATGTTTCTGATATGAATGGAGAGATGGTTGTCGAGACTCCAGCTAAGGGTTCGGTGACTACTTCTCTCGTGTGTGTAAATTGTCCTTTATCTATGTTTGGCCGTGACTTTGTGATGGATTTAGTTTGCCTACCTTTAAGCGGTATGGATGTGATTCTGGGTATGAATTGGCTAGAGTACAACCGTGTTCTTATCAACTGTTTTAGAAAGACGGTACATTTTTCTTCTGTCGAAGAAGAGTGGGGCGCAGAGTTTCTATCCACTAAGCAGCTGAAGCAACTAGAACGTGATGGGATGCTGATGTTTTCGTTGATGGCTTCCTTATCCTTAGAGAATCAAGCGGTAATTGATAAACTGCAAGTGGTGTGTGATTTTCCTGAAGTTTTCCCAGATGAAATCCCTGATGTGCCTCCGGAGAGAGAAGTTGAGTTCTCTATTGACCTTGTTCCTGGAACGAAGCCGGTGTCGATGGCACCTTATCGTATGTCTGCTTCTGAGTTAGCAGAATTGAAGAAACAGTTGGAAGACTTGCTTGAGAAGAAGTTTGTGAGACCTAGTGTTTCACCATGGGGAGCTCCAGTGTTACTAGTGAAGAAGAAAGACGGCAGTATGAGACTGTGCATTGATTACAGACAGCTGAACAAAGTAACGATCAAGAATAGGTATCCACTCCCGAGAATTGACGATCTGATGGATCAATTAGTGGGTGCACGTGTTTTCAGCAAGATAGATTTGAGGTCAGGCTACCACCAGATCAAAGTAAAGGATGAAGATATGCAGAAGACGGCTTTCAGGACCCGTTATGGTCACTACGTGTACAAAGTTATGCCTTTTGGAGTTACCAATGCACCTGGAGTGTTTATGGAGTATATGAATCGCATCTTCCATGCATTTTTGGATCGGTTCGTGGTTGTGTTTATTGACGATATACTGGTTTACTCCAAGACTGAAGAGGAGCATGTGGAACATTTGAAGACTGTTTTGCAGGTGTTGAGAGAAAAGAAATTGTATGCTAAGTTATCTAAGTGCGAGTTCTGGCTAAAGGAAGTGAGTTTTCTTGGTCATGTTATTTCTGGTGATGGTATCGCGGTTGACCCGTCAAAAGTTGAAGCGGTATCGCAATGGGAGACTCCTAAGTCGGTTACGGAAATTAGAAGCTTTTTGGGACTAGCTGGTTACTATAGAAGGTTTATAGAAGGATTTTCCAAATTGGCTCTTCCGTTAACGCAGTTGACGTGCAAGGGTAAGTCTTTTGTGTGGGATGTGCACTGTGAGAATAGTTTTAATGAGCTGAAGAAGCGTTTGACGACGGCTCCAGTTTTGATTTTGCCGAAGCCTGATGAACCTTTTGTGGTATATTGTGATGCGTCCAAGCTGGGTTTAGGTGGTGTTCTTATGCAAGATGGTAAGGTAGTAGCTTATGCTTCCAGACAGTTGAGAATTCACGAGAAGAATTATCCGACGCATGACTTAGAGTTGGCAGCTGTGGTCTTTGTATTGAAAATATGGAGACACTACTTGTATGGTTCAAGGTTTGAACTATTCAGTGATCATAAGAGTTTGAAATATTTATTTGATCAGAAGGAGTTGAATATGAGGCAGAGAAGGTGGCTTGAGTTACTTAAAGATTATGATTTTGGTCTGAATTACCATCCTGGTAAAGCAAATGTAGTTGCAGATGCCCTGAGTAGGAAAACTGTGCATATGTCCGTGTTGATGGTGAAAGAATTTGAGTTGTTGGAACAGTTTAGAGACTTGAGCTTGGTGTGTGAAAGGACACCTCAGAGCATTAAACTGGGAATGTTGAGGGTCGATAATGATTTCCTGAAACATATCAAAGAAGCACAGAAAGAAGATGTCAAGTTCGTAGATTTGTTGATTGCTAATAATGAGACTGTGGATGGTGACTTTAAGGTTGATGACCAAGGAGTTTTGAGATTCCGAGGTAGGATTTGCATTCCTGAAAATGATGAAATTAAAAGGATGACCCTTGAAGAGAGTCATAGAAGTAACTTGAGTATTCACCCGGGAGCTACAAAGATGTACCATGATTTAAAGAAGCTGTTTTGGTGGTCTGGTTTGAAGCATGACGTGGCACAATTTGTGTATTCCTGTTTGATTTGTCAAAAGTCGAAGATTGAGCATCAGAAACCGACTGGTATGATGGTACCTTTAGATGTGCCAGAGTGGAAATGGGATAGTATATCCATGGATTTTGTGACGAGTTTGCCCAATACTCCTAGAGGGAACGATGCTATTTGGGTTATTGTTGATAGATTGACGAAGTCTGCTCACTTTCTACCGATTAACATTACCTTTCCTGTAGCCCAGTTGGCGGAGATTTATGTTAGAGAGATAGTAAAGCTGCATGGTGTTCCTTCGAGCATCGTATCAGATAGAGATCCAAGATTTACTTCTAGATTTTGGAAGAGTTTGCAAGAGGCGTTAGGATCTCAGTTGAGGTTGAGTTCGGCTTATCATCCGCAAACAGATGGTCAGTCGGAGAGGACGATTCAATCGTTGGAGGACTTGTTGAGGGTTTGTGTACTTGAGCAGGGAGGGACTTGGGATTGTCATCTTCCATTGATAGAGTTCACGTACAACAACAGTTACCATTCGAGTATTGGAATGGCACCGTTTGAAGCTTTATATGGTCGGAGATGCAGGACTCCATTGTGCTGGTTTGAGTCGGGTGAAAGAGTGGTCTTAGGACCGGAGATCGTTCAACAGACTACTGAGAAGGTGAAAATGATCCAAGAAAAGATGAAAGCGTCGCAGAGTCGACAAAAGAGTTATCATGACAAGCGTAGAAAGGACCTTGAGTTCCAAGAGGGGGATCATGTGTTCTTGAGAGTGACTCCTATACGGGTGTTGGACGTGCTTTGAAATCAAAGAAGTTGACTCCGAGGTTTATTGGTCCGTATCAGATTTCAGAGAGGATTGGGCCGGTGGCATATCGTGTTGGATTACCACCACACTTATCGAATTTGCACGATGTTTTTCATGTATCTCAGCTGAGGAAGTATGTTCCGGATCCGTCTCATGTGATCCAAAGCGATGATGTGCAAGTTAGGGACAACCTTACGGTTGAGACCTTACCCGTGAGGATTGATGATCGAAAGACGAAGACGCTGAGGGGCAAAGAGATACCTCTCGTTAGAGTTGTTTGGGACGGAGCGACGGGTGAAAGCTTGACTTGGGAGCTAGAAAGTAAGATGCTGGAATCCTATCCAGAGTTGTTTGAGCGAGGTAAATTTTCGAGGACGAAAATCCTTTAAGAGGGGGAGAGTTGTAACGCCCTCTCTAATTATTTAATTATTTTATTAGATGATATGGTATATGTTTATATATTGTATGGATTTTGATGATTTTGTGACGTATTTGTGACGTGTGACGTGTTATTATTTTATTGTTTAATAAAATAATATAAGTGATGTTTATATGAATATTTATTTGGTAAATAACGAGATTTGTTAGAAAAATAGAATTTTAAGAGATGGGGTTATATTTATAAATAAGAAGAGTTGTGAGGGTTGAGATAGAATTAGAAAGATTAAGAGGAGTATATAAGAGAAGTAGGTTAAGAGAAAACATTTTAGAAAACGCGTACAGACTTTTGGTAAAGAGAAGGGGAAACGGTTCAAGAGGGGAGAAGAGGCTAGGCTACATTTCTGCATAATTTTTCCAGGTAAGGGTGAGCCTAACTTCAGTAATTTTAATTGTAAATCATCTGTTCTTGATTGGCATAGAGTTTGGTGAGGATTGGGATGGGTTTGAGAATTAGGGTTTATGATGAAATTGTGATGGATTGATGATAGATTGTGTTATAAGGTTGTAGAACTGGATACAGAACCTAGATTATCCCTTAGGACAACATTGCAGATGAATTAGAGGTTTGATTGGAGAGAATTGGCAGGTTTTGGTGAGTTTTGATCTGAACCCGTGTGGGTTCTGAGATCGCTCGCCTGTGGCGAGTGATCACTCGCCGTGGCGAGTACCCCTTAGTTGCTCGCGAGGCGAGCTTGTCCCTTAATTTTAGGACTTTGGCCCAATTGAAGATGGTTTTGAGTGCCTTAATATTTATAGAGATGACCTGTGAAGTTGGTTTAGCCAAATTGGATTTAGGGAACTTAAAAATGAAGATTTTTTGGTGAAAAATGTCAAAAAGGCCGAGAGCACCCAGGATTTCTCGCCTGCAGCTCGCCCCCAACTCGCCTTTGGCGAGTAAGCTGTTGAGAGTACTAGCCTGTGGCGAGCAGATCACTCGCCGCGGCGAGTTAGTTGGTTCAGGACTGTTTGTTGTTTTGCAATCTGTTTCGCATGGGACTTTGAGAGGAACCCTTTGGGTAGTGTTAGTGATGTTTCATATCCTTAAATGTGTTCTGTAAAGATGATTGCTGATGTTTCTCTTGAGCTGTTGATAAATGATATATTGTTGTGTATAAGTGATGTATGAGTAAGATGATATGTGAATGATGCTAAATGTTGCAATGTGTATGAATAACAAGATGATGTTCTGCCATGTAATTATTATAACTGCATGTGTCAGTCTTGAAAATGTAATGATGTTTGAGACGGTGTATTAAGTTGTTAAACGACGAGTCCATGCATTTGCATATTTATGAGACGGTGGAGCTTTATGCTCAAAGCGATGGTGGAGCATTTGCTCAAAGCGACGGTGAAGCATATTAATGCTATAATCATATGGTACCACATGCATGATGTTGAGACGTTAGGTGTTGCATTTAGTCGAGTCAATTGTGACATATATGTGATGATGTTTGGGACGTTGATGTATGATGTGATGTTGTTTATGATGATGTTTATGACGATGTTATGATGTGCTACAATGTATATGTCATGAGTTGGATTTATGATTGTTAATCTTGACGTTTGATTTATATATTAATATTATTGTTGTGAATCTCACCCCTTCTGCTGGAATTGCCGCCTCGTGGGCAAGTGCAGGTACCCAGTCTTAGATGCGATGATGCGAGGAGTCTGTGTGAAGTAGGGTTGCTCTGATACGTAACGGGATGGGGTCTTTTGTAGAGTCTATTCCATTATGTATCTTGTTAGAATAAGTTTGACTTTCAGTGATGTTGAACCATTAATATTTTGAGACGTTTTTGCTGGCTTTTAAGCCAAGACTATTATGAGATGAGACCTTTTAATTCCGCTGCTTAATTGAATATTTTTGTAATTTGATAAATTATTATCTAAGTTGTTTTTAAGATGAAATGTGACACTCCTTTTGAGAAGTACTCTGACTTATGTGATTTATTTAATGAAATTTTTAAGACGGGAAATTGGGGTGTTACAATTAGCACAATGAAGAGATTAGAAGGCTGTCGAGACAAATCGTTCTAAAACACAATACAAACAACATAATCATCTAAGCCTATGGAGTGAAAGGGTAGTCCTCATAATCAGACTCCAAAGCTGAACCGCAATATCTGGGATGGAATTCCCGACGACCTCTAGCTCTCTTGGAATCCCTCATAAGCAGATCATCTTTTTCCTCAAGCTCCTTCCTAGCTTTGGCGAGCTCTCTTTTCAACATTCGATTCTCATGATCCTTCTGCTCATCTCTACCATCCAAAGTCAAGATCAGGTTCTCGGCTTCATTGTATCGGGCTTTCCATGCTCGCTTCTCCTGACTCTCCATAGCTAGATGCTCCAGATACATCTCCTGGGTTGCGGGAAGCAAAGGTAATGGCCTGGACGGAACAGATGTAGACACATGTCTCATAGCAGGATAAGGCATGCCAATCTCTTCGGCTCGATCTATCACCCACTGAGTATAGGCCTCATGAGCGATACCGGATCTCACGCCCAAATGCTTCACATCTTTCCTTCGAACCTTAGACCAAGCATCTATAAAAGCTTTCCTTTGCCCGGCGAGGTCATTGGAATAGTAAAAGAACTCCTGGGATGTAGCAAGATTGATGGGCTTTGTTCTCATAGGGAAACCGAACTGTCTCATGGCTAGCTCAGGATTGTAGTTGATTCCTCCCCGGGTACCGAGAAGAGGTACGTTGAGGAAGTCCCCACAACCAGTGATAATCTCCTTGACTCGAACTGCCGGAGTAATCCAAACCACCTCATCGGGAGTGAGAGCCATAATCCGCTGTGAATAAGACCAATTCTCCGAGTTGGCATGGAAAGAACTTGGAAGGTGAGAAATAAACCACCTATATAGGAGAGGCACACATCAAAGAATATATCCACGACCTTTGAGAGTCCGATCATGGATGGCGTGGTACGTGTCAGCTCACAAAGTAGGAACTGGATTCTTGGAGTGGAAAATCTCAATGGCATTCATGTCTATGAAGTTGTCGAGATTCGGGAAGAGAACGAGCCCATAGATAAGTAGTGCAAGAATAGCTTCAAGAGTGTCTTGACAAGTAGATTCAAAATTAGCCCGCTCAAGTAAGTACTTCGAAGTGAAACCCTGGATGTGAGATTTGGTAATGAGATTCTTGGACACATTGGAAGTCTTGAGATAAAGATCCTTAGCAATCACCAGAGGAGCAAGAGGAGATCCGGGACCCGTGAAAGGTGTCCCCTCGGCTACAGGTAAACCCAACAAACTAGAATAAGCCTCAAGTGTAGGAACTAACTGGAAATCCGGGAAAGTGAAGCAACGGAAGACCAGATCATAGAATTGCACCAGAGTGTGCACCAACTTCTCTTCCACACTAGTTCGAAGAATAATAAGCAAACCACCGTATCGGAGACGAAAGCCAGTCGGATTCTCGACCTTGAGTGCCAACTCCCTTAAGCTAGCCAAATCGACTTCCTTGAATTTGTAAGACTTAGTCTTCTTCATACCTGGAATGTTTACAAAGTTTTTAATTTGTCTAGATCTTTCGATAAATGCATGAAAAAGATTTATGCATGAATGCATGTATGCATGATTTTGTTTAAAGTAAGCACGGTGGGTTAAGGTTCACAGTTGCGGAGCCGCGGGTGGACACGGTGTCCGGTGAAACTAAGGCTTGGATAGTAGCAACCATGGTTCTAATAAAGTTCCCAAACTGCAACCTCTCTTACGCATATCATAGCAGCACACGGCAACGCCCGTTCCATGATTATTCGTAAGAAGGTCTAGTTTGAGTGTAGTATCGCGTGACGACTAAATTCGAGACAACGCTAGGTTTAGCCACCGCACTACGTCCTAAAAAAGGCCAAAGATGGGTTTGGTAACTACGGTTCATAGCATCACCGGTCAATTGGAAGTAAAGTGCCTAAGCATGACAACACACGCCGACAACATCACCCCCAAAATGCCTCAGCTATGTGAGATTGATCGCATAATCCCATACACGAGGCAACCCCCGGATTGGATTGTCGATTATATCTCCACCTATTCCTAAGTTCACTCAGCCCGGGTATAGGACTTTTGATATTCTCACCCCACACGTTGCATGAAAATATTTACATATAACAATAAAGTAAAGCGTAAAACATAAAGTACGAAAAACTAGGCGTAGCCCTAAAATCCCCAGTGAAGTCGCCATTTCTGTTATCGCGATTTTCGGGTGTCAAGTCATTAATTAGGCTTGAACCTTTCAATCATTGATATCTCTATTTTCTTTGGGGAAGGGTGAAATTGAGAAAACCCTTAGAAATTCTAAGTTCGGGGCAATTTTCGCTACGGGAAGGTGTTAGGAACCCGTAACGACTATAGTACTCTATAGGAGCCGTTTTTCTAGATTTATTTTTTACGCTTTATTTTTAACGTTATTTATTGAAAAGAAGTTGTTTTTAAGAATGGGGGAGAAGGAGTGTTTGGGATTTATTTTTATTGGACTTGGAGAGGTTTTGACCTCTTGCCTACATACCCTTTTAAGGGATCAAACTCCATGTAGTTCTCTCTCAAAAAACGTTTTTGTGGGTTTTGATTGGTTTTTTATTTTTTAAAAAAAGGTTTTGAAGAAAAGAACGAGGCCGTAAAGGCTTGAGAAAATAAAACGGTGAAGTTGGTCAATTATTTACAAAAAAGGCTTAAGTAGGAATTATTGTTCCATTTGGATTTGATTAAAGAAAAAAAAGGAAAATACAATGGAGTTTTGACTCCAAGGTTTATTGGAAAAATTTGTTTTCAAGTGATGAAATTGTTAACACTTTTTGGAAAAAGGTTTTACTAAGTTTTGCGCTTCCTAAACATACATCTAAAGGTAAATCATACAACGTGTGTGCGTGTCGGTGCTTGTGTCGGTGTACATCGTTATAGTGTCCATTGTCCTTTACATTGGTCCTAGTTTACATTCTATGGTCTTGCAAGAAATTAAAATGAAGGAATAACTACCTAAGAATTGGAAAATTGAATAAAACCTAAACTAAAGGAATGGAGGTGAAGTGAAATGCTCAATATGTGTATGGAACATAGAACAAAATGGTTAGTAAAGCAAGATGAAATGATAGCAGAAATGTTAAACTAATTGACATAGAAAAGTAATAGCAAAGTGTAAAAAGTGGAAAGAAAAATGCATGTGAACTAATATTACCTACAAAGCAAGAAACTAACAAGTAAAACATTGCAAAAGTTAGGAGCTAACATATAAGCTCGTAAAGTACCAAACCAATAGTTAAGCCAACAAGATTAGAAGCTAACAATTATCATTGCAAGATGACAAACTAAATGAAATTAAGCTAACATTATTGGAAATTGACAATTACCATGAAAAATTGTGAACAAAAATCACACCTAACAAGATTGAAATATTGCAAAATTGTAAACAAGAATCAAACTTAACAAAATTGAAAATATTGCAAAATTGTAGTCAAAAATCAAACCTAACAAAGTTGGAAATATAGCAAAATTGTAATCAAAAATCAAACCTAACAAAGTTGGAAATATTGCAAAATTGTAAACAAGAATCAAACTAACAAGATTGAAAATATTGCAAAATTGTAATCAAGAATCAAACCTAACAAAAATGGAAAATATTACAAAATTCAAATTTAAGAAAATTGAGAATATTACAAAAAAAAAAAAAACAAACTTAACAAGATTGAATGAATTAGCATGAAATCAGAGGGGGTCACATCATAAAATCAAGTGCCAACCATCAATATCAAGTGACAAATATTTGGATCAAAAATCATGCTAGAAACTTCACACAAAAACACAAAATACACCAATCAAATGAGAAATTAACACATATTATTTTTATCAATTTAAACATGTAAAAATATCACAGAAACAGTCAAAAACATATCAAGAACACATAGTAATTTTTTGGGATTTTTTGTAAAAAATTAGAGTGCACAGGGGGTCCACATAGCAGGAATGGGGGTGAGCATAGCAAAAAATCAAGAAAACTGAAAAGAAACCACAAAGCCCAACGTTACCCGGCCCAAACCCACGCTGGTTGGTGGATCCGGATCCCCAGAACACATCAGGGGCGTTGGACTGATCCAGATCCAATCAGGATCTAAATCTAACGGCCTACATCATGGGGCGCTAGATGTAACACCCCGTTTCCCCAAAACAACATAATAATATTAAAACAATCAGAGTTCAACAATAACGGGCATGTCACACTACTTTTCAAAATTATTTAAATAGAAAATAGAACTATTTAAAATACCAACAAAATCTCATTCTTATAAAAATCTGCAGCGGAAATATTTCTTTTAAAATCATCATCATTCAACTTCAACAGAATTCTTGGCACAAAGGCCTCAACAACAAAATATTATTCTTCAACTTAAAATCCAACAACATGTTCAAAATTCGATACATAAAGGAATGAAAGAAACAAAACAACATTTTCCCCATCCCGTTACGTATCAGAGCCCCATGACACTTGAGCCAACATCCTACTAGCCTTGGAAATCTGCACTTGTCCACAAGGCGACAATTCCAACAGAAGGGGTGAGATACACATTCAATAATAATAATATATAATCAATCAAGTTAATGAAAACAACAACAATTCAATGACAAGCATCATCAGGTTCACATATATATACATATATATATAAATACACCAACAACAGAATCATCAATCAACAAAACATCATATAGTCATAGCAAAATAGGCATCATCTAACATCATAATTATCGTCCTAAATCACCTTATACATCATCAAGCACACCATTCACGAAACACGTTAAACGTCAATCAAGAATATCATCACGAAATATCATCAAGAGCTTCAAGGAACTTCATCACGAAGATACCATCAAGAACATCAAAGAACAATCATCATCACAAATGCATCACAAACCATCATAAATCATCGTCTTAACAACCATCTCAAACATCACATCATCATCACAAATCATCGTCACGACATCTCATAAGACACGACTCAACAAATGCAACTCTACGTCTTAGACATCATGCATGTGGTACCATCAGGGCATAAGCCCCCATCGCTAAAGGTCAAATAGGACCTGTCAGGCATTGAGCCCCCATCGCTAAAGGTCATAAAAGAACCTGTCAGACATTAAGCCCCCATCGCTGACTATGCTATGCAACGACACGACTCAAATGCAACGACACGAGTAAAGACTCAACAATGCACATCTTTAGATGACTCGACAAATACACATCTTTAAATAGCATCATCGTCAAATATCACATATTTAAATATGACATCTTTATATAGCACATATTTAAGTCACACATCTACAAAAAACACATCTTGATATAACACATATTTAAATCACACATCTCCGGAAAGCACATATACATTAATCAACTACATTCATATCAAAGTCCAACACATCCTTCAACAAGCAAATCAAGTTTGATCAATAAAACATAAGCCAAATACTCATAAAACACTCCGACTAAATCCCTAATACTTAAGTTTGAAGTTGGGAAACCAACCATAAGTTTTGGACTAACTTGGGATTAGTTAAGCTAAGTTTTCTTAAAATTTTCTGAAGACCTACTTGGACTATTTTTATCATAACTCGAGATTTACAAAACATTTTCGAGTTAAACCAGTGCCATTAGAAAGCTAACTCAATTATCTACAACTTTCATGTTTACACCTAAGACCAATTATGTACCAATCAATACCAGTTTTCATTTCAAATTCGGACAAAGTTGTGCTGAAATTCATAAAAATTCACTGTGACCTACGTTCAGTAATTTGACCATAACTCAAGTTCTATAAATCATTTTGACGTCAGACCAACGGCATTAGAAAGATAACATTCATACCTACAACTTTCGTGTTTACACCGAAAGCTAGTTCGAAACAGAAACTGATGCAAAAGACGCAACAACATGAAACATGGTATGCTGTCAAAGGTAGCTCTCGGGAAAACTCTATTTTTCACTCAAAAACCCAAATTTCATCTACCCAAATCCCAAATTTGATAGAGAACAATGTTTACTGGTTCTATATACAACATAACAATCAAAACAACACAGAAACATGCATTAAACAACACAATTCATCACATCATATCAATTATCATAAACTTTCTAAACCCTAAACCTAGAACACAATTTCATCAACAATCAAAATTATATATACATATTATTGAAGGAATCCCACCCTTACCTTAGATTATGATTCCTGAATTAAGCTGTGTTCTTCTCTCTTCTTCTAGCCTCTTCTCTTGGTTCTAGGTTTTCTCCTCTTCTTCTCTCAAAAACTAACTTTCTCTTTTTTTTCAATTGTACGTAAAACTCTTTCTGACTCTCCTTTTCTTTTTATTGTAAACTATAACCCCCTCTTATTTCCTTAACTCCCACTTATTCCTCATAATTATACTTAATTCCCTTTAAACCAAATAAATACTATTTTCTACCTTTTTATTAAATAAATAAAATAATCAAACAACACTTATTTAAATACACACACCACACCAAAAGGTCATATAATTCATATAAATCATATATATCAAATAAAAATACTCAAACATCAACTAAAAATAATTAAATAGAAATGGGGCGTTACACTGGATCGGGTCAGAACCCACCCGGTCCAGCGCCTTATATAAAAGCTTATAACCCGTTTCCCCTTCATTTTTCAGCTTGCTTCTCTCTCTTCTCTCTTCGTCTCCGTTCTTCTCTCTGAAACCCTAAACCCTAATTTGATCAATCCAACCCAGAACCATGTGAATCATAGCTTAAAAGCTTCGTCTCATCGTTCTGAGTATGAATCAGTCATTGAAAATCACATATGTCCGTTGGATCGACGTAGATCTTGAATTTTGTTTGCGGATTCAAACGGTTTTGGTTCAAATCTTTTTCTGAACGAATTTGTTTATGGATTCATTGGTTTACAACGGTTGTTACTCGTTGTAAACCTTGGAATCCTTTACGGTTTTCAAAGATTTTTTAGGGTTTGTTGATTTTGAACCAAAACTCTTTGAATCTTCTACGGATTTACGTCGATTTGGATTCGCTGATGTTTTTAAGCAAGAAAGAGGTAAGTTCTGATTTTCACCTGTGTTTATTTCGGAGACTTGAACTGGAATCTTCAGAAATTCTTGAATCTGATTCTGTTTTGTTGATTTTTGGCTTGAATTCCGAAAATAAATCGGTGAATCTCCTCCTTCTTCACCGGTTCAAAACCTTTGAATTCCTTCCCTTTTCTTCTCAGATTCGCGCCTCTGTGATCGCATTAGGGTTTGTTGCTTTCTGCGATGAATCTGGTGCTTGAATTGCAGAGGACAAGGCTCGATGATGAAGATTCAATTGAATCTCTGAGAGCTACACAAACTCCATTGATTTGGCTTGAATTGCTTCTAGAAAATTGTTAGGGTTTGCGAAATTGTTCTTCAGTTTTTCTGAGTTTGTTGTGATTTTGATCTAACTGAATGGAGAGAGAAAATCTTGATTCTGTTTGTGACTTGGCACTGATTTTGTGGACCTCTTTTGACTTCTACAGTGGCTGGCCTTATATAGGCCGCCATGTGGCCTTTGATCCAATGAGATCGTGACATGTGGACTGGACTAGCTTGCATGGCACTTGGACTAAATTCTGACTTTTGGACCTTTCTGCAAAAAACAAAACTAAAGGACTGATCTGCAAATAAGAAAAAAATAAAAAAGAGTAAAGCTGGACTAATCTGAAATTAAAAAAAGAATTGGACTGACTTGCAAGAAATAAAATTTGGACTAATTTGCAATTAAAAATAAAATTTGGGTAAAGGTAATTTTGAAAACAACGTAAAGTGAAACAGTTAAAAACGACAAAATGGACTAAAACGAACAAACTACCAAAATGAGGTATTTTAAAATACCTCTCTGCCAAAAAATTATTTGACGTGAAAAGACCAAAATGCCCCTGAGGACTAAAACGACTCAGACTGACTCAGACTAAATTAGATGAAATGCTGAGATGATTTTTGGACAGAAATTGATTGACGATTCATGCAGACAAGTTGAAAAGACTCGGAGACAAATTGTAGGGACTAAAAAATGGGTTCCACTGCAGGAAATGACCAAAATACCCTTTTGTATGATTTTATGCAAAGATGATAGAATAAAATGCAGGAAAATATGCAATGGTTTTAGAAACCCTTTTTAAGGACTTGTAATGCAAGAAAACATTTTGGATGGTTTTAAATGCAAGAAAATTAGAGACGGAAACAGTAAAATGTGCGGTTGAAACACAGTAGAAAACTGTAAAATAGACATAGTGAATTTGAAATAATCAGAAGTAACTAGTAAAAGAAAGAAATTTGAAGGAGTAGTTTTTTAGGTCCAAAATGAGGGTATAACACACGTCTGAGCTCCATCAGGATCATATCTTCCTTTGAAGGTAGGCGGATGATTCCTCAGAAAAGTCTCTAAGATACGGACCTCAACATTCGCACCAGCATTAGCATTAGGTTGTTGCCCCACAGCTTCAAATGCAGCAGCAATCACAGCGTCGTTTCTTCCAGCTATCTTAGTTCTCTACATAGCACACAACAGTCAGTATGACACATAACAATATATCAACTGATACTCGACACTACAAGACTCAACTACTTGGCCGAACAGACCAACCTGCTCTGATACCAATTGAAACACCCCGTTTTCCCAACATAAAAATTTCTTAAATAAATCAGAGTAATCACATAACGGAATGTCACATTTCTCAAAAATCTCAAATATGAATAAATAACAGTTTATTCCTTCATAAATTAGTCATCGTAATAATTCAAAACTTTGCAGCGGAATAACATAAAAGTCTTGGCACGCAGGCCTCATCATAGAAATCTCATAAATCAAAGTCAACATATTTGTCATAAAACTTCATAAGTAATACGTAAGGAATAGAAAGCAATAACAAAGATCCCCATCCCGTTACGTATCAGAGCACCTAAGACACAACCGAGGGAAGTCCTCACACGACTGCACCTATTCTTGATTACCTGCAAGTTACCCATATGAAGAGCAACATTTTCAAGCAGAAGGGGTGAGATTCACAAAACAATAATGTTAAGCATACAATTCAACAATTATATTTAACAGTCAAAAACATAGTCAACCATATCATAACAATGATCATTTAGCATCTTGGAATTCAACTTCATAAAACATCTTAGCGACATAATCAACACCATAATCAACTTCACAATATTAGACATATAGCATTATAATCAACAACATACTCAACTTAACAACATGACAATGCAACTCTAACTCGACTATGCAACTCTAACATCTTAATCATGCATGTGGTACCAATCCACGCATAAGCCCTCGTCGCTTTGAGCATAAATATACTCCTAGGGCATAAGCCCACGTCGCTATTGAGCAAAAGCTCCAGGGTATAAGCCCTCATCTCTGTTGAGTAAAAACTCCAGGGCATAAGCCCTCATCTTTAAATGAGTATGCATGAGACTCAATCTCTTACGTCTTAGACATCATGAACATCTTAAGGAATCCAATAATTTGGAACAACATCTTAGACCGACACATGCAGCTTAATATCAATTATAAACAACAACATGGCAGCAATAAACAGTCATAGGATATAACAATATCAAATACAATCATCCTCCCAAACATCACATATAATTCACATAATGTTCATATAATTCATAAATCTTGAACAACAACATGAAATCTTCATATAACAGCTTTACAGATCGCTATTTATTATATAATTAGCTTCCAATACTACCCAAGGGTCAACTCTCAAGGTCTCGTGCAAAACAGAACTCGAAACAAGAAGATAAGGCAGTCTAAAACTGTAACGCCCTACTTTTAATATTTAATATTTTATTAATTTATTGTATTTTTAGTGTATTATTATTTGATTTATAATATATATTTTGATGAAATATGCTAATATGTGTTATTTGGTGTAAATTTTTTTTTTTTTTTATGTAGAAATATATATGTTATTTTGTGTGGAAATATATATGTTATCTAGTATAGAAATATATATGTTATTTTGTGTGGAAATATATATGTTATATAGTATAGAAATATATTTGTTATTTGGTGTATTAGTATGATTATTGTTAAGTGGGGGAGAAGTATAATATTATTAGAAATAATAAGATAATAGGGAAGAAAGTAGTTTTTCGTGAGAAGAGTAATTATAAATTAGGTTAAGAGTCAGTAAGAGTTTAGAAAACATAACACGTTCAATTTTTGGAGAAAAGAGGAGAACTCAGAGAGAACCCTAGGAAAGAAGAACGCTGATGTTGATTTCAGAAACCAATCTAAGGTAAGGGTGGGACTAACCTTCATCAATATCAAGTTGTAATTCATAGAAATTAATCGTTGTTGTAGTTTTAAGAATTAGGGAAATGCGGTTAAAATCAATAAAGATGGTAGAAAGTTTTTGAATTTCATGAATTAACGTAGAGAAGTGATGTCTAAGCTGTAGAATAATCATAGGTAATGTTTCCTATCAAATTTAGGGTTAGGGTTGATGAAATTGGGGTTTTTGGGGTGAAAACTGGTTCATTCCCGTAGGGTTGTCTGTCGCCTCGCGAGCTGCACAGTTACAACATCGCCTGTTTCGCGTTCTTGTGTCTTTTTCACCCATTTCTGTTTCGAACTGGATTTTGGTGTAAACATAAAAGTTGTAGATAATTGAGTTAACTTTATAATGGCTTTGGAGTGACTTGAAAAGGTTTTGTGAATCTTGAGTTATGATAAAAACACTCCAAGTGTGTTTTGGGAAAACCATCCTCTGTTTCGCATTCTTGTGTCCTTTTCACCCGTTTCTGTTGTAGATAATTGAGTTAGCTTTCCAGTGGCTTTGGTTTGACTTGAAAATGATTCTTAGTTTTTGAGTTATGATGAAAATACTCCAGGGAGGTCTTAGTGAAATTTTATGGAAATTAACCCAAAACTTATGGATTGTTTCTAAACTTCAAGCTTGTGTACTAGGAGTTTAATTAAGGTGTTTGAGTATTTAACCTATGTTTTGATGAATCTAACTTGGTTTTATGTGAGTATATTTGATTGATGAATATGATACTATATGGTGTTGTTCGTGATTTAATATTCAATTATGAAGTTGATGTTGTTGTTTTAAGATGGTGTCGTTGCATTGAGTCGTGTTGTTGCATAGCATAGTCAGCGATGGGGGCTTAATGCCTGACAGGTCCTTTTATGACCTTAGCGATGGGAGCTTAATGCCTAACAGGTCCTTTTTGAACTTAGCGATGGGGGCTTAATGCCTGACAGGTCCTATTTGACCTTTAGCGATGGGGGCTTATGCCCTGATGGTACCACATGCATATTGCATTGTCGAGTCGATGTGTTGTTAAGATGAGTTGTTGTTGTCGTTGCATTGTAGAGTCGTCATTGCATAATATAAATGATGATTATTGAGAAGTTGTTGTTGTTGTTGCTGATGATGTTGTTGTTGTTGTTGATGTTGTTGTTGTTGTTGATGATGTTTTTGTTGTTGTTTTACTTTTATTAAATGATGATTTATGTGATGTTTAATTAATGCTGGTTGTATGTATTGTTGATTACCTTTTATGAATTGTTACCTGCTATTAATGAATGCGAAATCTCAGCCCTTCTGATTGGAAATGTTGCTCTTCGTATGAGTAACTTGCAGGTAACGAAGAATAGTGCAGTTGTGAGTAATCTCCGTCGTGTCGTCTAGGATGCTCTGATACGTAACGGGATGGGGATTGTTTTATTGCATGTTTCCTTGTTACATATTTCCTTTTTAATGATGTTGAACTATTTTCATGAGAACTATTTAAGATATTGATGTTGTGACCTTTAGGAGCCAAAAGTTGTTATAAGATGTTAAAAACTATTCCGCTACATGATTATTGGATTTTTATAAAGACACATTGTTTTAATAAATAGTACTTTTATTCTATTTATATTGTGGAATTTTGTAAGTTGAATGTGATGCCCCATTTATGATGAAAAACTCTGATATTCTTTATATTTATTTTATGTTGGGAAAACGGGGTGTTACAGAAACCGCGCTAGTTCAGAAGCAGAACTCTTCAGAAGCGAAACATCTAGTTCAGGAGCAAAATGTGTTCAGAAGCTAAACTATTCAGAAGCTAAACCTCTAGTTCAGAAGCAAAACTATTCAGAAGCTAGACTTTTAGTTCAGAAGCTAAACTACTCAGAAGCTAGACTTCTAGTTCAGGAGCAAACTATTCAGAAGCTAGACTTCTAGTTCAGGAGCTAAACTACTCAGAAGCTAGACTTCTATATCAGGAGCAAACTATTCAGAAGCTAGACTTCTAGTTCAGGAGCAAGGTTGTTCAGAAGCTAAGCTGTTCTGAAACAAAACTAGGTACGGGGTTACAAAACTTTTCACCAAAAATCCCATTTTACACCAATCTTAACCCCAAATTCGACTGAAACGTCTGCACTAAGGCTGTTCTATCATCTGTAACCAGATTCTACACCAGTTCTACGGTTTTCTCATCATCTGATCACCAGTTCGTCACTTTAACCTAATTCTCAAATCCTCAAAACTATCCCTACACTTGTTAGATATAATCATATGAACTGCAGATTAATAATATTGTATGCTAGGCTCACCCTTACCTTAGATTGTCTTCTGAAATCCAAAGTTGCGATCTTCGTTCTTGAGTTCTCTCGTGTTCTCCTCTTCTAGCCTTTTTCTTAACCTAGTTTTCCTTTTTATAACCCCTTAATAACTGTATCTTATTACTCTTTCTCCCCAAAACTCTTTAAAATCAGTAAACAACCCCCACATCTTAATATTTATTTTATTTTCAAATCTTATTTTATTAAACAATAAAATAAGTCACAACTCCTCATAAAATCTCTTAAATCATATACATCACATAAATCATATAAATATATAATTTTCTCTATTAAAATAATTTAATAATCAAATTGGGCGTTACAAATGGAAGCGGGAAATGATCTTTACGGGTTGCCTTATTAAGCTTCCTATAGTCTATACACATTCTCCACCCCGTGACAGTTCTAGTGGCAATGGATTCATTTCTATCATTTTTAATCACTGTGAGACCACCCTTTTTAGGTACTACTTGAACTGGGCTAACCCACTTAGAATCAGAAATTGGATAAATAACACCTGCCTCTAGGAGTTTTAAGACTTCTTTTTTCACAACTTCCTTCATGTTAGGATTCAATCTCCTTTGATGTTCAATGGAGGGTTTATAGTCCTCTTCAAGTAGTATTGTATGCATGCATAATGAGAGATTTAATCCTTTAATATCATCAATATTGTACCCTATAGCCTTATGATGTTTCTTGAGGATATTAAGCGATTTTTTTGTTTCATCCTCATCAAGGCTTGCATTAACAATAACAGGATAGGTGGAGTTAGGGCCTAAGATTTCATACCTTAAATTTGATGGGAGTGTTTTAAGCTCCACTCTTGGTGCTTCTTTTGGAAGAGGGTTTGGTTCTCTTTCCACCAACCTTTCTATACCCAAGTCCTCCATTGGTGGGTTTGCATCCAACAGATCTTCATAAGCTTGGGCGTCTTCCCCTAGTTTTTTACCAGCATTATTTATCAAACAAAACTCTAGACCATCGTGTGTAGATGGTGCTAAAGAGCATTCTTTCACACAATGGTCAATCATATCTATCATGCAACATGAGTCCTTAAAAGAGGGACCATTCATAAGGTTAGCAAGTTCAAATTCAACGGTCTCCTTACCAACATTAAAAGCTAGCCTACCATTTTTAACATCAATTATGGCTCCTACAATAGCAAGGAATGGCCTTCCTAAAAGAATTGGTACTTGGCTATCTTCCTCTATTTCCATCACAACAAAATCAGCGTATATATATTTCTCCTACTTTGACCGGGACATCTTCTACAATCCCAGCTGGGTACTTAACGGACCGGTCTGCTAATTGAATGGTCATTCTAGTTGACTTAAGTTCCCCTATACCCATTCTCTCGAAGAGGGATAAAGGCATTAAACTCACACTGGCCCCTAAGTCACACATAGCTTTCTTTACTATTTCGGAACCTATGACACAAGGTATGGAGAAACTTCCTGGGTCCTTAAGCTTGGGTGGCAATTTATTTTGAATGATGGCACTACATTCTTCCGTAAGGTTAACTGTCTCATCCTCCTCAATCTTTCTTTTTTTATAAAGTATTTCTTTTAAAAATTTAGCATAAGTAGGCATCTGAGTTAGCACCTCAGTGAAAGGTACATCAATGTAGAGTTTGTTCATCATTTCAATAAATTTTTTAAATTTCCCATCTAGCTCAGACTTAGCAAACCTTTGTGGGAAAGGAATTTTGGGTTTATAGGGGGCAGGTGTGGCTTGTTCTTCACCTTCTACCTTAGTTTTCTCATTTCGTGTATCATTTCCTCCTTTCTCAACCTTACTTGGTTTAGCTTTCACTATAGGGTCCTCTAGTTTTCTACTATTCCTAAGTGTAATAGCATTCATTTTGTTTATCTTAGGTTGTTAAATCTTTTGGGTCAATTAGGAGATTTGTATTTCTAAGACTTTGTTGTGAGAGAAAATGGAATCCACTTTGGAAGTAAGTTTGGCAAGAGAATCATTTAAAAGTCTAGTTTGATTTTTAAGCTCTGGTTTGATTTGAAAAATAAGTTTCTACCAAAATTTCCAAACTAGACTTTTGAGCGACTCTTTGGGCATTAGTATGACTAGATGGTGCTGCTTGCCCTAAGGAATGTTGAGGATTGTTATGAAAATTTTGTTTTTGCATCATCCCTTGGTTGTTTTGAACAAAGTGTATTTGTTCAACACTTTCAGCAGTACTACCTAGTTGACTTTTAATACTAGTGTGGTTAATTATGCCACAAGTTCCACAAGGAGAAGGAATAGAGGTTGGTAAAGTAGTGCTATCATTTAATTTGTCAAATTTAAGAGAGAGAGCATCTACTTTATCAGATAAATGGTAAAAGGGAGGGATTTCATTCTTACTTGCCTCTTGTTTAGAGGGTAAAGTGGTGAAGGAGGTATCTTCATTGGTCCATTGGCAGTGATTCTGGGCCATATCTTCAATCAAGGCATAAGCTGTTTTGTAATCCTTGTTCATTAGGGCCCCACCTGCGGCTGCATCAATAATTATTTTTGTAACATATAATAGGCCATTATAAAAGGTGTGAATTACTAGCCATTTCCCTAAACCATGGTGGGGACAAAGTCTGAGCATTTCTTTGAAACGCTCCCACGCATCATAAAGATATTCTCCTTGATTTTGAGTAAATTGATAGAGTTTTGCCCGTAGTTGGGCGGTTCTGGAAGGAGGAAAGAATCGGGCAAGAAATGCTTGCCTTAAATGATTCCATGAGGTGATGGAACCAACTTCTAAGGAATGGAACAAAGTGCTAGCTCTATCTTTTAATGAAAAGGGAAAAAGGTGTAGCCTTACGGCCTCTTGGTTTTTGTAGGTTACACTTAGCCTATAGAAAGTGGAAATATGAAGGTTTGGATCCTCAATGGGGGATCCAGAAAATTGATTTTTTTGTACTAAGTTGAGGAATACGGGTTTTATTTCAAAATTGTCATCTTTAACTGTTGGGTATACGATAATAGTTCGTGGTTCTTCAGTAGAAGGGTTTGCATACTCTTTGAGAGTACGTTCCTCAACCATTTATACTATCTTGTATTTTCCAAGAAGTTAAAGGTGACAAAAGAAGAGAGAAGAGAAAGATAAAATTAGCAAAAAGTAAAAAAAAGAAAAGAAAATAAATAATGAAGAAAATTCTAATCACAAGAAAAAGTTAATCAAATTAGTTAACTCCCCGACAGCGGCGCCAAAACCTTGATGGGATAAAACCGCAAGTGCACGGTCTTATCGGAGTAGTAATAAAGAGAGTATCGTTCTGACAAGGAGTTGGTCAATTCAATCAACTTAGAGTTATGATTAGAAGAGAAAATAGTAAATTTAGGGTTTTAAAATGTTGGAAGAGAAAATAATATAAAAGAGAGCCTTGGGATTATTGGTTCATCTTAATGACAAACCCTTCCCAAACCGAAGCTTTAACCTTAGAACTTTATGTTGGACCTAATTTCTAATGACCGGTTTCCCTTTAGCCCCTTACTTTTCCTCTCAGTCCAGTAAGCGTTTACTCCTAGGAATCAATCTTATTTTGCTGAATTGATTACTAGGAGATGCATTAAGGCTGTGAAACTACTTCGTCCAAATATTGCGAAGACTATTTTGCTGCCTTTGCAATCTCTGTCTAAATTCACTTGTTCTAATATCAAGACTCGGCTTTCGCTTTATGAATTGATATTTGGGATAATGGACTAATAATTATCAAACCCTCAGCTTTCGCGTCCACAGTTTGATAATGATTAATCCATGTTAAAGTGGTGAATTTAGATTAGAAATTAGGTTTACATAAGGTTTAGGAAGAAAGCTTGGTTTGTTTTGGATTATGTCATTAAACTATCCAAAAAATCCCAAGACAAGAGAAGTCTACTCACTCATGATCATAGTAGACAAGGGGAAGAAGAGAGAAGACATAAAATAAATAACAATAAAATAAAGAGAGAAATTATTATTAGAAAGACAACTGTCACTATTGTATTCCAAGAATAAGATGAATGTTTGTGGTGGAAGACTACTCTATTTATAGCTTACAATTGACTTAAAATCTAAGCAACTATAATGCTAGAGTGTCCCACAAGAAACTGTGTGCCTAAACTACAAAACAGAGTAGCTTGCAGGAGAAGAAAAAGCAGCAAAAGGGATCCTGAGAGGTGGCACGACCGTGCCACATTTGGCACGGGCCGTGCCAAGCTTTTGACTTGGGGGCATCGTATTTTTGTGCTGAATCTTGTATTTTTCCAACCCCAATCAGCTCCTAATCCTCTTTCTTTTGCTTCAAGACTGCTCCACCCAATATTCGTTCCTGAAATATATTTTATTGAATCTTAAAGTAAATTGCTCAAAAAAAGGAAATAACAATAATATAAAATAAACTCAAATCTAAATAAAACAAGATTAAATATTATTTAGAATAAACTAATTATTAATTCATTAAATAGCTCAAAAGGAAATAATAATAAAATAAAATAGACTTAAATCTAGATAAAACGAGATTAAATATTATATAAAATATACTAATTATTGACTCATCAAATACCCATCTTGTTCCAATGATGGATTGATTTTGAGGTTTAGGAACAAGATTCCATACTTCATTCTTTTCAAATTGAGAGAGTTCTTCTTTCATGGCAATCACCCAAGATTCTTCACATATTGCTTCTTGTATGTGTTTTGGTTCAATGTGAGAGATCATTGCCATGTTGCCATCATTATTCAGAAATGATCGTCTAGTTTTAGCATTGAGCATTTGTAATCATATATTACATTTTAGGGAACTCTCCTTGGAAGTGCAAGGTGGACAGGACTACTTCCAGTTTGTGGAAGGAACCTGTATAATTGCTTTGTGTCTTTCTTCTCTCTCTCTCTCTCTCTCTCTCTCTCTCTCTCTCTCTCTCTCTCTCTCTCTCTATTTTTATCCGCTGCGTTTAGAATCTGAACATCACTTCAGAAGTTGTAATCTAACTGCTTCTGACTAGTGACTTCAGTAGAAGAAAACGACAAAAAAGCTAACACAATTCAACCCCCCCCCCCCCCCCTCTTGTGTTTTTCTCACCTTCAATTGGTATCTAGAGCCTTGGTTCTGTTGAGAACACTTAACAGTGTAACAGTCCAAGATCTGAGAAAAACATGTTTGTTGGTGAATCATATGTTTCTGGCTCTAGTGTTAATCATAATGTTGTTTCTTATGATTATGGTGATAAGAAAGCTGATTCAGGAAAAGTTCTAAAGTTTAATGGAGATCTTGAAGAGTTCTCTTGGTGGAAAACCAACTTCTATAGTTATATCATGGGCTTAGATGAAGAATTATGGGATATTCTAGAAGATGGAGTTGGTGACTTGGACCTTGATGAAGAAGGAGCTGCTATTGACAGAAAGAAACATACTCTTGCTCAGAAGAAAATGTACAAGAAACATCACAAGATCAGAGGTTCACTTTTTCTTGCTATACCTCGTGCAGAGTATATGAAGATGAGTGACAAATCTACTGCAAAGGCAATGTTTTCTTCTCTCTGTGCAAACGTTGAAGGTATTAAGAAGGTTAGATAATCAAAAGCACTTATGCTTGTTCTTCAGTATGAATTGTTCAAGATGAAGGATGATGAAAGCACTGAGGAAATGTACTCAAGGTTTCAGACCCTAGTCTCTGGACTACAAATACTGAAGAAAATTTATGTTGCTTCTGATCATGTGAGCAAGATACTAGGAAGTCTGCCTGCTAGATGGAAACCTAGGGTTACTGCTATTGAGGAAGCTAAAGATTTAAACACTTTAAGTGTTGAAAATCATGTAAGCTCTCTCAAGGTTAATGAGATAAGCTTAAATGAACATGAGCCTGATAAGAAAATCAAATATATTGCTCTTCCATCCAAAGGGAAGTCATCAAAAGCTCTTAAAGTTATAGAATCTGAAGAAGAATCACCTGATGGAGATTCTGATGAAGATCCTGCTGAGAAGATGGCTATGCTTTCAAATAGGTTGCAGTATCTGGCTAAGAAGAACAAGAAGTTCTTGAGCAGAAGAATTGGTTAAGGCTCCAGGAAAGAATATCAGAAGGGTTGCTTCAATTGCAAGAAGCCTGGACATTTCATTGGTAACTGCCCTGATCTTCAGAAGGAGAAATCAAAGGACAAGTCTAAGAAGTCAACTTTCAAATCAAACAAGTTCAAGAAGCAGATCAAGCAGAGTTTAATGGCAACCTGGCAAGATTTAGATAGTGAATCTGAATCTGATAAGGATGATGCCGATGAAGATGCAAAAGTAGTTGTGGGGTTAGTGGCTACAGTTACTTCAAAAGTTGAACCTGAATCAGACTCAGAAGAAGAAAATGAGGTATATTCTAAAATTCTCAAAAAAGAACTTATTGAGTCTCTTAAAGAACTCCTTACACATTTTGAACTTAGAACCAATGAGTTGAAAGATTTAAAAGAAAATATGTTGATTTAATGAAACAACAAGAATCAACTCGATTTGATCTGAAAGCTTCTGAAGAAGGACTTAGAGGCTTTGACTTCATTAGTAAAACTTATGAAGAGAAGCTCAAGTTTTTGTGTCAGAAGCTAAAAGAAAAGTGTAATGGAAAATCTTTAAGTAAACATGAAATTGCTCTTGAAGATTTTATTATGTCTGGTATTGACAGAAGCATAGTTGCTTCTATGATTTACAACATTTGGAAAAACAATGGCAAAGAGATTGGATTCTCAGAAGGAAAACCCAATGAAACCAATCTTAAAGCATGTTGTGAATGTATGACGGAAAGGTTGAAAACCTACTTTGTACCTGAAGGTGCTAAATTTGAAACTGTGGTTCAGTCAGAACCTGAAGCTTCTAGCTCTAAGGCTAAGATTACTTCAAATCCAAAGAACTCTAAGTCTAAGGCTATGATAAATTCTGATTCTAAGACCTCAAATATCAAGATTCTGAAGAGATCAGAGTCTGTTCCTCAGAGTCTGTTGAAACCAAAATCTGGTATCTTGAAGTCTAAGTCTCAGAAGAATAAAGCAGTTGTGGCTTCATGTGAATCAGAACCAAAAGGTGTTAAACCTAAAGTACTGATTAATCAGAAGCTATCAAAATCACACCTCAAGGTACAAGAAGTGAATAGTAAAACTTTCAGAACTAACCTCAAAGGACGCATAAAAAAATGGGTACCTCAATCTAAAATTGTCAATACTACAGAAATGCCTAAGAGAAAAGGAAAAGAAAAAATCATGGTATCTGGACAACGGTTGCTGAAGACCTATGGCAGGACAGAAGTCTATGATCCTCACCCTCACAATGAAAGAAGGAGGAAATTTGAAGTTTGGAGGCAACCAGTCTGGCAAGATCCTTGGTACAGGAACTATTGGTAATTCCTCAATCTCTATTGATAATGTGTGGTTGGTAGATGGTCTTGAACATAACCTTTTGAGTATTAGTCAGTTTTGTGACCATGATTATGATGTGATGTTTGGAAAGACCAACTGCACAGTAATCAACAAAGATAACAAGTCCATAGTGTTCAAAGGAAAGAGAGTAGAAAATGTATATAAAATCAACTTCTCTGAACTAGTTGATTAGAAGTTAATTTGTCTTCTATCAATGAATGATAAGAAGTGGGTATGGCACAGAAGGTTGGGGCATGCTAACTAGAGATTAATCTCTAAGCTTAGTAAGTTACAACTTGTCAAAGGCTTACCTAACATTGACTATCATTCAGATGCACTCTGTGGTGCATGCCAGAAAGGCAAGATTGTGAAATCATCTTTTAAATCTAAAGACATTGTCTCAACCTCTAGACCTTTAGAACTGCTTCATATTGACCTATTTGGACTAGTTAACATTGCATCCTTATATGGAAGTAAATATGGACTAGTCATTGTTGATGATTACAGCAGATGGACTTGGGTAAAATTCTTGAGAAGTAAGAATATTGCATATGATGTATTCAATAACTTCTGCACTCA
This sequence comes from Medicago lupulina, assembly GCA_958299785.1. Taxonomy (NCBI): domain Eukaryota; kingdom Viridiplantae; phylum Streptophyta; class Magnoliopsida; order Fabales; family Fabaceae; genus Medicago; species Medicago lupulina. Next base: position 50,042,270 of record OY283139.1, on the reverse strand, counting down.
AATACAGTCTGAAAAAAATATGAAAATTTTGAAAGTCAGAAGTGATCATGGTGGAGAATTTGAAAATGAGCCATTTGAAGCTTTTTGTGAAAAACATGGAATTGTCCATGAATTCTCTTCTCCTAGAACTCCACAACAAAATGGGGTTGTAGAGAGAAATAATAGAACTTTACAAGAAATGGCAATAACCATGATTCATGAAAATAATTTGGCTAAACATTTATGGGCAGAAGAAGTGAATACAACATGTTATGTTCAAAATAGGATCTATATCAGACCTACCTTCGAGAAAACTGCATATGAACTCTTAAAGGGAAGAAGACCCAATATATCTTACTTTCATCAATTTGGATGTACCTACTACATTCTAAATAACAAGCTCTACCTAAAGAAATTTGATGCCAAAGCCCAAAGAGGAATCTTTTTAGGTTACTTTGAAAGCTCAAAGGCATACAAAGTGTATAATTCAGAGACACTCTGTGTTGAAGAATCTATGCACGTTAAGTTTGATGAAAAAGAGCCTGGAAGTTAAACTCCAAAGTAGGATGAAAGTTTTGCAGATATACAGGTTACTGAAGACACTCCAGAACCTGATTAGGATGATGAATCTGAAGATAGTCCAGAAGCTGAACCAATTTCAGAAGCTCAAGATGAAGTAGCTTTTCTCGAAGCTCAAGATGGCTCTAAGCAAGCAAATCAATCCAAGAATACATTCAAGTACAAGTCTTCACATCGTGAGGATCAAATCATTGGAAACAAAGACAGTCCTAGAAGAACAAGATCATATTTCAGACAAGAAGAGTCTATGATAGGATTTTTATCAGTGATTGAACCTGCTACAGTTGATGAAGCACTTTCAGATGATGGATGGATACTAGCTATTCAAGAAGAGCTTAATCAGTTTCAAAGAAATGAAGTGTGCGATCTGGTACCCAAACCTCAGCAGAAGAACATTATTGAAACAAAATGGGTATTCAGAAACAAGCAGAATGAACAAGGTGAAGTAATCAAAAACAAATCTAGACTTGTTGCACAAGGTTACAGTCAACAAGCAGGCATTGATTACACTGGAACATTTGCTCTAGTTGCAAGATTGGAAGCAATCAGGTTACTTCTATCCTATGCATGAATCATGGCATAATATTATATCAAATGGATGTCAAGAGTGCATTTCTTAATAGAGTCATAACAGAAGAAGTGTTTGTCAAGCAACCTCCTGGTTTTGAGGATCTTAAGCATCCTGACCATGTTTATAAACTTAAGAAATCACTACATGGCTTGAAATAAGCTCCCAGAGCTTGGTATGATAGACTAAGTAATTTCTTGACTAAAAATGATTTTAAAAAAGGTCAAGTTGACATAACACACTTCAGAAGGACTCTTGAGAAAGATATTCTTGTTGTGCAGATATATGTTGATGATATAGTATTTGGTTCTACTAATGCATCTCTTTGCAAGGAACTTTCTAAGTTAATGCAGGATGAATTTGAAATGAGCATGATGGGAGAATTGAACTTCTTTCTTGGAATTCAAATTAATCAATGTAAAGATGGAGTGTATGTTCAACAGAGCAGACAAAGTATACAAAGGAGCTTCGGAAGAAGTTCAAATAGAAGATTGTAAAGTGATGAACACTCCAATGCATCCAACCTGCACCTTAAGCAAAGAAGATACTAGATCAAAGGTAAATCATAAGTTGTATAGAGGTATGATTGGTTCTTTGTTATACGTCACTTCATCTAGGCCAGATATTTTATTCAGTGTATGCTTCTGTGCAAGATTCCAGTCAGATCCTATAGAATCTCATTTAACAGCAGTTAAGAGAATCTTTAGGTATGTGAAAGGAACAACAAATCTTGGACTCCTTTACCGGAAATCCTTAGATAATAAGTTGGTTAGATTATGTGATGCTGACTATGCTGGTGACAGGATTGAAAGAAAATCAACCAGTGGTAACTGTTAGTTCCTAGGAGAGAATCTGATATCTTGGGCTAGCAAAAGACAAGCAACTATTGCTATTTCTACAGCAGAGGCAAAATACATCTCAGCTGCAAGTTGTTGTACACAACTACTTTGGATGAAACATCAGTTGGAAGATTAACAGATTAATGCTAACAGTATTTCTATCTTTTGTGATAATACTGCGCTATTTGTTTGTCATAGAATCCAATTCTACATTCAAGAGCCAAGCATATTGAATTCAAACACCACTTTATTAGAGATTATGTTCAAAAAGGCTTTTTGGATATACAATTCATTGATACTGAACATCAGTGGGCTGATATATTCACTAAACCTTTAACTGTGGAAAGATTTGATTTTATTAAGAAAAATTTGAACATGCACTTTGTGTCTAATTAAATTTGCTTGCTCCTGAACAGGAAGTTTGGTCCTGAAGTTAGTTCAGAAGCTATGGTCTATCAGAAGCTCTTAACTGAGACATAGAGGAAAATGTGCTTCTGAAGATGACATCAACATCTTAACTTCAGGATCTGGATTTTTTGCTCCTGAATAGCAGAGTTAGCGGAAACGTAGGAAGTTACTTTTTAGTAACACCTGTCCCACTAACTTGGCAGTTCATCTGAAGTAATCCATCGTGGCTTAATTGTATTAGTGTATAACATAAGAGGGCAATGGTGATTTTAAGCTTTGAATGTACTATCTTGCGCCCCCAAATGTCATTAATGTTGTGTTTGTTTGTCCCCTTCTGAATTGCAATCGTTTTACTCAAATCACTTAGACAAACTTCACATACTACTCACTTCACAACTCACACTTTCTGATTTTAGACTGTTCTCCGTGAAAACTCACTCTCTCAAAATAAAAAATCTTAGAACCCTAAAAGCTTCATCTTCATCAATGGCATCCTCAAGTTCAGTTCCAGAATCATCCATGCGAGAAACTCCTGCTTATGAAATCAGAGGAAGAACTATGTCTCTAGAGGAATGGGATCTGAATGTTCAAGTAAAAAATCCTATAGACTTCACATCTCTAGCACAACATGATCAAGAGACTTCTAGGTTAGAGCACAAGTTTATGATCGCAAAGCTTCTCAACTGGAGATGGATGAAAAAGTTTTGATTTACCCAAGTTTAGCTGGAAAATCAAGAGAAGAAATGGGTTTGGAACCCTTCAGTGTCACTGAAATAAGATCAAGCATCTTGGGAATTTCAGTGTTTATTTCAAAAGAACAGATTGCTTGGGTAATCAGGAGAGCATCTGAAGGAAGGTTTGTTAGTGGCTTGGATAACAACAAAACTAGTCCTTGGAATGATACAGTGAACAAGACTATGTTCATCAGTACGAAAAAGGGAAGGTACTATGACTTGAGCATGGAACACAAGCTGCTCCTGAAAATCCAGAATGAAAATCTCCTACCAAAAGGTGGTGGTGGAGACCAACATTCATTGGACCACAGAGTTTTCCTTCATTTCTTCATTACTAAGGAAAAGGCTAATGTACCTAAGTACATATTCAGGCATATGATTAAGACTCTGAAGGAGAGTCAAACTATCAACAGGTGTTGGGTGCCCTATGAAAGACTTCTTTCTGAAATCATTCATCAAGGTGGGATTCTAGATGCTATCAGAACAGCCAATGTCTCAGATGATAAGCAGCTTGGCACAGTAACCGGCAAGGTAATCAATGGTGGCACCTTGAGGCATATGAAGCTTATAAAGAAAGAAGACTACAAAAAGTTGGCCACAAATTTGAAGCAGTCTAAAGCTGTATCCAACTTAATGGTTGACTTTCCCCCAATATGCTTGCAAGATCCTCTTTAAGTAAGTGTCAACTACATCATGAAACATTATGAAACAACTGGGAAGACCATCGAGATGGAAGATGTTCCTGAAAAAATGTTTGGTGGTGCTCTTCCAGTTGCTTTTGAGAAAAAGAGAAAGCTGACCAAAGAAGAATATATGTCAGAAGTTGTGGAAGAAGCTTCTGAACCTAAGAAGAAAAAGGCAAAGAAAACCAAAGTTAAAAAGAAGAAAGTTGCTGATGATGTTGCCTTGGAGAAAGCACTTCAACTTGCCAAGGAAATTGAAGTTCCTGCTGAAGTTCTGATGAAGGAATCCAGAGTTGAAGGTGCTCAACTGGGAATTGAGCTTACAAAGAATTTGCAGTAAATGGTAGTGACTGATGAACTAGTGAAGGATACTGAATAAGTTCAGGAGGAAGCTGGCTGCTCAGAAGCTGATGCTTTAGAAGCTAATAAAGGTAATACTGATTCTCTTCACATTGCTGAAATAGTAAATATAGAATCTAGTACAACCTCTGACTCTAGTTCAACCTCGGCCTCCCTCTCAACCTCCTCATCAACCTCCTTAAACATGGATGATATCCCATTAAATAGAGTGAATGAAAATCTAAATAAGCGTTTATCCCCATCATCATCCACCAAACCTCAGAAGAAGCCAGATAGTGATACCTTTGTTCCTACTTATCCTTCTGTTGAAGAAAGGTTACATGACATGTGTCATACCCCAATTTTTGACCTAAGACACCACTGACACGCGTCGTCTAGTCCGAATAATCTCTGGCTTTTCGAACGAAATTTCGGCAGAGAGGTATTTTAAAATACCTCATTTTTTGTTCCGAGTCGGGCCTTCCTCACACTTTATCTTTGTTTAATTTTTAATTCCAATTTCCATCTTTTATTTAAATTTCAAATTTTAAGTTTTTTAATCTTAATCTTAAATTCAATTTTTAAAACTTTAATTTCCTTTTCTTTTTATTTTTAGCCATTATCTCTTTTATATTATTATTATTTATTATTCTTTATTTGCAAGTCCAAATTTGTCCATATCCGAGTCCGGAATCGTCTGTCCCGCGTTTTGCTCTTTCATCTCAATCCAATTCGTCCCAATCCAAAAGGCACCAATCTTTATGCTCTGTAACAAACCCTAAGCTAATGATATATAAATCAGAACCTGCGCACAGCAAGGGGGGAGGCCGATAAGACGCATAAATCTGGAACGATCCAAAACCCAGGAACACAACCAAAAACTCGTCCAACACGAATCAACACAATCACAGCCAAACAACACAACACATCGACGGAAAAGAACACAGAATCACAGCCACAGCCAAGCATCACAACCGCGGCCAAGCACCACACACGCAACAGACAACACAACCGCGGCCACCACAACACAACCAAACACCACGCACGCGGAACACCCACACACAGAACCACGCACGCAGCCGGGAAGCAAAGACAAAGGTAGCCTTTTATTTTCCTTCTGTTTAGTAGATCTAGGACTCTTAGTCTAGGGTTTGAGGATTTCATACCTAGAATCGAAGAGAGGGAGAAGAAATAAAGAGAAAGCCTAAAAAAAAATAAAAAAAAAAAACTTTAGGGTTCCGACACGGCGGCGCCGCCGCCTGGGCCGGAACCCCCCACTCGCCGGAGAAGATGACCGGCCCCACATGGCCTGATGTTAGAGAGAGGACAGAGAGATTGAGAGAAGAGAGAGGTAGAGAGAGAAATATAAGAAAAAATGAAGGGATTAAGGTTTACAACCCTTATATATCCCTTGGACCGGGTCGACCCATGCACCCATAAACCAACCCGGTTCGTTTCCCCTTTGAGCCCATTCCTCTGTTTTTGCTTCCTACACCCCCCATAACACTGCTTGCACCCCCTGCATCTCATTTTTATTCCTTTCATGCATTTTAATTTCTTTTGCACTATTATTTTATTGTCCTTTGCATTTTATGTCTTCATTAGATTAAACTTATCATGCTGCATATTTTTATTTATTTCGTGTTTTTTTATTTATTTCATGTTTATTTTTCGTCGTTTACTTTATTACATGGACTTTAGAATGTATATTTAGGTTTAATGTATTTTATTTATTTTTCCCGCAGACTTTAGAATGTATTAATAGGTTTTTGTAATAGCGTAGGATATATGTGTGCGTGAGTGTGTGCATGCCCTTTTATTTTTCGTAGTTTAGGTTAAAGGTTCTCGTGGTGGTCCAACGCCACCATGAGTAACCTACGTTTTATTTTCTCGCTCCGTTAGTTTAATTTTCATCCATTAATCAAAAATAACAAAAACATTCAAATAACAAAAATCTCTAAAATATTTTCATAAACAAACCTTGATCCTAAATCAAGTGATCGTCTTTTTATTTTATTTTCTTAAATCAAACATCAATCAATTTAATTTTATCATGAGTCAATTTTCTTCAATATTAAAAAACACAAACAAATTCTTATTTGCCACTTGGCTTTTTACTTTAAAACTTCTTTTTAAAAAAAAACTAATAAAAAACACTCAACCAATCAAACGGTAATTTTTACCCCGAACTACGAGGTTCTGATCCCTCATGGGTACGTAGGCAAAGGACCTAGTCCTTCCGAATCAATAAAATGTAGATAATTAGGTCTTTCTTTCTTTAATCATTTAAAATTCCATTTTTTCAAAACCAGTAAGTTATAGCACAAAAAAGTAAAATAAAGTCGAAAGGTTCTCGTAGAGTACTACGAATATTTAGGGTGCTAACACCTTCCCTAAATATAACCAACCCCCGGACCCCTTCAAATTAAATTTTTTCAATCAAAAGTCGTGAAATAAATCAGTGAGTCAAAAGCTAATCAAATAGCCTTGATCTCCGAAAAATGGCGCGACAACATGCAACAAAGAAGGATCAATGCGTGTGAAAGACTAGCTGCTGATCATCCCTTACAACCACCCATGATTGAACCTCTTCAATTTGTTTCTGTTGATGTAGAGGGTGTAGATGATCACACAGGGTCATAGTCTGCAAACATTGATGTATCACTATCTCCTTCCAAAACAACTACCCAAACAAATGAATCCTCTGTCATTTAGGGTCTGATGAACCATTACTCAGGAGAATTACCAGGCTATGAGACCAACCTAGAAAGAGCCTCTGACTTAGCTTCTGATGAAGTTATGACAGAAACCCCCCAACAACAAGCACCAAACTCAGAAATGGCCTCATTAACCAATACATATTCTGTCATTCACCCTGAACAAGATGTTCCTGAACTATCTGTTCCTAAACAAACTGTTCCTAAACTATCTATTCTTGAACAAACTGTTCATGAACAACATGTTCTTGAACAAGTTATTGTTGACCAATCTCCTGCAACCAACTCTATTCTTGAACCTGAAATATCTACAAATGACCAACCATCATCCTCTAACCTAGCCCTTCAAACATATGCTCCATCCAGATCAAATATCCCTTCTCCACCCACCCTGTTTCTAGATTCTACTATTTTAGCAGATGTGTGTGAGAACATATTTCAGGAGCTGAACAAGTTGATTGGAGCAAGAAACAACTTAGTTCATGAAGAGAGCTATCAGAAGCAATGGAGGAGACTAAGAGATAGAGTAGATTTTGTCTTGTCTGAACTACAAAGATCTTCTTTTGATGCTCAAGACACTGCTCAGAACAACCTTCAGGATTGGTTGAGAATAATTGTCAATGATATGCAAGAAGTAGCTGTCAGTAGAACTCTTGTGAAGACTCCCTTATGCTTAATAGGAAGAGATGCTGCTAATGTTATTCCTAGCTGTGTTCATACTGCAAATGAACACAATCCTGGAAAGAGAGAACAAACGGCTAAGGAAAGAGCTTCTGGATCAGAAACTGCTACTACTTGAGTACAAGACCTCAACTGAAGCTAAGCTAGAAGAAGCCAGGATAAGAGAAGAGAATCTGCTCAGAAGCAATGAGGAATTCAAGAAGGAAATTAAGCAACAAGCACAAGAGACAAACAAGTTACCCAAACAAATGATGGAGATGTTCCAAAATCAAGCCAAACCTTAGTTGCACACCTTTATTTTTAGCTTAATTAGTTTCTTTTGAGTTTCTATGTTTGTTTGTGTACTTCTGATCTATTTTTTTTGCTTCTGAACCTTGCTATTTGCATCTGAATAATTTTTACTTCTGATCTATATTATATGCTTCTGACCTTTTCTTTTTTTTTTTTTTTACCTCAGAACTAATATGTGTGCTTCTGAACTAATTTATTTTTTTTACAGAATTTCTCACGATGTTTTTCTCATCTCTTTCTTTTTGTCTTTATTTTATACTTTTTGTTGATGAATAAAGGGGAAGTAGATGTATAGTATTTATAGGCTCTGAGCCCCATTAATTTAACTCTAAGCAATTTAAATTAATAGGACCTTCTTCTTATCTCTTAGTTTATTTAATGTGAGATTAATTCTAAGCATTATTTCGTTTTTAATGATGAATTTAATTAACATGGATAGAACTCAGGGAGAGCTTACAAACCTCACCTTAAAGTACTATTAGACTCAGGGGGAGCTTACAAACCTCATACCCTTAAAGTCAACTTGTTAATTAGATTAACAACAATTGAACATTTTAAATACTAAAGTTTGTCATCATCAAAAAGGGGGAGATTATTGGAACAAAATGTGTTTAACATTACCACTTGTGAGTTTTGATGATAACAAGGTATTAAAAATTGTCAATTGGATATGCTAATATTTGTTCATGTGTGCAAGACCATAGACAAAAATTTAGTGTCTATTTGAAGCATAGGTTCTGAAAGAACAAACGAGAGCAATGGAATCAACAAAGTAAAGAAAGCTTGAAGCATCTGAAGAAAGTGCTCCTGATGTCTAGTACTCCTGAAGTGATGACGTCATCAAAAGCAAGTTCATCAAAAGTACCTCATCAGAAGCAAAATCACTAGAAACTGAAGATCATTAGAAGATGAAAGAATCAAAGCTTCAAAGGTTGTTCAAAGATTTTAATCACACATAGCATTGCAGAAGACCAGAAGAGTAAAGAAACGGCTAATTCAAATGAATTTGAAGGCATTGGATGTTAGTTCTTTGAAGAGCGTTGACAAAGTACAATTGTACGAAGTGTACAACCACTACCTCCATTACTCAGTTTGTGTCTCTGCTACAGGACAAAAATAATAGCTATGCCTGCAACAATGTTCCTTCATACTTGGAATGGATTTGAAATTGATCCTTTATATGACAATAACCATATCAGGCAAAAGATCATTGGTGATTGATCAAAGCTTCAAACAACTCTTTTTGATGCGGAGGCAATTCACAACGTCTCTTTCACACCTCTTTATAAAGGAGTGAAGACTTAGAGAATTGTAGAGACTCAACAACAATTTAAAAGCGTCAAACCTCTGATGAAATTGTTCTGCATCAAAAGTTCACTTAGAATTTCTTATCAAAGTTCATATTTTAGAAATTCTAGAGTCTTAAGAGTCTGTATCTGATTTGTATTCTGAACACCACTAACTGTATATCAAGTGTTCAACCTCAAACATTTTTCTTTGTAATTCTGTTTGAATAGAAGTCTCTTGCAGTTGTCCTTGAGCAAAGAAATCTCTTGATTGTGTTCAGGAGCATAGGAAATCTCTTGCAGTTGTGCTTGAGTAGTTTGAAGTCTCTTGCTAGTTTTAGCAGTGAGCATTTGTAATCAGATACTACATTTTAGTGAACTCTCCTTGGAAGTGCATGGGGGACAGGACTACTTTCGGTTTGTGGAAGGAACCTGTATAACTGTTTTGTGTCTTTCTTCTTCTCTCTCTCTGTGTGTGTGTGTGTGTGTGTGTGTGTTTATCTGCTGCGTTTAGAATCTGAACATCACTTCAGAAGCTGTAATCTAACTACTTCTGACCAGTGACTTCCATAGGAGAAAACGAAGAAAAAGCTAACACAATTCAACCCCCTCTTCTTGTGTTTTTCTCACCTTCAGTTTTCTTACTAATATGTCCAGCTCTTTTGTGTCAAATCCATTTATCTTTTTCAAGAGTCATAAAACATGTTTCAGCTGGAATATCATCTAAGTATAAGCATATAGGTTTTTCTTTCTAGAGGCAGTAACGAAAATCTTACTTGAGGATGTGTGTTTCATTATACATATGTTGGGTTTTAAAACAACTTCGAATCCACTATCACATAATTGACTTATGCTTAGTAGATTGTGTTTTAAACCTTCAACGTATTGAACATCCTCTATTTTTGCAGAGTCTTTCTTACCAATAATATCTTTACCTTTAATTTGTCCTTTGTCATTATTTCAAAGGTTACTAGACCTCCTTCCTTTTTTATGAAAGAGATGAAGCATTGTTTATCCCATGTCATGTGTCTAGAACATCCACTGTCCAAATGCCATGGCTTTGTTCTTGCATCTTGTGAGGATCCCTGCATTTTGAGTTAGTGGTTCCTTAGGTACCCATGAAGATGCGGGTCCTTTGAGGTTAGTTTTCTTAATCTCAATGTTTTTAATATTGAGAAAATAGTTTAATTCTAGATGACCTAGTCTTTTGCAATATGAGCATTCTTTTCTTGAAGAAGAACGTTCTAGAGAATGTTCTAGGGTAGAACGTTCTAATTTTTCTTTTAGTGTTCTTCTTCCCTTTTTGTGAAAAAAAAATGATTCATGATGCCCATTTTTATTACAGAATGAACATTGTAATCTTTGTGGTGTAAGACAGTTTTCGTAAATTTGATTAAATCCTAAACCAAATTTGTCAAACTCTGCTATTTGTGAACCTATAATTTTTTGAAATGATTTCGTTGATTTAATAAACTGTGAAAGATCATTTCTAAGTTCTTTGACTTCTCTTTTAAGAATAGTATTTTCATTCTTAGGATTTTCAGGAAGTTTGGTTTTTCCAAAAGCTTTTATTTCTTCAACTACTTGAAAATAAGAATCTTGTAGACTTTGAATGATTTTCTTTTGATCATTATTCAAAGTTTGAAGTTTCTCGTTTTCTTCCTTTAAACCAAAAATTTCTTTTTGTAAAGAATGACATTTGTTTGTTAAAAAGTTTGAGTCAAATAGAAGACTATCAAATTTATTTTCTAACTCTATATATTTGAGTTTGGTCAAAAAGAATTACCTCTTCATTTTCTGAATCTGCCATTAGACACACGTTGGCTTCGACGTCTTCTTCCTTTGGTTTCTTTGCTTTCTTTGCTTTGTGTAAAAGCATCTTCTTGTTCATTTTGAGAAGCTTTGAGAGCAATCATCTTTCCTTTCCTTGATGGTTTGTCATCTTGAAGTAGCGTCTCATGAGCTTTTAATGATCCAATGAGATCTTCAAGGGCTAAGGAGTTTAAGTCTTTAGCTTGTGTGATTGCAGTTACCATGGGTCTCCACGTGATTGGAAGACATCTTAGTATTTTTCTTATACGGCCATGAGTCGTATAAGTTTTTCCAAGTGATCTTAACTCGTTTACTATAGATGTAAATCTAGAGTACATTTCTTCAATATTTTCATCTTCATTCATTTCAAAGATTTCAAATTTTCTAACACCAATATCTATTCTTGTTTCTTTTACGTGGCTTGTTCCTTCATGATGAATTTTTAAAGTATCCCAAACCTTTTTTGCGGTATCACATTCATCAACTCTTTCACTTTCTTCCATGCTTAGTGCACATGATAGAAAAAGTCGAGCTTTAGAGTTTAAAAGGACTTTTTCTTTATCTTCTTTTGACCATGATGCTTCTAGTGTGATTGTTTCTAATTTTGTGGTTGCATCAGTTGTCATAGGCACATGGTTTCCATCAGTGATTATTTTCCACATATCTACGTCTTGTGATCTGAGGAATAGTTCCATCTTTCCCTTCCAGAAATAATAGTTCTTTCCATTGAAAATTGGTGGTCTTGTGCAAGACAGACCTTCTGGTATGTATTTTTCTTTTGACATTGCCTTCTTCCTGAATCTTATTCTCCAACTTTTGTTAGGTGTTTCGTTTAAAGCCCGGGCTCTGATACCAATTCAAGTAGAAATAAATGTCGCAAGAAAGGGGGGGGTTTGAAATGTGACCCTTTTAAAAATTATTCCTGAAAGTTAAGTTAAGATTTATATTGTAACGCCCTATTTTATTTATTTAATTATTTGATTGAGTTTAGAGTCTTTTTGAATAATTTATTTGATTTATGGTGATGTGTGTTATTTATGTGTTATATGTTGGTGTTTTAGTAGCATATTATATTATAATATATATGTTATTTGGTGTAGACATATTATATTATTTGTTGTAAAAATATGTGTTATTTGGTGTAAAAATATATGTGTTATTTGGTGTAGAAATATATATGTTATTTGGTATAGAAATATATATGTTATTTGGTGTAGAAATATTATGTTATTTGTTATAGAAATATATTTGTTATGTGGTGTAGAGATATATTTGTTATAGAAATATATTTGTTATGTGTTGTAGAGATATATTTGTTATTTAGTGTAGAAATATATATATATATATATATATATATATATATATATATATATATATTAAAATAGAATATTGAGACTTTGGGGAAGATATGGAAATAAGAGAAAATAAGTAGGTTAAGGATTTATATAAAAAAGGGAGAGTTAGAATTAGAAAATAAGGATTACGTGCAAACTGTTTGGAGAAAGAGGAGAAACCTAGAGAAAGAGGAGAAACGAAGAGAAGAGAAGAGTCAGAGAAGGAGAAGTCTGTAGAACCTTGCTGTCAATTAATCCTAAGATAAGGGTGGGACTAGCTTTCTCTAATAATGGGTTGTATAATTCTGAAAAAGATTTAACCTTGTAGTTGTTGTTAGATTTGACGTTGTAGAAATTAAAGTTAGATTCCATTCATAATCTTTTGTATAATCTCTTTTTCTACTTCTACCCATAAGTGCCTATTTGTATAAAGTGATTATTGTGGATTTAATTGGTGAAATCTGTGCTTATGTTTTGATGCAATGTTTGGGTATGTGAATTTGATGTTAATTACGTTGTTGATGATGAATTTATATGTTAAAGTTATGTATATATGTATACATTGATGAATTATTGTTGTTGGTTATTATGAAATATTTATTATGAGAAAGATGTGTTATTTTAAAATTGTGTGATTTAATGATGTGTTATATAAAGATGTGTTATTTGAAGTTGTGTGATTTAAAGATGTGTTATATAAAGATGTGTTATTTGAAGTTGTGTGATTTAAAGATGTGTTATATAAAGATGTTGTAACACCCCATTTTCCCAACAACGTAATATTAATATAAGATCAAAGTAAATCAACAAACGGAGCATTACACTGCTTTCAAAAATTTCATAAATAGATTGAAAATACTATTTATTCAACAACGTCAACAACATAATATTGCAGCGGAAAAATCTTTTAAAACATTACATCCACAACATATAAATCTGGCACAAAGGCCCCAACATAAGTAATATTTCAACAAAACTCCAACAACATGCTTCAAAATTTGATACATAAAGGAATGAAAAACACAACATCTAATCCCATCTCGTTACGTATCAGAGCCCTAAGACACATGAGCCACCACTTCTACTATTCTGGATCACCTGCAAGTTACCCATACGAAGGGCAACATTTTCAAGCAGAAGGGGTGAGATTCACAAACAATAATAATAACATATAATTCATCAATTGAATCTAACACCCTAAATATCAACAAATACTTCCATATATTTCTATATACTTCATGGATAACAACATAATTAAATTCATCCAACAACAACAAAAACAACAGCTCAACCAACGACAACGACTATGCAATGACACAACGACGAATAACGACAGTGCAACAATGCATATGCATGTGGTACCATTTAACGCGTTTGAATGACAAGGCATTCCAGGGCATGA
>OY283139.1:49784819-50028418 GCA_958299785.1 Medicago lupulina | reverse complement strand
GGTCCTGCTCGCTTAAGCGAGATCTTCACATAACGGGTGGTTCTTCCTCGCTCAGGGTTCGCTCGTGGCTCGCTTCAAGCGACCTAAATGACGAAGGTTAAGGTCTTGCACGCTTGCAGTTCGCTTACAGATCGCTTAAGCGTGCGGGCTCTTACAATTTCTGGGCAAATAACTTGAATACTCGCTTAAGCGACGGGTTGCTCGCTTAAGCGACCCTTCATCTGGGTAGAGAAAAATACTCTCGGATTTTCTAACCCTAACTCATTCAAAACCCAATTTTTAACCCCTGATTACCCAAAACGTGTTCTAACAATTGTTTACAGGTTCAACATACAATAATGCATTACAAAGAACACAAAAACAACATCAAAAACAACATTAGAGTTGACACTCTATCCTAGGTGGCTCAACACAACTCTACTACTTGGCCAGACGGACCAACCTGCTCTGATACCAATTGTAACACCCCGTTCCCAAAAATACGTAATTTAAATAAAACAATCAGAGTTATACCACAAAGGGAGCATTACACTGCTTACATAAAAAAATCTTTAATAGAAAAATAAAACTATTAAACTTCCAACAACTCATTATATATACAACTGCAGCGGAATATTCATTTCATTTATAATTTAATCCTCATATAAAAATCTTGGCACGAAGGCCTCAACCCACAATCATTTATTCAACATATTAAGGTAGTTTCGGCATAAAAGCCTCATCGAAATAATCCAACAAGAACAACATCATCAAGTCTAAAAATTCGTTACATAGTAATGAAAATAATATAAAAATCCCATCCCGTACGTAACAGAGCCCTAGACATTGAGCCACCACCTACTACTCAGGATCACCTGCAAGTTACCCATACGAAGGGCAACATTTTCAAGCAGAAGGGGTGAGATTCACAATCAAAATAATATATATAAATAATCCATCAATTGAAATGAAACAACAACAATACACCTCAACAACATCAATCAAATCATATATATGAATATAGCATTATTCTCGATTATCGACAACCACTTATTTATAATTAATTTGCATCAACTTCATTTCATGATGACAAAACACCGACATCAACCCAATACCACGACACGTCAACAACAACGACGACTCACCCAATGCAACAACTACGACGATGCAACAATGCACATGCATGTGGTACCAATATACAGGGCAGAAGCCCTCACCGGAAATCGAATGGTTAACGCATTCATCAGGACCTAAGTCCTCACCGCTTTGAACAACAAAGTGTTCCAGGACATGAGTCCTCCCGCTTTGAACGACAAGGCGTTCCAGGGCAAAGCCCTCACCGCTTTTATGCATTATGCAATGGACTCCACTTGTGTATATCTACATACAACATCAACACCTGTGCCTAAATAATTATGACACACTCCCCAACTGGACAACACGACCCAGCAACATCAACGACAATCACCGACTCAACATAATTAATTTGTTTATATGTAAACGTACATAAATTCACAGTATTCACCTTCATTCATAATTTTTACCACTTAAACAATGTTTAATAAATCCAATAAACATATTAAGATGCTCAGAAAAATGTCCTAGTGCACGTAGCAAAATCACAAAATTGGCCATACAGGACCCAGTTCGCTTGAGCGAACAAAACATCGAAAGTTTAGGTCTCGCACGCTTGTCGCTCGCTTATGGTTCGCTTGAGCGAACGGCCATTTTCAAAATTCTGGGCAAAAAATTAGCGTCGCTCGCTTAAGCGACTGGTTCTTCGCTTGAGCGACGCAAATGTCGAAACTTCCAGTTTTGTACGCTTAGCGTTCGCTTGGCTCGCGCTTAAGCGAACGGTCAAATTTCAATTATGGGCAGGAACTATGTCGCTCGCTTGAGCGAACGCTCATCTGGGCAGTTTCAAAACTACGATTTTCAAACCCCATTTTCATCCAAAAACCCAATTTTGATCCCCCAATCACCCAAAATGATTTACAAAAACGTTTACAGGTCTTATATACATCATATCACTCAAAACATCACAGAAACATGTAATCAACAGCAGATTCATCAACATCTTTGCAATTTCACATACTTTTCAAAAACCTAACCAAACAACCATTCAATTCAATTTTTAGAATCATGTATATATATTATAATCGAATGCTAGTCTCACCCTTACCTGATTAGATGAACAACACAAGCTACAACAATAATCAAGCTCCTCTTGGCTAATTCCCATTGTTCTTGATCTCTCTCCCTTTTTCTCCCAAAAGCTCTCTTTCTTTTTACTGAACGTGAAAAGTAATGTTCTGACCTTTCCCTTCCTACTCTTTTCTTAACCCCCTATTCATTTTCTATTATTTCCCTTAACTCCCTCCTTAATACAATTAACTCACAATAACTCCCAACATTTTAAATAAATACTATTTTCTTACTTATTTTTATTAAATAGTAAAAACAACCATATATTCACATAATCAAATAAATACCATATAATAAAATACACCTCTCCACATAATCACATATTTCAACCAAATATCATATAAAGCACCCATAATTAATTAAAAATAAATAATTAAAACTAGAGTGTTACATTAGTTCCACAAGATTAGAGTATATAACAATTAATTGATTAGAACAGAATGTTCTGAAGAATGATTATAAGTAGAATGATTAGAGAAAAATGATGTTAAGTTAAAATATAATATTATTTTAACAATGACCAGAATGTTCTTAAGAACGATTAATATAAGACAGAATGATAAAACAATATTATATATTGATTTTAAACTATAGTCAAATATTTAAGCAATTGTTTTATCTTGGACCAGAATGTTCTAGAGACAGTTTAATATTGAATAAAATAAAACAACAATATTAATGATTGATTAATGACCAGAGCACTCTGGATTAATTTGATAGTGATTAATTAGGACCAGAATATTCTGGAGATTAATATAAGTATGATAACGTGTGTGTGTGTGTTGTGTAACTTTAAATAAAGAGAGAAAGAGAGAGAAGAATAACACAGAAGAGTTATCCTGGTTCACCAAACCCGACTACTTCCAGTCCCCACACCTCGTGTGAGATTATCCACTATAGTTGTCTTGCTAACAAAAACTTCTTACTAGCACTATAAGATCTTGATCACACCAGATCAGTCTGTTACACCTGTATTATCAACTTCAGCAGGCTTCTACAATTCTTTGCGCACTAGCAAAAGAAAGGTTGAAATTTTCTATCTCAAACTATTAAGCCCAATATACTTGAGAAGTACAACACACTTTGTATAATGAGATTTGTTTGGATAAAATAAATACTCAACACTTCTTTGAGTTTTACAATAGAAAATTCTAAAGAGAAGATCCAATAGATATAGTGAGAAAGCTTGGAATTTGGTTTCTTTTGCGAAGAGCTTTGTGTGAGAGATGTATTTCACTTGAGAGAATATTTGCTTTCAAAACTCTTGCTTTCAACCTTCAAAATTACTTGTATTTATAGGTGACGAGTGTCTTGGTGATCAAGTAGTTAAAATAGAGTTGTTGGACACGTTTTTGATAGCTGTCCAAAGTCTCAATTGATTTCACTTTTCTTCTTTAAAATAGACAGAATGTTGTCATATTGTTCTGTCTGATTTTGCCTAGCTTTGCATACACTGTAGCTTGCTTGCGAATGAGAGAACATATGTGATGAGTTATTTAACTTGTTTCCCAATGATGATTATGTCATTGTCCTTTGCTTTAGTGATGTCATGCCTTAATAAGCCATGTGCTCTTATCCATGAGTAAGATATTTATTCTTTATGGGCTTTTAGCTTCCAAATGGGTCGAACCCTTTTTCAAAGCATAATCTGCCATGATTTCTTGCTGTGCAGACTTGTTCATTTTTGATGTACTGATTTATTTTCCTCGTATTTTCCAGAACGTTCTCAGTACATTCTCATGAAACAAATTCTCACAAAACGAATTCGTAGATAACAAAATTAAATAAATATAATATGTTTGTAATCTTTAAAACATCAAATAAGGATTTTGTCTCAACAATGGTTAGCAACGGGCATGTATATAGCGCCCACAAGTTGGCTCAATTTAGGTTTTTGAGCCCAAACCAAAACGACTTGAATAACCAACCCTATTCCAGTACACCACATATCAGCAACAATAGTCCACTAGCCTTATCTTTAGGTTTTTTTTTAGTTTAGTTTTCTAGGCTTGATTCTGGGAATTAACATAGAAGCTGCTTTGTTCAATTTGCATGGGTTTTCTTCCTTCAAAAAATTTGAATTCTGCTCTTTACCCAACAGAAATTGCTCACTCCCAACTGAAAAGTCTAAAATACCCCTGCGTGAGTTAAGTCACGTTGCGTGAGTTAACTCACGTTGAGTACTGTTTTTGAACAAAACCCAGCAGTCCATATTCACAACACCATTTTCCTTTCCCTCCACCTCTAAAAACCAAAAAAGTACGATTTTTTGGGTCAAAATCTTCATTCCAAATCATCAAGAATGCAAGTTTCTACGCTCATCAAGCATCAAATATCAGGTAATGTATCATCAAAACGCATTCGTTTTTGCTTATTTACCTGGTTGATTCGTAATTTTTTTGAGCTACAGTATAGGGCTTAGTGTGAGTTAACTCACGCAATTGTCTGGGCTGCGTGACTTAACTCATGTAGAAAATTAACACTAGCATGACTTAAGTAACGCTGAAGTCATGCCCAATTTTTGAATTTTTGCACCACTTTTTTAGCTTGTTGCACAAGTAATTTATTTATTTTTTTCCTTTTTTATTCAATAGACATAGAGTGATATGGTTGAAAATGTGGCGGATGATAGTTTTGAACCGAAACTAACCAAAATTGAAGCTTATGGCGTAGGCGTAGGTTCCAACGATGTCAAACCAAATGTAGATGTCAATTTTAAAGTCAAAATTCCCTTTCAAGCTCACACTGGTCACAACCAACAAAAACCTAATCTGAAACCTGCCGGTAACTTTGAAGAAAAACCTAAACCTACCGGTGATCGTGGTATTTGTTCTGGACCAGCCAAAAGGATCTTTGGCCCATTTACTTAGGCCCATTACAATGGCTCTGCAACCTTCCACCTCTATATATAATGGACTCTTAACAGTTCCCAAGGTAGAATCTATCTCTTCCTCCAAACCCTCACTCTTTGATCTCTACTAGCTTGAGCCAACGGTGCCAGCTCACGCATACGAAGTGAAGTTTGTATTCTCCAATAGGATGGAATGACGTCTTCACCTTCTCCGGTGAGTACACCTCGAGGGTATTCTATACAAATTATTTCTCAGCAAAACATTCCTCTTGAAGATAGGTCTATGCAAGGTCTCATATGATGTACAGAAATGGCCGAGAACACAACGCCAACTGGTGCCCTTGTTGATAACCTTATCTGCACGGTTCAATGACAAACGTCGTTAATCAAGGAGCAGAATCAACGTCTCTTGAATCTAGAGCAAGCATGTCCTATAGTCTCGGCCAGACGAACTACTTCCACGGTATGCAACAGAAGAAGAAGGAGCCCTTCAAGGTCACGTTCTAGATCCCGCGACATTTAATTAGCGTTTGATCTCCAAGCCACACGAAGAGATCAAACAGAAGCATATCTCCCCCTGGACAATCTCCTCTAAGGAGATCCCCTCCAAAGAGATCCCCCCAAGACGATCTCCTCCAAGGAGATCACCTCCAAGACGTGGTCGACGCTCTCGATCTTTATCTAGTTTCGAGGACATCCGCGATGCTCGGACTGACCGTAATGCTTACGGTCCGTTCACACGGCGCATACGAGAAGCTCATATTCCCCGCGAACTAGAAAAGCCTCCCCAAATGGATTCGTACGACGAGACGACAGTTCCAAATGAGCACATTGAGAACATCGAGGCAACTCTCACGTATTGATCGGTGCAAGGCGCCGTAAAGTGCAAGCTCTTCGTCACTACACTACGACAAGGGGCCGTTACGTCGTTCAAGAACTTACGGAGAAACTCCATCGACTCATGGAGCAACCACTGCGACGAGTTCAACACTCACTTCACCGCTTCAAGGACGCAACAAAAGATGGTGGCATCCCTTAAAGCCATTGTTTAAGGAAAGAGCGAACCTCTTCGAGACTACATCGAAAGGTTCAACACAGAAGTTGTGCAGGTAAAAGGTGCCAATGAAACAATGAAGCGGTATCTTATTGCCAAAGGTCTGCGCGAAGGCACAGACGTCAAGAAGGTTGTCCTTCTAAATCGTCCAAGGACTCTCAACGAGTTCCTAGTGATCGCAAAGATCTACATCAGGTATGAAGAGGAGTTGTACGCGGACAACCTCAACAAATCCAGGAAGGAGGAGCCTGATGCTGAATCCTCCAAAAAGCCCTTCAATGAGAAAACGAAGGAAGGCAAAGTAGCTTGTGAAGGCAAAGGACCTAACGGTCGCTTCACGAAGTACACACCCTTGGCCATATCCGGGGAAAAGATCCTCGCCAAGATCGCATTAGCCGATCTGACAGAAGCTGGCGTCAAGCTACCAAAGGCTCCTTCGCAGGAGAGGAAAGGGGTCGACAAAACTAAATATAGTCGGTTCCACAAGTGCCACGAGCACGTTACTGACGATTGCATCAACCTGAAAGATGCTATCGAACTCCTCATCCAATGAGGACGGCTTAAACAGTTCGTCAAGAACCCTGAGTCGGAAAGGAAAACCATTGAGCTCATTGCAGATAGCAACGAAGCAGACAAGATCTTTGCCATGTCCGTAGAGCATTTGGGCGATTCCACTGACAACATGGAAATCATACCCTACTCATGCACCTGAGAACAGTTCCCCTCCACCAACGTCATCACGGGAGGAACACTGAACATCTCCACGAGAAGCATGAAAAGAAAATTTGAAGAGCTCATGAGCATCAATTTGCTAGCCCCTTCTGATTCCAACATTGGAGGAAGACCACCTTTGGCGTTCTACGACTCCAAACTACCTGGTGGGGCTTCAAATTCAGCCATTCCTTTGGTCGTCCGAGCATTGATGGCCAATACCGACGTCCGTCAAGTCCTGATTGACACAGGGGCCTCGTGCGACATCATGTACACCAGTCAGTTCAAAATCCTCAAGTTGACGGAGAAAAACCTTTCTCCATACGTTGGGAACGAACTCTACGGTTTCAACGGCTCCTCCACTCAACCTTGGGGCTACGTAGAGCTGTTGGTCACCTTCGGCGAAAAGGAGGCCAAGAAAACAATAAAAATCCAATTCCTGGTGATCGGCTGTCCATCTCTCTATAATTGCATTATAGGAAGAAATGGACTTGCCCTTGCCAAGCTGGGCGCTGCATGTTCAACCGCTCATCTGAAGTTGAAATACCATGTAAAGGATGGCATCATCGCCTCCCTGAACAGAGACATCAAAGCTGCAAAAAGATGTTTCTTTCAGGAAAACAAAACCAATAACACGGTTTCCCAATCCAACAAATCTGCTGATGACAAAGGGAAAGCTGTTGCGAGCACTTTGGATGAACCCTTGGTCGAACTTGACCTCAGGTTCACCAAGGAGGACCTCAAGGAAAAAAAAAGGGAGAAGAAGGATCCGCTCAACGCGAAACTTCTTAGACCTATTCCTGATGGTGAATTCGAGCTGGTTCCTTTCAAAAACGACCCCTCGAGGAACTTTAAGATCGGCAAGCATCTTCCTGAACTTGTCAAAGCACAGTTGGTCGCCTGCTTAAGGGAGAATGCTAACCTATTCGCCTGGAGTGCAGCCGACATGCCTGGAATCATCCCGAGTGTTGCCTGTCACCAGCTGACATTCGACCCTGGTATAAGCGTTGTAGCTCAGCGATGTAGAAAGAAGTCTCCTAAAAAGTCCGAGGCTGCAGAAAAAGCTGTAAAAGACCTCCTAGAGGCAAATTTTATTTCTAAGGCCAAATACACTACTTGACTCTCCAATGTTGTACTTGTTAAGAAATCTAATGGAAAATGGCGTATGTGTGTTGATTATACCTGTAACACCCCGTTTTCCCAACATAAAAATTTCTTAAATAAATCAGAGTAATCACAGAATGGAATGTCACATTTCTCAAAAATATCAAATATGAATAAATAACAATTTATTTCTTCATAAATTAGTCATCGTAATAATTCAAACTTTGCAGCGGAATAACATAAAAGTCTTGGCACGCAGGCCTCATCATAGAAATCTCATAAATCAAAGTCAACATATTTGTCATAAAACTTCATAAGTAATACGTAAGGAATAGAAAGCAATAACAAAGATCCCCATCTCGTTACGTATCATAACACCTAAGACACAACCGAGGGAAGTCCTCACACGACTGCACCTATTCTTGATTACCTGCAAGTTACCCATACGAAGAGCAACATTTTCAAGCAGAAGGGGTGAAATTCACAAAACAATAATATTAAGCATCTAATTCAACAATTATATTTAACAATCAAAAACATAGTCAAACATGTCATAACAATGATCATTTAGCATCTTGGAACGCATGGCTTGAAATTTCCTCTTGATTCTTGAAATAATCTCCTCAAAGGAGTGCTGTTTTGATAGAAATTATAGGTCTTGGACTTAGTTAAGTCTTAGGACTTTGTTTTGGGTTATTTTCACTACATTTCTTGCATTTGTTTTTGCAATTGGTTTAACATCCCTTGTTAGTGTTATTTCATTTACTATGCATTGTTCACTTTTATTATCATTTCACACTTTATTACTAACCATTTTGTTTCATGTCTCACTCATATTGCAAGCATCGCATCATTTTCATCTTTTTCTTTCTTTTAGTCATTTTATGCAAATTTCCATTAATTCATGTAATATTTTAGGTTAGTTTACTTTCTTTAAATTCTTGCAAGACCATAGAATGTAAACTAGGACCCAATGTAAAGGACAATGGACACTATGATGATGTACACCGACACAAGCACCGACACGCACACACGTTGTATGTTTACCGCTAGATGTATGCTTAGGAAGCGTGATACTTAGAAAAAACTCATTCTTTCTTTCTCAAAAAACTAACACATCACTCAAAGATTTTTTTGCAATAAAGTGGAGTCAAAACTTCACCCATTTTCCCTTTATTTTCTTAAGCAAAATCAAAATGAATCTTAAATCTTCAACTTTAACCATTTTTGTAAATAAATTGGCCTAACCTCACTTTTTCTCAAATCTCATGCCTTTACGGCCTCTCATCCTTTTCTTCAAAACTATTTTCAAAACTAAAATTGAACCAACCCACAAAAAAACATTTTGGAAGAGAACTACATGGAATTTTGATCCCTTAAAAGGGTATGTAGGCAAGAGACTCAAAATCTCTCCAAGTCCAATAAAAACAACATTCAAAATCTTCTTTCCCTCATTCTGAAAATCAAACCTTTTTTACAAATAGCGATAAAAGCAAAGCGTATACATAAGGCTAGCAAAACGGTTCCTATAGGATACTATAGTCAGTGCAGGTGCCTAACACCTTCCCGTATTGAAACCAGCCCCGAGCTCAGAATTTCTAAGGTTTTCTCTCGATTTTACCTTTCCCCAAAAAAAATAGAGACATCAATGATTGAAAGGTTCAAATCTAATTAATGATTTGACACCCGAAAATCGCGATAACAGAAATGGCGACTTCACTGGGGACTTTAGGGCTACGCCTAGTTTTTCATGCTTTATGTTTTACGCTTTGCTTTATTGTTATTATTTTCATGTAACGTGTGGGGTGAGAATATCAAAAGCCCTATACCCGGGCTAAGTGAACTTAAGATTAGGAAGAGATATAATCGACAATCCATTCTGGGGGTTGCCTCGTGCATTGGATTACGCGATCAATCTCACATAGCTGAGGCATTTTGGAGGTGATGTTGTCGGCGTGTGTCGTCATGCTTAGGCACTTTACTTCCAATTGACCGGTGATGCTATGAACTGTAGTTACCAAACCCATCCTTGGCCTTTCTTAGGACGTAGTGCGGTGGCTAAACCGAGTGTTGCCTCGAAATTTAGTCGTCACGCGATACTACACCCAAACTAGACCTTCTTGCGGATAATCATGGACAAGCGTTGCTTTGTACTACTATGATATACGGAAGAGAGGTTGTGGTTTGGGAACTTTATAGAGCCTTGGTTACTACTATCAAAACCTTAGTTTCACCGGACACCGTGTCCACTTGTTACTTTAGCCCACCGTGCTTTCTTTGTTAAGCAAAACCATGCATACATGCATTCATGCATAAAATTTTTACATGCATTTATCAAAGGGTATAGACGAACTAAAATTCTTTGCAAATATACCCAGGCATGAAGAGGACTAAGTCTTACAAATTCAAAGAAGTTGATTTGGCTAGCCTAAGGGAGTTGGCACTTAAGGTTAAGAATCCGACTGGGTTTCGTCTCCGATACGGTGGTTTGCTTGGTATTCTCCGGACTAATGTAGAAGAGAAGTTGGTGCACACTCTGGTGCAATTCTATGATCCGGTCTTCCGTTGCTTCACTTTCCCGGATTTCCAGTTGGCTCCTTGTCATCGCGATTTTCGGGTGTCAAATCATTAATTGGATTTGAACCTTTCGATCATTGATGTCTCTATTTTTTTTGGGGAAGGTAAAATCGAGAAAACCTTAGAAATTCCAAGTTCGGGGCTGATTTCATTACGGGAAGGTGTTAGGCACCCGCAATGACTATAGTATCCTATAGGAACCGTTTTACTACGCTTTACGTTTATGCGTTGCTTTTATTGCTATTTTGTGAAAAAGAAATTGGTTTTAAGAATGAGAGGGAGAAGATTGGATTTTATTTTATTGGACTTGGAGAGATTTTGAGTCTCTTGCCTACATACCCTTTTAAGGGATCAAAATTCCATGTAGTTCTCTTCCAAAATATTTTTGTGAGTTTTGTTTGTTTTTAAGTTTGAAAAAAGATTTTTGAAGAAAGGAAAGAGGCCGTATGGGCATTAGAATTGAAAAGAAAAAGAATGCATTTGGTTGGTTCAATTGTTAATGAAAGCGGTTGAAGTTGGAAATCAATTGCATTTTTTGATTTGATTAAGAAAATAAAGGGAAAATCCTTCGGAGTTTTGACTCCGAGGTTTGTTTGAAAAAGATTTGAAGTGATGGAAGTTATTTGTTTTTCAAAAGATTGATTTTTCTAAGTATCGCGTATCCTAAACATACACCTAGCGATGAACATACAACGTGTGTGCGTGTGTCGGTGCATGTGTCGGTGTACATCATCATAGTCCATAGTCTTTTACATCGGGTCCTATTTTACATTCTATAGTCTTGCATGGAATTAAAGAAAGTAAACTAAACCTAAAATATTGCATGAATCAATGGAAATTGCATGAAGAAGTCAAGGAAGAAAAACAAGTGAGAGTGAGGCAATGCTTGCAATGTGCAGGAGACATAGAACAAAAGGGTTAGTAATGAAATGAGAAATGATAGCGTGAGTAGCAATGCATGAAAGATGAAATGCACGAACAAGTACTAAACAAATGACAAAAAATGCAATGAACATAACCAAAAATATTAAGCAAATTGCAAAAAGAACTAATATCAAAGATAATGCACATGACACCAAACCAAGACCTAAAGTCCAAACTAAATTCTACAACCTATGATCTTTACCAAAACAACACCCTTTTCTCTTTTTGTAAGCAAACATTTCAAGAATCAAGGAGAAGTTATGAATCACACTTAACCCTAAAATCAACACATTTCAACAACAAATTGCATCTCAAAATTAGCAACTAAACTTGACCAAAAGAGAAACTTTCAATTAAACTTGCAAAGGGAAATTAACAAATAAAATTGTAGCATTATGGATTGTAAGCAACTTGTAAAATTATTGAGCACTTGAACTAGAGGACTAGGCGTTAATTTGCAAAATAAGAAAGGATCCATTGAGTTTGAATACCAAGGAATTAACAAATAGGCATGCAAGAATGTAGAAACAGCATGAATTCAGAGATGAACACCTCACAAAAAATCACGTATCAAACATCAACACCATAGAGCAAAGATTGGATCCAAAATAGCGCAAGAAAATTCGCAAAAAGCATCAAAACATGTAAATCCAATAAAAATTAGCGCGCATGCTTTTTATCCACTTTAAAGTGTGAAATTACCACAAAACGGTTGAAAATATATCAAGAAGCATATGGTAATTTTTCAGGATTTTTGCAAGAAATTTTAGTGCGCGCAGGGGTTCAAATAACAAGAAAAGAGGTGCAAATAGCATGAAGAATCAAGAAAGCCTAAAGCCCACGGTTCATGACCCAAACCCACGGATCTGATGGATCCGGATCAAGCTAACGCTCCAGGAGCGTTGGATTGATCCAGATCCATCAGGATCTTGATCAAACGGCCAGGCATAGAAGAGAGTGGGTCGGGTTTTGGGTCAACCCGACCCAAGCACATATAAAAGGGTTTTCACACCCGTTTTCTCTCATTTTGCATAACGTTTTCTCTTTCTTCTCTTCTTTCCTCCGCCGTTCTCTCCATAAACCCTAACCCTAGTTCCTTGAATCTGGCTCAGAAATGGCTAATCCATGGCTTGTTTCGTTCGTTTTATCATTCTACTCATGAATCAAACGAAAGAAAACGTTTTTACCGTTGGAACAACGTGAATCCTTCGTTTTGTTGATGCAAGTTCAAACCGTTCGGATTCCTTGTGTTTTTTGGCTGAAATCATGGTGAAAACGTAAGGATTTGTTTCGGTTTACACTCGTTGTGGATTTTGAAACGTTTCTTTGATTTTTCAAGCAATTTTTTTATGTTAGGGTTAGGGTTTTGGATCGGACCGTTTGAACTTGCTATTGATTCACGTGGTTCTGGACTCTGTGATGATTTTCAGTGACATGAGGTAGGTTTGAGAGTTTACCTGAGTTTTGATTTGAGATTTGAGTCGAAATCTTCGGAAAACCTTGAATTTGATTCGGCTTCGTTGATTTCTTGGCTCGAATTTGGAAATAGGCCGGTAATTCTCTTCTTTTCTTCTTCTCTGGTCCGAAACCCTTGGATTCTTTCCCTCTTCTTCTCAATCTCAACTCTGTGATCGCGTTTGGGATTCGTTGCTTCCGGTGACGAATTCGACGCTTGGATTGCAGAGAGAGTAACTCAGTGATGAAGATTCGTACTTGAATCTCTGAGAGTTCACACAAACTCCATTGATTCACCTTGAATTGCTTGCAAGAAACGGTTAGGGTTTGTTAGTGTTCTTGAGTTTTTTCTCCTGAATTCTGAGTTTGATCTAACTGCGTTGGAGAGAGAAATTGAATTCTGTTTGTGGTGATGTGGATTGCAATGAGTGGATCCTTCTGACTGGTACAGTACCGCGCCTTTTATAGGCTGACACCTGTGCATATGAGCCTATGGCAGCATGACACCTGGATTCGGCCAGCTGGCGTGGCACCTGAACTGATTAAAAAGAAAGAAAGGACTTTTCTGCAATTTTGTAAAGTTTGGGACCTTTTTGTAAATGAGAAAAAAAAAATGGACTGTTTTTTTTTTTAAAGAATTGAGGAAAAATGACCTTTTTTAGAAGAAATGGGACTACACTGCAAAAATAAAAAGAAAAAAAGAAAGGATTGGACTAAATTGCAATTTTGAAAGTTATTAGGGCCAAAAATGTAAAATAATAAAATTGGTAAAATGTAATTTGAAATGCAACGTAAAGTGAAACAATAAAACGATAAAACGGCAAAATGGACTAAAATGAACAAACTACCAAACATGAGGTATTTTAAAATACCTCTCTGCCCAAAATTCAAATAATGTGAAAAGACTAAAATGCCCCTGAGGGCAAAAACGACTCAAACTGACTCAGATGCAAAACTAGAGGATTTTTAAACAGAATTTGATAAATGATTCATGCAAACAAATCGAAAAGACTCAGGGACAAATTGCAGGGACTGAAAAATGGGTTCCTTCGTAGGAAAAGACCAAAATACCCTTTTGTATAATTTTATGCAAAAATTCAAAAGACTGAAACAGTAATGTATGCAGTTGAAGCGCAGTAGAAAACATGGTGAATTTGAAAGTATTAGAAAATAGCAGAGAAAAATGAGTGAGTATTTTTTAGGTCCAAAATGAGGGTATGACAGCTGCCCCTATTTAAGTTTCTTCGTTTGGAGAGTCAAGAGACGGAGTCTTTGGCTTGACGCGACGAAGATACTTAAATACCGACATTTGCACTGATTTTGGGCGTAAAAATACATTTGTAAATGTCATGTATGCCATGCAACATTTGTGTTATGAATGCAAGACAACTGAGAATTGAGTTTAACAAAATATGTCGTATCCATTGCGGGATTGGTAGACATTGACAGAATAGCAAAAAGGAATATGTCGTATCCATTGTGGGACTGATTGACATTAACAGAATAGCAAAAAGGAAAATGTTGTATCCATTGCGGGACTGATTGACATTAACAGAATAGCAGATAACAAGACTCACTGGGGAGACTCGAAAGCAAGTTGACAGGTACAAGCTGTTCTGGGATGCGAACTGGCCACTTGACCGGGAATATTGACAACAAAGGGCGCAAGCTGCTCTTGTATTTGAGCTGGTTACTTGGCTGAAAGAAAATGTAGAAAGCACAAGCTGTTCTTGTATTTGAACTAGTTACTTGGCTGACAGGGAACAAAGTAGAAAGCACAAGCTGTTCTTGGATCTGAACTGGTCGCTCGGCGGATATCAAAAGGATAGGTACAAGCTGTTCGTGGGTGTGAACTTGCTACTTGACCGATAACAGAAACAATTTGGCAGGCACAAGCTGTTCTTGGGTATGAACTAGCCACTTGGCCATTAACAGAAACAAATTACATTTGAAAAGGAATTGAATTTGATTGACATAACTGCAGGAGCTTGAATTTGACAGGAATGTTGACAAGACTGTTGAATTTTGAAATTGACATGACAGTAGACATTTATTGCTAGCAGAAGAAACTTGAAGTTGACATGATTGATTTTGATTGAAATTAACATAGGAATTGAGAATGCAGATGCGTATGAATAGCATGACAATTTTATCAAATGCATGAACATGTAAGATGCATGATTATGCATGTATGAATGTTTTGGAATGCATGATGGTTGGCAATTTGTAGACACAATTTCGCAGAGACAGACGAAACATTGGAATATTGGGCACGTAATGGCTCGTGCTCGGACATATACTTGCAAAAAGTTCCTCTTCTGGGGATGCCGTCGTCGGGAGATGCATCATGACCAACGTTTGAAGATAGGAAGCTGTAAAATTGTAGAGAAAAACAGTTGAGTGGTATTGCTGCTTGTTGGAACAGTCTCGTAAGCGCTTTGGACGTCGCATCTGTGGTCAATGCTTTTGGCCTGTTTGTTTTTCTTTCATTTTTCCTTTCATTTTTCTTTTCATTTTTTTTTTCATCCCATTCTTGCCTGGATCGCCCTTTCGGGTTTTCGATCCACCGGGGAATAGTTTTTTTTTCCACATGCCCCTGTTTTTGCCTGAATTGCCTTTGAAGGTTGTCAATCCATCGGGGTGCTCATTTTTTGCCTAAGCCGCCCTTTCGGGTTTTCGACTTAGCGAGCATATTCATTTTTTTATGCTTTTCATTCTTTTTTTTTCATTCTTGCCATTGACCACAGACCGTCACTGGGGGAAGGCTGCTAGTAACTTGAATTGGAATTGATATCAATGTAGATTTGTTCATGCATGTTCATTTGAATGTACCTAGCTGTTCAGACTTGTTTTCAAAATACTCAAAAATTTCAATTTTCATAATGTTTATTCCAAACACGCATCATTATCAACATAGAAGAAATCTTTTTGTATAGAGCTTTGAAAATAGAACGGAAAATGAGTGCCAAACAAAAGCATAGGCTCAAATTGATGTATAAGGGTGGTAGTCGGCCAAAAGCGTGACTCCACGGACTTACAAATCTTGGAAAATGGTAATTTTATTGGTTGGTGGTACATTGAACACAGTAACTGCTATGATATCTGAAACTCTTGGATCCACAGGCGTTGGAACCTCGGATGAGAACAGCCAAACATTGATTGCAAGGATCCCAAGGGGAATGGTAATTTGCCAGATATAGTCAATTGTCTTTTATTTCAATCTCATTTTTGCATGAACCGCCCTTTCGGGTTTTCGGCTCATCGAGACGCTCATTTTTGCCTGAGTTACATGTAATCTCAGCGAGCTTTTACATTTTTGTTTCTTGTCCCTTATTTTGCCTGGACCGCCCTTTCGGGTTTTCGATCCACCGGGAAGCGCATTTCTGCCTAGGCCGCCCTTTCGGGTTTTCGACCTACCACGCTGTTCTTTTCATATCTAGACAAAGTATTTTTTGACTATATCGGCATTCACAGGATTCGGAAGTTCTACACCATCCATGTGAGTGAGAATCAAAGCACCGCCAGAGAAAGCCTTCTTGACAACATAAGGTCCCTCATAGTTAGGCGTCCATTTGCCCCTTGGGTCGGGTTGCTGATTCATTCTCCTTTTCAATACGAGCTCACCCTCCCTGAATTCCCGAGGACGGACCTTCTTGTCAAAAGCATTTTTCATCCTTGTTTGATACATCTGACCGTGAGCCAAAGCGTCCAGGCGTCTTTCCTCAATCAAATTCAACTGGTCGTACCGACTCTGGCACCATTCAGCCTCAGACAACTTTGCTTCCATAATCACACGGAGAGACGGAATCTCCACTTCTAGTGGGAGGACTGCTTCCATGCCGTATACAAGAGAAAACGGCGTTGCCCCGGTTGAACTACGGACTGTAGTGCGGTAGCCATGTAGAGCATAGGGCAACATCTCATGCCAGTCTTTGTATGTTGTTACCATCTCCTGCACAATCTTCTTGATGTTCTTATTGGCCGCCTCAACTGCACCATTCATCTGAGGTCTGTAAGGAGAGGAGTTGTGGTGTTCAATCTTGAATTTCTCGCATAAGGCTTGCACCATGTCATTGTTCAGGTTGGTACCATTGTCAGTGATGATCTTGCTAGGGACACCATACCGACAGATGATATTGTTCTTGATGAACTTGACTACTACTTGCTTAGTCACATTGGCATATGATGCAGCTTCGACCCATTTGGTGAAATAATCGATTGCTACCAGGATAAAACGATGACCGTTTGAAGCTTTCGGTTCAATTCTTCCGATCATATCAATGCCCCACATAGAGAAAGGCCATGGAGAAGCCATAACATTGAGGGCGTGCGGAGGCACATGAATCTTATCCGCATATATTTGACATTTATGGCACTTTCTGGCGTATTGATAGCAATCACGCTCCATGGTCATCCAGTAGTAACCAGCTCTCAACAGCTTTCTAGACATAACATGTCCCGACGCGTGGGTTCCAAAGGTGCCATCGTGCACATCGTGCATCAGCTGTTCTGCTTCACATTCATCAACACATCTTAACAACACCATATCGAAATTCCTTTTGTACAGGACATCACCATCCAGCAGGAACTTGCTAGCCATCCTGCGCAGCGTCTTCTTGTCTCCGTTGGAAGCACCCGGTGGGTACTCACGGCTTTGCAGAAATTGCTTGACATCATAATACCAGGTTTTGACGTCGACTCCGCCTGAATTTGTCTGTACAATTGCATCACTGACAGTAAACACATGGGCGGGCCGATCTAAGCGTTGTACTTTGATCATCGGCACATGATTCCAATGGTTCACTTGAAGCATAGAAGATAAGGTAGCAAGAGCATCGGCCATCTGGTTCTCCTCTCGGGGGATATGGTGCAACTCGACCTTTGTAAAATACGTCAACAGACGCCTCGCATAGTCACGGTAAGGGATCAGATTAGCATGATGGGTTTCCCACTCTCCCTTTATCTGGTTGATGACTAATGCAGAGTCTCCATAGATGTCGAGGTGCTTGATTCTCATATCGATGGCTTCTTCAATTCCCAGAATACATGCCTCGTACTCGGCCACGTTGTTGGTGCACTCAAACACAATCCGGGCTGTGAAAGGAATGTGATGCCCCTGCGGAGCCACAATTACTGCGCCAATTCCTCGGCCATAAGCATTAACAGCACCATCAAAGACCAACCCCCACTTGCTATCAGGGTCTGGACCTTCACCGATCAGTGGTTCTTCACAGTCTCTTGATCTTAAAAACATGACCTCTTCGTCGGGGAAATCGAACTTCAAAGGCTGATAATCATCAAGCGGTTGGCAAGCGAGATGGTCAGCCAGGATACTCCCTCTAATGGCTTTCTGAGCTTTAAACACAATATCATATTCTGACAGTAACATTTGCCAACGTGCAATTTTTCCAGTGACAGCCGGTTTCTCAAAGATGTACTTGATTGGATCCATCCGGGATATCAACCAAGTTGTATGATTTATCATGTAATGACGCAGGCGTTTGGCAGCCCAAGCCAAGGCACAACAGGTCTTCTCGAGCATTGTATACCGAGTCTCACAATCGGTGAACTTCTTGCTCAAATAGTAGATTGCATGCTCTTTCTTTCCAGTTTCATCTTGCTGACCGAGCACACATCCCATGGACTCATTCAATACTGACAGATACATGATCAATGGCCTTCCTTCCACCGGCGGAACGAGGATAGGAGGTTCTAGCAAGTAACTCTTAATGTTGTCGAAAGCTTCTTGGCATTCATCATTCCATACTACAGGCTGATTCTTCCTGAGCAACTTGAAAATCGGCCCGCAGGTCGCAGTCATGTGGGATATGAATCTGGAAATATAGTTCAAACGCCCGAGGAACCCTCTGACCTGCTTCTCAGTTTGCGGGGCTGGCATCTCGCGGATGGCTCGAACTTTGTCAGGATCTACTTCAATGCCCTTCTGGCTGACAATGAAGCCTAGTAATTTTCCTGATCTAACACCGAATGTACACTTGTTTGGGTTCAGCCGAAGCTTGTACTTCCTCAACCTTTCAAACATCTTAGCCAAGTACTCGACGTGTTGTTCTTCATCGCTCGACTTGACAATCATGTCATCTACATACACCTCAACCTCCTTGTGAATCATGTCATGGAACAAAGTGGTCATCCCCCTTTGGTAGGTAGCACCAGCATTTATTAGACCAAACGGCATTGCTTTGCAGCAGAAAGTTCCCCACGGAGTGATAAACGACGTCTTCTCCCTGTCCTTGGGTGACATTTTGATTTGGTTATAGCCAGAAAAACCGTCCATGAAGGAGAACACTTTGCACTGGGCAGTATTGTCAACGAGCACATCAATGTGAGGCAGTGGGAAATTGTCTTTCAAGCTTGCTCTGTTCAAATCTCTATAGTCAACACACATCCGAACCTTACCATCTTTCTTCGGCACGGGCACGATGTTAGCTACCCACTCGGGATACTCAACTGTCATGAGAAAACCCGCATCGATCTGTTTCTGCACTTCCGCTTTGATCTTCAGAGCCATGTCTGGCCGAGTCCGTCTCAACTTTTGCCTGACAGGAGGACAGTCTGGTTTTGTCGGTATCCGATGCTCCACAATCTGAGGATCCAAACCTGGCATGTCTTCATACGACCATGCAAAAATGTCCGAGTACTCCCGGAGAAGCTGGAAGATCCTTTTCTTGACCCCTTCCTCCAATGCGGCACCGACTTTGATCTCTCTTTTGTTATCCTCGGTACCCAAGTTGATTAGCTCGATCTCTTCCTGATGAGGCCGAATGGTCTTCTCTTCTTGCTCAAGCAGTCGGGCAATCTCATCTGGTATGTCATCACTATCCTCATCTTCGGTCTCGAATACCGGGGATTCAACAGTTTGGAGAAACATAGAGTTACTGTGTTCAACGGGTTCATTTTGGTTCGATCTGCGTGACATGATTGGATGATTTTTAGAAAATAGTTTTCATGCAGATCTTTGAAATTAATAAGAAAATACAGATGTTTTGGTTTTTTCTGGCATTACCATTATTTCCAAGGGAAAAGCATTAAAGAAAGAAAAAAAGAGTCGTGAAAGAAACGACGTTTTTTATTGATAATGGTGATGTCGGAACAAACATGCCCTTTACAAAAGAGTCACTTCCGCCTCGGGCATGGCGGAAGGATTGTTATTTTGAAAATAAAGCCTAAACAGCAAGACATATTACTTAGAATCATGCACAAACACAGGGAGATTGATAACGTTCCAGTTATTTGCAATGCCTCCTGGTATCACGAATGTGGGCCTGGCCCCTCTTTCAGCAGCACCATCAAGAATTGCATTGGTAAATCCAGCACTACGGAACGTTCCAGTTGACATGCCTGACGTCGGGGAGAAACCGAGACCCTCTTTGTGTTTGTTGTCCTGCAGCTGTATCAATTGGCCCCAACCAGCGGCCTGACCCTTCTGAACAGCTTTCTGCGCATCTTTCAATGAAGCCATAGCAGCACAAGCTCTCTTGGGCTCCGCACCCTCGATAGTCAAACCCTGGAATGCAGTTCCTTCGGCCGACTTAGCTTCGATACAAGAAAAAGATGATAACTGACTGACCAGATAAGCTTCTTCCCCATGCACTGTCACAAGTTTGCCATTCTTTACGAACTTTAGCTTCTGATGGAGAGTAGAAGTGACTGCCCCAGCCTCGTGTATCCACGGTCTCCCGAGAAGGCAGCTGTAAGAGGCATCTATGTCCATAACCTGGAAAGTAATCATGAATGTTTCAGGACCAATAGTCATGGGGAGATCTACTTCTCCGAGCACAGTTTTACGGGAACCATCGAAAGCCTTGACTAGAAAAGTACTCCTTCTCAGAGGAACCCCTCGGCAACTTAACTGGTCCAAAGTTGATTTAGGCATCACATTCAACGACGACCCAGTGTCTACCAACACGTTGGACAGCATATCTGTTTTGCAGTTCATGGAAATATGCAGGGCCAAGTTGTGGTGCTTTCCTGCCTCTGGAAGCTCATCTTCACCAAACCAAAGGTTACTGCAAGCAGTGATGTTAGCCACTATCCCACCAAATTGGTCCTCTGTGACTTCGTGGTCAACATAGGCTTGTTCCAACACTTTCAATAACACATTCCTGTGGGCCTCCGAACTGAGGAGTAGGGCCAAGATGGATATCTTCGAAGGAGTTTGTAACAGCTGATCAACGATCTTATAATCGCTTTTCTTAATTATCCTCAAAATCTCATCCAGATTGGAATCTTCAATGGATTGGCCTGGACGGCCGGTACTTTCAACAACAGGAGAGATTGTCAATGGAGTAACCTTATCAGCAGGAATTGTAACTTGCACGTCATCTTTCTTCTGAAACAAAAGTGGTCGGACCTTGCCGCTCCTCAAAGCTGTCACTTCAGCGATACTGCCTACTGTGCTTGAGGACACCAAAGGTACTTCTTTCCCGTTTTCCAACATAGTCGCACTGTACTTGTACGGGATGGCTTTTGCAGAAGTATATGGCACCGGACCAGGTAACCGTATGACCAACGGCTCAACATCCTTCTGGACGGGTGCGCTCCTGACTGGAGTATCATGGAAGATTGGCACTATCATGCAAACATCACTGGTAGTCAAGTAGTTGTCATTCATCAACCTTTGGATATCAGTCTGGACTACGCTGCAACCCATAGGGTTCTGAAGACATTCACAGCAGGCGGCGTGGTCGTGGCTGAACAGAGCAGCTCGGCACAGCTTGATATGTAGCGGTACTAGGGGAGTAGCAATATTACGGACACTGAGATGAGGGATTTCCTTACAGACTTCAATCATATTTACAGCAGCATGGTTGGGGAGTGGATTGTCAAGTACGTGTGGGACATTGTTTTCAAAAGATAGCTTTCCCTGGTCAATCAACTTCTTTACAATGTATTTCAGAGCGTAGCAACCTTCTACGTCATGACCCAGGGCGCCTTGGTGGAAATCACATCTGAGATCGGAGCGGAATCTGGGAGGCAATGGGTTTGGCGGAGGCTTGCCAGGCCTAGTGGTGCAATACCCCTTATGCAGAAGAGTTGGGAGTAGTTCGGCATACGCCATTGGTATCGGCGGGAAAGATGGTCTAGGTTGAGGGCCTTGTTGTTGTTGTTGCGGTTGTTGTTGAGCTACTGGATGTTGTTGCACTTGTTGGGCGATGGCATTAACAGGGACCTGAGGCTGGCCCGGTAGAGGAGGGTATTGATGGTAGAACGGTGGATAGAACGGGTGCTGGGCATACTGTAGGTACTGATACGGTTGAGGCAGTTGTGTAGCATTGACAAGAGCGGCAGTGGCAGACTGATTGGTTCCGGCGGACACCATTCCAACTTCTGATTCCTTTTTCTTATGATGACCATTGCCGTACTTCTTCGGTGCATTCGAGGATTCACCTTTCTCAAAAACGATAATCCCCTCCCGGACAGCTTCCTCCAAGCGGGTCCCCATAGTGACCATCTCAGAGAAGTTGCTTGGGGCAGCAATAATCATTCTTTCAACATAATCCTTCTTCAGGGTCTTCAAGAATGTTTGAGTCATTTCTTCTTCGTCTAAGGCGGGGGTGATACGGGCAGCTGCCCCTCTCCACCTCTGTGCGTATTCGCGGAAGCTTTCGTCCTTCTTCTGAGAAAGAGATCGGAGGAATTCTCTATTCGGCTTGAGCCTGGTGTTGAACCCATAGTGGCTCTTGAAAGCAGTAGCCAGATCATCAAAAGTGTGGATATCATCCTTGCTCAAACCGGTATACCACTCCGCGGCATCTTCCATTAGGCTGTCCTGGAAGCAATGGATCATAAGTGAATCGTTGTCTGCATGATTAGCCATCTTCCGGACGTATTTGATGATATGGTTCTGGGGGCAAGTCAGCCCGTTGTAGCGGTCAAACTCTGGGACCTTGAATTTCTTGGGAACATCTACCCTCGGCACTAAACAAAGGTCGTGGGCTCTGACGAGGTCACTGCTCCCACGGTTGGCCTTGATCTCGCGACGGAGTTCTCTGGCAAGTTCTTCCATTTTTTCTTCCATAGTTCCCAATACAGGAGTTTTTCCAAGGTAATCATCAGCATTGGCGCCCTGAGGCGTAGGGTGCACAATCGGAACCGTGAAGACCGTTGACTGAGGCAAGCTAGTGTGAAGAGATGTGAAATCTGGTGGGGGTATCTGACCAACATTAGCGGCACCTGAAGTCGTGGTTCCTGAGACACCGGCTGCGGTATTGGGAGCGTAATAAGGTGGGAGTCCATACGGGAATCCTCTTGGCATAACAAGAGCTGCGGCGGGAATCTCTTCGGTAGCTGCCTGAGTGGACACGACCGGCTGTTCTTGAGCGGCCAACAGAGCAGTCATGGCGTCGAGAGTTTTGGCTAACTCTTCTCTCACAGAAGCTAATTCAGTGCGGAGCTGTGCATTCTCTTCTTCCATAGCTACTTAATTCCTCCTTCTGTACTGTCTGGTCTGATGTACTCTGGTAGGTTGATCAGTCCTTCGAGCACGAGCCACTTTTCACTCTGCGGCAGAAGAACCAGGAGGCAATGAGCACTTGGAAGTTCTTTTGTGACCGATGAATGATGCACATGATGCATGATATGCAAATGCGGATGCAAAAATGACTCTTTTTTTATTACCAAAGGGTTTTTAGACAAGTTAGAATTCTTTGCAAACATTTTTGGACTTAACAAATTATTCAAAGCAAATTATTTTGACGTATCGAGCCAAGGGAGTAAGCTTCTGAAACATAGGCTGAGTAAACAACATAACAAATAGCAATCCTATCATCCAGAACTAAGGAGTGACTGGGTAGTATTCGGAATCCGAGTCTGAAGCTGAACCACAATAACTGGCGAAGAAATCTCGACGACCTCTGACTCTCCTAGAGTCTCTCCTCAATAGATCATCCTTTTCTTCGAGCTCTTTCCTAACTCTGGCTAGCTCTTTCTTCAGCATTCGGTTCTCATGATCCTTCTGCTCGTCTCTACCATCCAAAGTCATGATCAAGTTCTCAGCCTCACTGTAACGGGCTTTCCATGCTCGCTTCTCCTCACTCTCCATAGCTAGATGCTCCTGATACATCTCCTGAGTCGCGGGAAGCAGCGGTAATGGTCTAGATGGAGTAGATGCAGATACGTGTCTCATAGCAGGGTAAGGCATGCCAATCTCTTCGGCTCGACCTATTACCCACTGAGTATAGGCTTCATGAGCAATACCGGATCTCACACCCAAATGCTTCACATCCCTCCTTCGAACCTTAGACCAAGCATCTGTAAAAGCTTTCCTTTGCCCGGTGGGAGCATTGGAATAGTAAAAGAACTCCTGAGATGTAGCAAGATTGATGGGCTTTGCTCTCATAGGAAAACCAAACTGTCTCATAGCTAACTCGGGGTTGTAGTTGATTCCTCCCCGGGTACCGAGAAGAGGTACGTTGAGGAAATCCCCACAACCAGTGATAATCTCCTTGACTCGAGCTGCTGGA
Organism: Medicago lupulina; assembly: GCA_958299785.1. Lineage (NCBI taxonomy): Eukaryota > Viridiplantae > Streptophyta > Magnoliopsida > Fabales > Fabaceae > Medicago > Medicago lupulina. The sequence goes on along the minus strand of OY283139.1, from coordinate 50,004,075 downwards.
GTGATCCAAACCACCTCATCGGGAGTAAGAGCCATAATCCGCTGCGAATAAGACCAATTCTCCGTGTTGTCATGGAAAGAACTCGGGAGGTGAGAAATAAACCACCTATAAAGAAGGGGTGTGCAGCAAAGAATAAATCCACGGCCCTTGAGAGTCCGATCATGGATAGCATGGTACGTGTCAGCTAACAACGTAGGAACCGGATTCCTGGAATGGAAGATCTCAATAGCATTCATGTCCACGAAGTTGTCGAGATTCGGAAAAAGAACGAGCCCATAGATGAGTAGTGCAAGAATAGCCTCAAGGGTGTCCTGACAAGTGGATTCGAGATTAGCCTGCTCAAGTAAGTACTTGGAAGTGAAGCCCTGAATGTGAGATTTCGTGATAAGATTCTTAGACACATCGGAAGTCTTGAGATATAGATCCTTAGCAATAACCAGAGGGGTAAGAGAAGATCCTGGGCCTGTGAAGGGTGCCCTCTCGGCTATAGGTAGACCCAATAAACAAGAATAAGCCTCAAGCGTAGGAACCAACTGAAAATCCGGGAAAGTGAAACAACGGAAAACCGGGTCATAGAATTGCACTAGAGTGTGCACCAGCCTCTCTTCTACATTAGTCCGGAGAATACCTAGCAAACCACCATATCGGAGCCGAAACCCAGTCGGATTCTTAACCTTGAGTGCCAACTCCCTTAGGCTAGCCAAATCAACTTCTTTGAACTTGTAAGACTTAGTCCTCTTCATGCCTGATCATATCTGCAAAGAATTTTAGTTTGTCTACACCCTTTGATAAATGCATGTAAAATTTTATGCATGAATGCATGTATGCATGGTTTTAACAAGGAAAGCACGGTGGGCTGAGGTAACAAGTGGACACGGTGTCCGGTGAAACTAAGGCTTTGATAGTAGTAACCAAGGTTCTATAAAGTTCCCAAACCACAACCTCTCTTCCGTATATCATAGTAGTACAAAGCAACGCTTGTCCATGATTATTCGTAAGAAGGTCTAGTTTGGGTGTAGTATCGCATGACGACTAAATTTCGAGACAACGCTCGGTTTAGCCACCGCACTACGTCCTAAGAAAGGCCAAGGATGGGTTTGGTAACTACGGTCCATAGCCTTCATCGGTCAATTGGAAGTAAAGTGTCTAAGCATGACAACACACGCCGACAACATCACCTCCAAAATGCCTCAGCTATGTGAGATTGATCGCGTAATCCAATGCACGAGGCAACCCTCGGAATGGATTGTCGATTATATCTCCCCTAATCTTAAGTTCACTCAGCCCGGGTATAGGGCTTTTGATATTCTCACCCCACACGTACACCAGAAAATTTTACATGTAAAAATAAAGCAAAGCATAAAACATAAAGCGTGTAAAACTAGGCGTAGCCCTAACAATTCCCCAGTGAAGTCGCCATTTCTGTCATCGCGATTTTCGGGTGTCAAATCATTAATTGGATTTGAACCTTTCGATCATTGATGTCTCTATTTTTTTTGGGGAAGGTAAAATCGAGAAAACCTTAGAAATTCCAAGTTCGGGGCTGATTTCATTACGGGAAGGTGTTAGGCACCCGCAATGACTATAGTATCCTATAGGAACCGTTTTACTACGCTTTACGTTTATGCGTTGCTTTTATTGCTATTTTGTGAAAAAGAAATTGGTTTTAAGAATGAGAGGGAGAAGATTGGATTTTATTTTATTGGACTTGGAGAGATTTTGAGTCTCTTGCCTACATACCCTTTTAAGGGATCAAAATTCCATGTAGTTCTCTTCCAAAATATTTTTGTGAGTTTTGTTTGTTTTTAAGTTTGAAAAAAGATTTTTGAAGAAAGGAAAGAGGCCGTATGGGCATTAGAATTGAAAAGAAAAAGAATGCATTTGGTTGGTTCAATTGTTAATGAAAGCGGTTGAAGTTGGAAATCAATTGCATTTTTTGATTTGATTAAGAAAATAAAGGGAAAATCCTTCGGAGTTTTGACTCCGAGGTTTGTTTGAAAAAGATTTGAAGTGATGGAAGTTATTTGTTTTTCAAAAGATTGATTTTTCTAAGTATCGCGTATCCTAAACATACACCTAGCGATGAACATACAACGTGTGTGCGTGTGTCGGTGCATGTGTCGGTGTACATCATCATAGTCCATAGTCTTTTACATCGGGTCCTATTTTACATTCTATAGTCTTGCATGGAATTAAAGAAAGTAAACTAAACCTAAAATATTGCATGAATCAATGGAAATTGCATGAAGAAGTCAAGGAAGAAAAACAAGTGAGAGTGAGGCAATGCTTGCAATGTGCAGGAGACATAGAACAAAAGGGTTAGTAATGAAATGAGAAATGATAGCGTGAGTAGCAATGCATGAAAGATGAAATGCACGAACAAGTACTAAACAAATGACAAAAAATGCAATGAACATAACCAAAAATATTAAGCAAATTGCAAAAAGAACTAATATCAAAGATAATGCACATGACACCAAACCAAGACCTAAAGTCCAAACTAAATTCTACAACCTATGATCTTTACCAAAACAGCACCCTTTTCTCTTTTTGTAAGCAAACATTTCAAGAATCAAGGAGAAGTTATGAATCACACTTAACCCTAAAATCAACACATTTCAACAACAAATTGCATCTCAAAATTAGCAACTAAACTTGACCAAAAGAGAAACTTTCAATTAAACTTGCAAAGGGAAATTAACAAATAAAATTGTAGCATTATGGATTGTAAGCAACTTGTAAAATTATTGAGCACTTGAACTAGAGGACTAGGCGTTAATTTGCAAAATAAGAAAGGATCCATTGAGTTTGAATACCAAGGAATTAACAAATAGGCATGCAAGAATGTAGAAACAGCATGAATTCAGAGATGAACACCTCACAAAAAATCACGTATCAAACATCAACACCATAGAGCAAAGATTGGATCCAAAATAGCGCAAGAAAATTCGCAAAAAGCATCAAAACATGTAAATCCAATAAAAATTAGCGCGCATGCTTTTTATCCACTTTAAAGTGTGAAATTACCACAAAACGGTTGAAAATATATCAAGAAGCATATGGTAATTTTTCAGGATTTTTGCAAGAAATTTTAGTGCGCGCAGGGGTTCAAATAACAAGAAAAGAGGTGCAAATAGCATGAAGAATCAAGAAAGCCTAAAGCCCACGGTTCATGACCCAAACCCACGGATCTGATGGATCCGGATCAAGCTAACGCTCCAGGAGCGTTGGATTGATCCAGATCCATCAGGATCTTGATCAAACGGCCAGGCATAGAAGAGAGTGGGTCGGGTTTTGGGTCAACCCGACCCAAGCACATATAAAAGGGTTTTCACACCCGTTTTCTCTCATTTTGCATAACGTTTTCTCTTTCTTCTCTTCTTTCCTCCGCCGTTCTCTCCATAAACCCTAACCCTAGTTCCTTGAATCTGGCTCAGAAATGGCTAATCCATGGCTTGTTTCGTTCGTTTTATCATTCTACTCATGAATCAAACGAAAGAAAACGTTTTTACCGTTGGAACAACGTGAATCCTTCGTTTTGTTGATGCAAGTTCAAACCGTTCGGATTCCTTGTGTTTTTTGGCTGAAATCATGGTGAAAACGTAAGGATTTGTTTCGGTTTACACTCGTTGTGGATTTTGAAACGTTTCTTTGATTTTTCAAGCAATTTTTTTATGTTAGGGTTAGGGTTTTGGATCGGACCGTTTGAACTTGCTATTGATTCACGTGGTTCTGGACTCTGTGATGATTTTCAGTGACATGAGGTAGGTTTGAGAGTTTACCTGAGTTTTGATTTGAGATTTGAGTCGAAATCTTCGGAAAACCTTGAATTTGATTCGGCTTCGTTGATTTCTTGGCTCGAATTTGGAAATAGGCCGGTAATTCTCTTCTTTTCTTCTTCTCTGGTCCGAAACCCTTGGATTCTTTCCCTCTTCTTCTCAATCTCAACTCTGTGATCGCGTTTGGGATTCGTTGCTTCCGGTGACGAATTCGACGCTTGGATTGCAGAGAGAGTAACTCAGTGATGAAGATTCGTACTTGAATCTCTGAGAGTTCACACAAACTCCATTGATTCACCTTGAATTGCTTGCAAGAAACGGTTAGGGTTTGTTAGTGTTCTTGAGTTTTTTCTCCTGAATTCTGAGTTTGATCTAACTGCGTTGGAGAGAGAAATTGAATTCTGTTTGTGGTGATGTGGATTGCAATGAGTGGATCCTTCTGACTGGTACAGTACCGCGCCTTTTATAGGCTGACAACTGTGCATATGAGCCTATGGCAGCATGACACCTGGATTCGGCCAGCTGGCGTGGCACCTGAACTGATTAAAAAGAAAGAAAGGACTTTTCTGCAATTTTGTAAAGTTTGGGACCTTTTTGTAAATGAGAAAAAAAAAATGGACTGTTTTTTTTTTTAAAGAATTGAGGAAAAATGACCTTTTTTAGAAGAAATGGGACTACACTGCAAAAATAAAAAGAAAAAAAGAAAGGATTGGACTAAATTGCAATTTTGAAAGTTATTAGGGCCAAAAATGTAAAATAATAAAATTGGTAAAATGTAATTTGAAATGCAACGTAAAGTGAAACAATAAAACGATAAAACGGCAAAATGGACTAAAATGAACAAACTACCAAACATGAGGTATTTTAAAATACCTCTCTGCCCAAAATTCAAATAATGTGAAAAGACTAAAATGCCCCTGAGGGCAAAAACGACTCAAACTGACTCAGATGCAAAACTAGAGGATTTTTAAACAGAATTTGATAAATGATTCATGCAAACAAATCGAAAAGACTCAGGGACAAATTGCAGGGACTGAAAAATGGGTTCCTTCGTAGGAAAAGACCAAAATACCCTTTTGTATAATTTTATGCAAAAATTCAAAAGACTGAAACAGTAATGTATGCAGTTGAAGCGCAGTAGAAAACATGGTGAATTTGAAAGTATTAGAAAATAGCAGAGAAAAATGAGTGAGTATTTTTTAGGTCCAAAATGAGGGTATGACACTCCTACACTTGAGGCTTATTCTAGTTTATTGGGTTTACCTATAGCCGAGAAGGCGCCTTTTACGGGTCCCGGAGCTCCTCTTACTCCTCTGGTTATTGCTAAGGATCTTTATCTCAAGACTTCTGATGTGTCTAAGAATCTCATCACCAAGTCTCATATCCAGGGTTTCACCTCGAAGTACTTACTTGAGCGGGCTAATCCCGAATCTACTTGTCAGGACACTCTTGAGGCCATTCTTGCACTACTCATCTATGGGCTCGTTCTCTTTCCGAATCTCGACAACTTCGTGGACATGAATGCTATTGAGATCTTCCATTCCAGGAATCCGGTTCCTACTTTGTTAGCTGACACATACCATGCCATCCATGATCGGACTCTCAAGGGCCGTGGATTTATTCTTTGCTGCACACCTCTTCTATATAGGTGGTTTATTTCTCACCTCCCGAGTTCTTTCCATGCCAACACGGAGAATTGGTCTTATTCGCAGCGGATTATGGCTCTTACTCCTGATGAGGTGGTTTGGATCATTCCGGCAGCTCGAGTCAAAGAGATTATTACTGGTTGTGGGGATTTCCTCAATGTACCTCTTCTCAGTACCCGGGGAGGAATCAACTACAATCCTGAACTAGCCATGAGACAGTTCGGTCTCCCTATGAGAGTAAAGCCCATTAACCTTGCTACATCTCAGGAGTTCTTCTACTATTCCAATGTCCCTGCCGGACAAAGGAAAGCTTTCATAGATGCTTGGTCTAAGGTTCGAAGGAAGGATGTGAAACACTTGGGTGTGAGATCCGGTATTGCTCATGAAGCCTATACTCAGTGGGTGATAGATCGAGCCGAAGAGATCGGCATGCCTTACCCTGCTATGAGACATGTGTCCGCATCTACTCCGTCTAGACCATTACCGTTGCTCCCCGCGACTCAGGAGATGTATCAGGAGCATCTAGCTATGGAGAGTCAGGAGAAACGAGCATGGAAAGCCCGTTACAGTGAGGCTGAGAACTTGATCATGACTTTGGATGGCAGAGACGAGCAGAAGGATCATGAGAACCGGATGCTGAAGAAAGAACTAGCCAGAGTTAGGAAAGAGCTTGAGGAGAAGGATGATCTGTTGAGGAGAGACTCCAGGAGAGTCAGAGGTCGTCGAGATTTCTTTGCCAGTTATTTCAGTTCAGCTTCGGACTCGGATTCCGAATACTACCCAGACACTCCTTAGTTCTGGATGATAGGATGGACTATTGATTATGTTGCCTGTTCAGCTTATGTTTCAGAAGCCTGATCCCTTGGCTCAATTTATCAAAACAACTTGCTTTGAATAATTTGTTAGTCCAATAATGTTTGCGAAGAATTCTAATTTGTCTAAGAAAGCCCTTTGGTAATAAAAAGAGTCATTTTTGCATCTGCATTTGCACATATCATGCATCATATGCATCATTCATCGGTCACAAAAAACTTCCAAGTGCTCATTGCCTCCTGGTTCTTCTGCCACAGTGTGAAAAGTGGCTCGTGCTCGAAGGACCGATCAACCTACCAGAGTACATCAGACTAGACAATACAGAAGGAGGAATCAAGTAGCTATGGAAGAAGAAAATGCACAGCTCCGTACTGAATTAGCTTCTGTGAGAGAAGAGTTAGCTAAAGCTCTCGACGCTATGACTGCTCTGATAGCCGCTCAAGAACAACCAGCCTCGTCTGCTCCAGAGACCACTGAGGCAATTCCAACATCATCCCTCGATAACCGCTTTGCCATGCCGAGGGGATACCCATACGGGCTCCCATCTTTCTTTGCTCCTGATCCCACAGCGGGTGCTTCTAGTGCCGCCAATGGTAACCAAATCCCCGTCTCAGGGCACGCCTCTCTTCATACTACCTTGCCTCAGTCGACCGTCTACACATACCCGATTGTGCACTCTACGCCTCAGGGCGCCAATGCTAATGATTACCGTGGAAAGACTCCTGTATTGGGAACTATGGAGGAAAGAATGGAGGAGCTTGCCAGAGAACTCCGCCGTGAGATCAAAGCCAACCGCGGGAGCAGTGACCTCGTCAGAACCCACGATCTTTGTCTAGTGCCGAGGGTAGATGTCCCTAAGAAGTTCAAGGTCCCGGAATTTGACCGCTACAATGGGCTGACCTGCCCCCAGAACCATATTATCAAGTACGTCTGGAAGATGGCTAACCACGCGGACAATGATTCACTTATGATCCATTGCTTCCAGGACAGCCTAATGGAAGATGCCGCGGAGTGGTATACCGGTTTGAGCAAGGATGATATTCGTACTTTTGATGATCTGGCTGCTGCTTTTAAGAGCCACTATGGATTCAACACCAGGCTCAAGCCGAATAGGGAATTCCTCCGGTCCCTTTCTCAGAAAAAGGACGAAAGCTTTCGCGAATATGCACAGAGATGGAGAGGGGCAGCTGCCCGTATCACTCCCGTTTTGGACGAGGAAGAAATGACTCAAACATTCTTGAAGACCCTGAAGAAAGATTATGTTGAAAGAATGATTATTGCTGCCCCAAGCAACTTCTCTGAGATGGTCACTATGGGGACCCGCTTGGAGGAAGCTGTCCGAGAGGGGATTATCGTGTTTGAGAAAGGGGAGTCCTCGAATGCACCAAAGAAATACGGCAATGGTCACCATAAGAAAAAGGAATCAGAAGTTGGAATGGTTTCCGCCGGGACCAATCAATTTGCCACTGCCGCTCCTGTCAATGCTACACAACTGCCTCAACAGTACCAGTACCTACAGTATGCCCAGCATCCGTTCTATCCGCCGTTCTACCATCAATACCCTCCACTACCGGGCCAGCCTCAGGTCCCTGTTAATGCCATCGCCCAACAAATGCAGCAACAACCACTGGCTCAACAACAACCGCAACAACAACAACAACAAGGTCCTCAAACTAGACCATCTTTCCCGCCGATACTGATGGCGTACGCTGAACTACTCCCAACTCTGTTACACAAAGGATATTGCACCACTAGACCCGGCAAGCCTCCGCCAAACCCATTGCCTCCCAGGTTCCACTCTGATCTCAGATGCGACTTTCACCAAGGCGCCCTAGGTCATGATGTGGAAGGTTGCTACGCTCTGAAATATATCGTGAAGAAGTTGATCGACCAGGGAAAGCTATCTTTTGAAAACAATGTCCCGCACGTGCTCGACAATCCGCTCCCCAACCATGCCGCCGTGAATATGATTGAAGTGTGTGAAGAAATCCCTCGTCTCAATGTCCGTAATGTTGCTACTCCTCTGGTACCGCTACATATCAAATTGTGCCAAGCTGCTCTGTTCAGCCACGACCACGTTGCTTGCTGTGAATGCCTTCAGAACCCTATGGGTTGCAGCGTAGTCCAGACTGATATCCAAAGCTTGATGAATGACAACTACTTGACTACCAGTGATGTTTGTATGATAGTGCCGATCTTCCACGATACTCCTGTCAAGAATGTGTCTGCCAGGGAAGGTGTTAAGCCTCTAGTGATACGGCTACCAGGGCCAGTGCCATATACTTCTGCGAAAGCCGTCCCGTACAAGTACAGCGCGACTATGTTGGAAAACGGGAAAGAAGTACCTTTGGTGTCCCCGAGCACAGTAGGCAGTATCGCCGAAGTGACGGCTTTGAGGAGCGGCAAGGTCCGACCTCTCTTGTTTCAAAAGAAAGATGATATGCAAGTTGCGATTCCTGCTAATAAGGCTACTCCATTGCCAATCCCTCCTGTTGTTGAAAATACCAGCCGTCCAGGCCAGTCCATTGAAGATTCCAATCTGGATGAGATTTTGAAGATAATCAAGAAAAGCGATTATAAGATCGTGGACCAGCTGTTACAAACCCCTTCGAAGATATCTATCTTGTCTCTACTCCTTAGCTCGGAGGCTCACAGGAACGTATTGTTGAAAGTATTGGAGCAAGCATATGTCGACCACGAAGTCACAGAGGATCAATGTGGTGGGATAGTGGCTAACATCACTGCTTGCAGTAACCTTTGGTTTGGTGAAGATGAACTTCCAGAGGCGGGGAAGCACCACAACTTGGCCCTACACATTTCCATGAACTGCAAAGCAGATATGCTGTCCAACGTGTTGGTAGACACTAGGTCGTCGTTGAATGTGATGCCTAAGTCGACTTTGGATCAGTTAAGTTGTCAAGGAGTTCCTTTGAGAAGGAGTACTTTCCTAGTCAAGGCTTTCGATGGTTCCCGTAAAACTGTGCTTGGAGAGGTAGATCTCCCCATGACTATTGGTCCTGAAACATTCATGATTACTTTCCAGGTTATGGACATAGATGCTTCTTACAGTTTCCTTCTCGGGAGACCGTGGATACATGAGGCTAGTGCAGTCACTTCTACCCTCCATCAGAAGCTGAAGTTCGTAAGGAATGGTAAACTTGTGACAGTGCATGGGGAAGAAGCTTATCTGGTCAGTCAGTTATCATCCTTCTCTTGCATCGAAGCTAAATCCGCCGAGGGAACTGCATTCCAGGGTTTGGTTATCGAAGGTGCAGAGCCCAAGAGGTCTAGTGCTGCTATGGCTTCGTTGAAAGATGCGCAGAAAGCCGTTCAGGAGGGTCAGGCCGCCGGTTGGGGCCAATTGATACAGCTGCTGGACAACAAACGCAAAGAGGGTCTCGGTTTCTCTCCGACGTCAGGCGTGTCAACTGGAACGTTCCGTAGTGCTGGATTTGCCAATGCAATTCTTGACGGCGCTGCTGAAAGAGGGGCTAGGCCCACATTTGTGATACCAGGAGGCATGGCAAAGAACTGGAACGTTATCAATCTCCCTGTGTTTGTGCATGATTCTAAGTAATATGTCCTGCTGTCTAGGCTTTTGTTTTCAAAATAACAATCCTTCCGCTCTGCCCGAGGCGGAAGTGACACTTTTGTAAAGGGCATGTTTGTTCCGACATCACCATTATCAATAAAAAACGTCGTTTCTTTCACGACTCTTTTTCTTTCTTTAATGCTTTTCCCTTGGAAATAATGGTAATGCCAGAAAAAACCAAAACATCTGTATTTTCTTATTAATTTCAAAGATCTGCATGAAAATTATTTTCTAAAAAAATCATCCAATCATGTCACGCAGATCGAACCAAAATAAACCCGTTGAACACAGTGACCCTATGTTTCTCCAAACTGTTGAATCCCCGGTGTTTGAGGCCGAAGAGGAGGATAGTGATGACATACCAGACGAGATTGCCCGATTACTTGAGCAAGAAGAGAAAACCATTCGGCCTCATCAGGAGGAGATCGAGTTGATCAACTTGGGTACCGAGGATAATAAAAGAGAGATCAAAGTCGGTGCTGCATTGGAGGAAGGGGTCAAGAAGAGGATCTTCCAACTTCTCCGCGAATACTCGGACATTTTTGCATGGTCATATGAAGTTATGCCGGGTTTGGATCCCCAGATCGTGGAACACCGGATACCGACAAAACCAGATTGTCCCCCTGTCAGACAAAAGTTGAGACGGACTCGGCCGGACATGGCTCTGAAGATCAAAGGTGAAGTACAGAAACAGATCGATGCGGGTTTCCTCATGACAGTTGAATATCCTGAGTGGGTTGCTAATATTGTGCCTGTGCCAAAGAAGGATGGTAAGGTCCGGATGTGTGTTGATTACAGAGATTTGAATAGAGCAAGCTTGAAGGACAATTTCCCACTACCTCACATCGATGTGCTTGTTGATAATACTGCCCAGTGCAAGGTGTTCTCCTTCATGGACGGTTTTTCTGGCTATAACCAAATCAAAATGTCACCCAAAGACAGGGAGAAGACGTCGTTCATCACTCCGTGGGGAACATTCTGTTGCAAAGCAATGCCGTTCGGCTTGATAAATGCTGGTGCTACCTACCAAAGGGGGATGACCACTTTGTTCCATGACATGATTCACAAAGAAGTCGAAGTGTACGTGGATGACATGATTGTCAAGTCAAGCGAAGAAGAGCAACACGTCGAATATTTGGCTAAGATGTTCGAAAGGTTGAGGAAGTACAAGCTTCGGCTGAATCCAAACAAATGTACGTTCGGTGTTAGATCAGGGAAGTTGTTAGGATTCATCGTCATCCAAAAGGGCATTGAAGTAGATCTCGACAAAGTCCGAGCTATCCGCGAAATGCCGGCCCCGCAAACCGAGAAGCAAGTCAGAGGGTTCCTCGGGCGTTTGAACTACATTTCTAGATTTATATCCCACATGACTGCGACCTGCGGGCCAATTTTCAAGCTACTCAGGAAGAATCAACCCGTGGTATGGAATGATGAATGCCAAGAAGCTTTCGATAGCATAAAGAACTATTTGCTAGAACCACCTATCCTTGTCCCGCCGGTGGAAGGAAGGCCATTGATTATGTATCTGTCAGTGTTGGATGAATCCATGGGATGTGTGCTCGGTCAGCAAAATGAAACTGGAAAGAAAGAGCATGCTATCTACTATTTGAGCAAGAAATTCACCGATTGTGAGACTCGGTACACAATGCTCGAGAAAACCTGTTGTGCACTAGCCTGGGCTGCCAAACGCCTGCGCCACTACTTGATAAATCATACAACTTGGTTGATATCCCGGATGGATCCAATAAAGTACATCTTTGAGAAACCGGCTGTCACTGGAAAAATCGCACGTTGGCAAATGTTACTGTCAGAGTATGATATTGTGTTTAAAGCTCAGAAAGCCATTAGAGGGAGTATCCTGGCTGACCATCTCGCTTGCCAACCGCTCGATGACTATCAACCTTTGAAGTTCGATTTCCCCGACGAAGAGGTTATGTTCTTAAAGCCAAGAGACTATGAAGAACCACTGATCGGTGAAGGTCCAGACCCTGATAGCAAGTGGGGGTTGGTCTTTGATGGTGCTGTTAATGCCTATGGCCGAGGAATTGGCGCAGTAATTGTGGCTCCGCAGGGGCATCACATCCCTTTTACAGCCCGGATTGTGTTTGAGTGCACCAACAATGTGGCCGAGTACGAGGCATGCATCCTGGGAATTGAAGAAGCCATCGATATGAGAATCAAGCATCTGGACATCTATGGAGACTCTGCACTAGTCATCAACCAGATAAAGGGTGAATGGGAGACCCATCATGCCAATCTGATCCCTTACCGTGATTATGCGAGACGTCTGTTAACATATTTTACAAAGGTCGAGTTGCACCATATTCCCCGAGAAGAGAACCAAATGGCTGATGCTCTTGCTACCTTATCCTCCATGTTCCGAGTGAACCATTGGAATCATGTACCGATGATCAAAGTACAACGCTTAGACCGGCCCGCTCATGTGTTTACTGTCAGTGATGCAATTGTACAAACGGGTTCAGGCGGAGTCGACAACAGGCCTTGGTATTGTGATATCAAGCAGTTTTTACAAAGCCGTGAATATCCTTCGAATGCTTCCAACGAAGACAAGAAGACGCTGCGCAGGCTGGCTAGCAAGTTCCTGCTGGACGGTGATGTCCTGTACAAAAGGAATTTCGATATGGTGTTGTTAAGATGTGTTGATGAATGTGAAGCAGAACAGCTAATGCACGATGTGCACGATGGCACCTTTGGGACCCACGCACCGGGGCATGCTATGTCTAGAAAGTTGTTGAGAGCTGGTTACTACTGGATGACCATGGAGCGCGATTGCTATCAATATGCCAGGAAGTGCCACAAATGTCAAATATATGCTGATAAGATCCATGTGCCTCCGCACGCCCTCAATGTTATGTCTTCCCCATGGCCTTTCTCTACGTGGGGCATTGATATGATCGGAAGAATCGAACCGAAAGCTTCGAATGGTCATCGTTTTATCCTGGTAGCAATCGATTATTTCACCAAATGGGTCGAAGCTGCATCTTATGCCAACGTGACTAAGCAAGTAGTAGTCAAATTCATCAAGAACAATATCATCTGTCGGTATGGTGTTCCTAGCAAGATTATCACTGACAACGGTACCAACCTGAACAATGACATGGTGCAAGCCTTATGTGAGAAATTCAAGATTGAACACCACAATTCTTCTCCTTACAGACCTCAGATGAATGGTGCAGTTGAGGCTGCCAATAAGAACATCAAGAAGATTGTGCAGAAGATGGTAACAACATACAAAGACTGGCATGAGATGTTGCCCTATGCTTTACACGGCTACCGCACCACAGTCCGTAGTTCTACCGGGGCAACGCCTTTTTCTCTTGTATACGGCATGGAAGCAGTCCTCCCATTGGAAGTGGAGATTCCGTCTCTCCGTGTGATTATGGAAGCAAAGTTGTCTGAGGCTGAATGGTGTCAGAGTCGGTACGACCAGTTGAATTTGATTAAGGGAAGACGCCTGGATGCTTTGGCTCACGGTCAGATGTATCAAACAAGGATGAAAAATGCTTTTGACAAGAAAGTTCGTCCGCGGGAATTCAAAGAGGGTGAACTCGTATTGAAGAGAAGAATGAGTCAGCAGCCCGACCCAAGGGGCAAATGAACGCCTAACTATGAGGGACCTTATGTTGTCAAGAGGGCTTTCTCTGGCGGTGCTTTGATTCTCACACACATTGATGGTGTAGAACTTCCGAATCCTGTGAATGCCGATATAGTCAAGAAATACTTTGTCTAGATATGAAAAGAACAGCGTGGTAGGTCGAAAACCCGAAAGGGCGGCCTAGGCAAAAATGCGCTTCCCAGTGGATCGAAAACCCGAAAGGGCGATCCAGGCAAAATAAGGGACAAGAAACAAAAATGTAAAAGCTCGCTGAGATTACGTGTAACTCAGGCAAAAATGAGCGTCTCGATGAGCCGAAAACCCGAAAGGGCGGTTCATACAAAAATGAGATTGAAATAAAAGACAATTGACTGTATCTGGCAAGTTATCATTCCCCTTGGGATCTTTGCAACTGATAATTGGCTATTCTCATCCGAGGTTCCGACGCCTGTGGATTCAAGAGTTTCAGATACCATAGTAGTTACTGTGTTCAATGTACCATCAACCAATAAAAAATTACCATTTTCCAAGCTTTGTAAATCCGTGGAGTCGCGCCTTTGGCCGACTACCACCCTTACACGTCAATTTGAGCCTATGCTTTTGTTTGGCACTCTAATTCTTTTTCTATTCTATCTTCAAAGCTTTATACAAAAAGGGTTCTTTCTATGTTAATAATGATGTACGTCTGGAATAAACATTATGAAAATTGAAAATTTTTGAGTATTTTGAAAACAAGCCTGAACAGCTAGGTATATTCAAATGAAACATGCATGAACAAATCTACATTGATATCAGTTCCAATTCAAGTTACTAGCAAGCCTTCCCCCCAATGACGTTTTGTGGTCAATGGCAAGAATGAAAAAACAGAATGAAAAGCATGAAAAATGAATACGCTCGCTAAGTCGAAAACCTGAAAGGGCGGCTTAGGCAAAAATGAGCACCCCGATGGATTGACAACCTTCAAAGGCAATTCAGGCAAAAACAGGGGCATGAAAAAAAAACTATTCCCCGGTGGGTCGAAAACCCGAAAGGGCGATCCAGGCAAAAATGGGATGATGAAAATAAAAATGAAAAAGAAATAAAAAAAATAAGAAACAAACATGCAAAAGCATTGACCACAGATGCGATGTCCAAAGTATTTATGTGACTGTTCCAACAAGCAGCAATACCGTTTAGACTGTTTTTCTCTACAATTTTACAGCTTCCTGCCCTCAGCAACGGTCATGATGCATCTCCCGACGACGGCATCCCCAGGAGAGGACCCTTTACGGGCATGTTTTAGAGCGCGAGCCACTACGCGCCCAATATTCCAATGTTTTGTCTGTCTCTGTGAAATCATGTCTGCAAATTGCCAATCATCATGCATCTCAAGGCATTCATACATGCATGATCATGCATCCTATATGTGCATGCATTTGATAAAATTGTCATGTTATTCATACGCATCTGCATTCTCAATTCCTATGTTAATCTCAATCAAAATCAATCGTGTCAATTTCAAATTTCTTCTGCTAATGACAAACGTCTACTGTCATGTCAATTTCAAAGTTCAACAGTCTTGTTCTAACATTCCTGTCAAATTCAAGCTCCTGCAGTTATGTCAATCAAATTCAGCTCATTTTCAAATACAATTTGTTTCTGTTAACGGCCAAGTGGCTGGTTCGTACCCAAGAACAGCTTGTGCCTGTCAATTTGTCCTTGTTTTCGGTCAAGTAGCAAGTTCACATCCAAGAACAGCTTGTACCTATCCTTTCGGTATCCGCCGGGCGGCTAGTTCAGATCCAAGAGCAGCTCGTGCTTTCTATTTTGTTTCCTGTCAGCCAAGTAACTAGTTCAAATACAAGAACAGCTTGTGCTTCCTACTTTTTCTTTCAGCCAAGTAACTAGTTCGTGTCCAAGAACGGCTTGTGCTTTCTATATTTTCTTTCAGCCAAGTGACCAGCTCAAATACAAGAGCAGCTTGCGCCCTTTGTTGTCAATATTCCCGGTCAAGTGGCCAGTTCGCATCCAAGAACAGCTTGTACCTGTCGATTTGCTATTGAGTCTCCCCAGTGAGTCTTGTTATTCTGATAATGTCTACCAGTCCCGCAATGGATACGACATACTCCGTTTTTGCTATTCTGTTAAATGTCTACCAGTCCCGCAATGGATACGACATACCTTGTTAAATTCAATTCTCAGTCCGTCTTGCATTCATAACCAAATATTGCATGGCATACATAACATTTACGAACGTATTTTTACGCCCAAAATCAGTGCAAATGTCGATATTTAAGTATCTTCGTCACGTCAAGCCAAAGACTCCGTCTCTTGACTCTCCAGACAAAGAAACTTAAATAGGGGCAGCTGTCATACCCTCATTTTGGACCTAAAAATACTCATTCAAATTTCTCTGCTATTTTCTAATATTTTCGAATTCACCGTGTTTTCTACTGCGCTTCAAACACGCATTTTACTGTATTATCTCCAATTTTACATATTTTCCTCCATTTTATTCCAAATTTTTGCATAAA
Organism: Medicago lupulina; assembly: GCA_958299785.1. Lineage (NCBI taxonomy): Eukaryota > Viridiplantae > Streptophyta > Magnoliopsida > Fabales > Fabaceae > Medicago > Medicago lupulina. The sequence goes on along the minus strand of OY283139.1, from coordinate 49,988,116 downwards.
ATCGTACAAAAGGGCATTTTGGTCATTTCCCGCAATGGAACCCATTTTCAGTCCCTGCATCTGTTTTTGAGTCTTTTTCAACTTGTCTGTGCAATTTATTTGTTAAATTCTGTATAAAAATCACTTGTGTCTGCATCTGAGTCAGCTTGTGTCAGTTTAAGTCGTTTTTGTCCCCAGGGGCATTTTGGTCATTTCACATTGTTCAAATTTTGGGCAGAGAGGTATTTTAAAATACCTCATTTAGGTAATTTGTTCGTTTTAGTCCATTGTGTCAGTTTTAATTGTTTCACTTTACGTTGTTTTCAAATTACCTTTTTTACCAATTTTATTCTTTTGCTTTTTTTGCAATTCAGTCCAAATTTTTGTTTTAATTGCAATTTAGCCCAAATTTATTTTTAATTACAAATCAGTCCAATTTTTGTTTGTTATTTCAATTACAGACTAGTCCTGTAAGTTTGTTTTTTTGCAGAATAGTCCTTAGGTCAAAATTTAGTCCAGGTGCCACGCAAGCTAGTCCAAGCCAGATGGCGCATTCCCATTGGTCCAGAAACACACATGGCAGCCTATAAAAGGCTGGTTACTGTACAAGTCAAAGAGATCCCATTCATCACGCGCCACATCACAAACAGTTCAGAAAACTCTCTCTCTATTCAGTTAGATCAAACTCACAAAATTCAGAGAAAAATTGAAGAACAATTCACAAACCCTAGAATCTTCAGAACCAAATTCGAGCGAATCAATGGAGTTTTTCATCAGCTCTCAGAGATTCAATTGAATCTTCATCACTGAGCCTAGGCCTCTGCAATTCAAGCATCAGGTTCATCGCAGAAAACGACGAACCCCAACGCGATCACAGAGACGCATTTGAGAAGAAGAGGGAAAGATATCCACGGATTCTGAACCGGTTAAGAGAAAGAAGAAGAAACCACCAGCTTATTTCTGGATCCGAACCAAGAATCAACGAAACAGAATCACAAATTCCAAATTCTTGAAGATTCCAGCTCGAATCTCCGATCAAAACCAGGTAAAAACTACAGACTTACTTCTCTTTTTCGTTCCAGAACAACAACGAAGCTAAACCGATGTTAATCCGTAAAGAATTCGAAAGGTTTTGGTTCAGAATCACGAAACCCTAATTTTCCAAAAAAAAACGTGAAAGATTCAAAGATTTACAACGAATAACAACCGTTGTAAATCAACGAATCCGCAAGCAAAATCATTCAAAAAAGATTTGAACCAAGAACAGAACCAAAACCATTCGAAATCCGTGAAGGAAATTTCAAGATCCACATCGTTTCAGCTAATGCATGTGAATTCCAGCAACGGATTTGTGATTAGAACAACTAGATGAAGCTTTTGAGCCATAAATCACGAATTTCTGGGTTGATTTGAGTGAGTTAGGGTTAGGGTTCATAGCCTCGCCGGAGTGAGAAGAGAGAAGAGAGAAGAGAGAAGAGTGAAGAGAGAGAACGGACGTGAGAAAATGAAAGGAACCGGGTCTAGCCCCCTTTTATGCAAGCTTCTGGACCGGGTCGCTCCATACCCGGTCCACTTCCCCTTTAGTTGTGTGCGTTGGATCAAGATCCTGATGGATCTGGATCAATCCTACGCTCCTAGAGCGTTAGTTTGATCCGGACCCATCAGATCCGTGGGTTTGGGTTGTGAAACTATGGGCCTTTAGCTTTCTTGCGTTTTTTAGGTTTTTCGTTGATAATGGCACCTTTTTTCTTGCTGATTGAACCCATATGCATGCCAAACTTCTTGCAAAAAATTCCTAAAAATTGTCATGAGTTTCTTGATACTTGTTTGGCAGTTTGATGATGATATTGCATGTTAAAATTGATAAAAAATATATGTGCCAATTTGTCCTCTTGATATGAATGTTCTTGTGCATTTTTGCGAAGTTTCTTGTATAGTTTTCGTTCTAATTCAATACCATGTGATTTTGATGCGTGTAATATGATCTTGTGATACTTTTGCCATGAGTTTGTGATCATCACCACTGTTTTGTGAATTGTGATTTTGATTTCTTGTTTGGAAAGTAATATGAATCTTTTTAAGTTATAAAATGTGCATAAAATGTGTATGTGTGAAGTTTGAACGCATGGCTTGAAATTTCCTCTTGATTCTTGAAATAATCTCCTCAAAGGAGTGCTGTTTTGATAGAAATTATAGGTCTTGGACTTAGTTAAGTCTTAGGACTTTGTTTTGGGTTATTTTCACTACATTTCTTGCATTTGTTTTTGCAATTGGTTTAACATCCCTTGTTAGTGTTATTTCATTTACTATGCATTGTTCACTTTTATTATCATTTCACACTTTATTACTAACCATTTTGTTTCATGTTTCACTCATATTGCAAGCATCGCATCATTTTCATCTTTTTCTTTCTTTTAGTCATTTTATGCAAATTTCCATTAATTCATGTAATATTTTAGGTTAGTTTACTTTCTTTAAATTCTTGCAAGACCATAGAATGTAAACTAGGACCCAATGTAAAGGACAATGGACACTATGATGATGTACACCGACACAAGCACCGACACGCACACACGTTGTATGTTTACCGCTAGATGTATGCTTAGGAAGCGTGATACTTAGAAAAAACTCATTCTTTCATTCTCAAAAAACTAACACATCACTCAAAGATTTTTTTGCAATAAAGTGGAGTCAAAACTTCACCCATTTTCCCTTTATTTTCTTAAGCAAAATCAAAATGAATCTTAAATATTCAACTTTAACCATTTTTGTAAATAAATTGGCCTAACCTCACTTTTCCTCAAATCTCATGCCTTTACGGCCTCTCATCCTTTTCTTCAAAACTATTTTCAAAACTAAAATTGAACCAACCCACAAAAAAACATTTTGGAAGAGAACTACATGGAATTTTGATCCCTTAAAAGGGTATGTAGGCAAGAGACTCAAAATCTCTCCAAGTCCAATAAAAACAACATTCAAAATCTTCTTTCCCTCATTCTGAAAATCAAACCTTTTTTACAAATAGCGATAAAAGCAAAGCGTATACATAAGGCTAGCAAAACGGTTCCTATAGGATACTATAGTCAGTGCGGGTGCCTAACACCTTCCCGTATTGAAACCAGCCCCGAGCTCAGAATTTCTAAGGTTTTCTCTCGATTTTACCTTTCCCCAAAAAAAATAGAGATATCAATGATTGAAAGGTTCAAATCTAATTAATGATTTGACACCCAAAAATCGCGATAACACTATGGTTAACAAATGTCCCATAAACACGGGCTACTACCTATTAGAGCATTTGGCATATGTGGCAGCACAAGCCAAAGGTAAGATAGTGGCAGGGGGATTGGTTTGTTTCATAGCTTGGAAGCTGGGAGCGAGAAATGCAACACAAGAAATTGGCATTGATGGAAACTATACCATTGATATTGATTTTTGTAAACAGATACATATGGTAAGGGATCTAGATGGGAACAACAGGAATTTTATATTGTTGGTATTCGGCGAAGATTCAATCTTGTTGCCAGATACATCGAGAACCGACGTAACAATTCCAGCAAATTGGCTTTATATGGATTTAGATTCATGGGTACCTAAAGAGCAGGCTGCCAAAGACGAAGAAATGAGTGATTACCGAGAGGAAAAACAACCAACGGAGGGTTCGAAAGGTGACGATGATTGGCGTCGAAGGATGGAGGCGAAGTTTGAAAGGACGTATGATGAGGTTGCAGTCGTCAAACAAATGCTTGCAGTAACGATGCAGCACCTCAACATCCAATATCCTCCAGTCGGTCCACAGTAGTCAAGTTACACATATTCATCAGTAATGCTTAGTTTTGCGTGCATTTTGAAATTCTTCTTTTAAGACCATTTCAAACTTTGTTTTGATTTGGTATGAACAATGGATCCAAATGTAATTATGTTGTCAATTATATTAGCTCTGAACTTGTTTGCATGTTAACAAAATACATGGCTTTGTTTTTTTACTAATGATTGTTGGTTCAACAGGATATGTCAGCTAACATACACACGACCGTGCCAATTGCACGCACGACCGTGCACCTATTGCAAACAACACACCAGACACTATCTGACCATCACACACGACCGGGCAAACTACATGCACGGTCGTGCGTATATCCCATAACAATTACAAACCCAACTCCAGTCATGTTAAGCACGACCGTTTCAAATGAAAGCACGGTCGTGCGCACCTACCCTTACAAATTCAAACCCAACTCCAGTGACTTTAAGCACGACCGTTTCAAATGAAAACACGGTCGTGCACAAATTCCATAACAAACCCAACTCTAGTCATGTTAAGCACGGCCGTTTCAAATGAACACACGGTCGTGTGCATCTACCATAACAATTACAAACCCAACTCCAGTCATGTTAAGCACGACCGTGTCAAATGAAAGCACGGTCGTGCGCACCAAACATTGCTTTCTATTATCTCTATTTATTTTTTTATAAAAATTTCAACTTTTATTTCTTTCAATAACATACAAAAATATTAATTTTCAAATAAAATAAAATGTAATTATTTTTTTATTTCAATGTTACATGTTAATATTATTAATATATTTTACTTTCTACGTCATTTCCTTATATTAACGGTACAATTCCTGATAGCATAATTTCTCATAATTCAATCATTCATCATTGACTTACAATATAAATAAACATTATTAATATTATATTATAACAACAAAACATATTTTATATTTTATATATATACATTCATCTTTCAATCAATTTATCATATTTATACAACCAATTTATTCATCTTCAAATTTTTCCAAAACAATTTTACTACGCAAACATTAAACACAATTTATTCATCTTCTAAAACAACTTCTACTAATTTTTAATTATTTTTCAGATTTTTCAAAATTAATTTAATTAATAGCAATTTTCGGTCATAAAATAAATAAAATTATTAAATGGAAAAAAATTCAATTTTTCAGGCCAAGAAAAATCAATTTGGCAGCCCATTGAAAAAAATTTCCTCAAAATGCCAAGCCCAATGCAAAATCTACAAAAAAAAATGCAATAAAATATTCTGATTTAATAAAAAAAGTGGGTCCCGCGTGGGACCCACATGACCTCTCTCCCTTTATGGCAGCAGGTAACCCACTACTCCATCCAAACAAATCTCAGCCGTCCACATTAAAATAATATTAAATGAACGGTCCAGATTAAAATTAGGGAAAGATTTGCACAACTTGTGCATGGTGCACAAATATTTCCCTTGTGCATTCTAAACCCGACTTTTTTTTTTTTTCTATGTTAATAAAAGGAGTTATCTTAAATTAAAAGGAAATGAGTGTTAAAGTCAACAAAAGTTGACTTGTTTCTTCTATAATGAAATGCAGTGTGAGGTTTGGACAGAATTCCATTCCATTTGATTTGATTTGATTTCACTACTCGGTGAAAGTGAAAGATCCCTTCTCTAGTTCTCTCTCCGTTTGAATTCTGTTTCTGAATCCAAACAATAATCAATCTTTCTATCTGATTCCATGTTAGGGTTTTAATGACCCAATTATTTTCACATGGAGTTCAAAAAGGCCAAACTTGTAAGGTATGTATGCATCCATAAACATTAACAATCATCATCATCTTTTCATCCATTGAATTTGAATTTGATTGTGATGTTGTTGTGTAGGTTCTACTCGGATGTGAAAAAGGTTAAAGAAGTATCAAAATCATACAAGGTATTCCCAGAGGAACATGAACCATGGCGAAAAAGAATACTTGACCCTGGTAGCCAGATTGTGTTAAAATGGAATCGTCTCTTTATAGTTTCTTGCTTGTTGGCTCTTTTTGTTGATCCATTGTACTTTTATCTGCCTATTGTTCAAACAACAGTAGGACCCTCTTCTTCCTGTCTCAAGACTGACCTAACATTACAGATTCTTGTCACCTTTCTTCGCACTATTGCCGATGTCTTTTATCTATTACACCTCATCATTAAGTTTAGGACTGCATATGTCGCACCCAGCTCTCGGGTATTTGGAAGGGGTGAACTTGTGATGGACCCAGCTAAAATTGCTAGGAGATATATCAGATCTCACTTCTTCATTGATTTTATTGCAACACTACCTTTACCGCAGATGCTCATCTGGTTTATCATACCCGCTACACGAACACCTCAGACCGATCACAACAATAATGCTCTTGCATTCGTTGTTTTGCTTCAATATCTTCCAAGATTATATTTGATTTTTCCGTTAAGTTCTCAAATAATCAAAGCAACTGGAGTGGTTACAAAGACTGCTTGGGCAGGAGCCGCGTATAATTTGCTATTGTACATGTTGGCTAGCCATGTATGTATGTATGTACTTTTCATTCATTTAATGCTACTTTTCTTTTCAAACTTATTCATCTGTCTCTAATTTGTTGGGGGCAGGTTTTAGGGGCATCCTGGTATCTTCTATCTGTTGACCGTTATACTACTTGTTGGAAATCCTTGTGCAAAAAGGAACGTAGCCCTCACAATTGCTTTCTCTACCTAGACTGCAGTTCTTTGAATAATGATATGCGCAAGATATGGCTAAATACTACAGATGTGTTTAACAGATGTGATCCCAATAATGATGACATTCAGTTCAAGTATGGATTGTTCGAAAATGCATTAACAAAGCATGTTGTCTCTTCAAACTTCATATCAAAATACTTATATTGTTTATGGTGGGGGCTGCAGCAATTGAGGTATGCCATGGTACTTCCTGTCATAAGTTATGAAATTTGATTTTATAAATGCTCATTTGATTAATTAATGTCGAGTAGAGGTTCTCTTTTTGATTTACTTCATCTTATGCCTGCTAATATGTGATGGGATGGATGCATGCCAAATACAAAGTCCTAACACCTATTAATATGTAATAATAATAATCTAGTCCAAGTACTACTATAGTACTGCTAGTACTAGCCAAGCATGATAGAATACAATTTCATACTTCATAGTTAGTTCAGACCAAAATAACTGACGGTTTTGTCAGTTTTGGTGACAACTTTGTATGGTATGCTAAGGTTAGAAGCCCTACCATGAAAATAGAGAAAGGAAAGTATAATTTAATTGCCTGACTAAAAAATTAACAGAACAAGGACAAACATCTCTCTTCTAAGGGTTTCTTGCCTCTTCTCTGTCATCGTATACTTCCGCATGTAGTCCTGCAGAAGTAGTATTTGTTCTACCATCAAAAAGAGTTGTTGGACAGTCCAAAAACTGCGGAGCAGCGATCCTTGAAGTGGTATTGTCGGTAGACTTTCCTTGTGCCACCTTCCTTGTAGCTGTTTGCCACAAAAACAGTGCCGTTTAAGGTTTAACTTCTCCGAGTGTTCTGCTTCCTTCCTGGTATCCCTCTCCTTTTAAAGCTGTTCTAACAGTGATTCCCCTCTATTCTGTGAAGAAGTTGGGGTCTGAAACAACTACTCGACCTTATTAGTATTTCTGGGACCACCCTAAAAATCACCTTTTAAAAGCGAAATGGAATGAATTATTACATTGAAATATATTTATAACTATGGTCTCTGGGCCAAGGTTTCTGTAATCATTGGGAGAAACTTTTCTATTAGAGTTATAAGATAATCGTAGTGTAGTGGGAAAAGCTTGAACTAAGTCTTTTAGCAAACTTTAGAACTTCAATAGCTCTTTTTGGAAGTAGACTGAAATTATTTTTGCCAACAGCATTCAAAGGATTTATGATTCAGTATATAAGTTGGCCTTACCCAAACAATCTGATCATGATATCATTTCCCGTGATTTTAGAGCCCAAATGCAATTTAGAAGTGAAAAGTGTTATTAGTAGCTGATATGCTTGAAACTATAAAAAGAAATGCTTGATAACTTGTTTATGGTGTTGGTTTTTGTGACAATGCATCTAGATCATAGTCACATCCATGGCCAAATATTACGATTGCAAGAGTTTTTGTGAATGTAGATTGTGTTCCTTCACCAAAATTAGGTAGTGCTTCAAGTGATTCAATCAATGCTTTTGCAGTGACGTATTCTTGTGGAGGTCGAGGAAATAATAGAGGAAAAGGTGGAAGAAATAGTTGTCCTCAACATTCATATGCATAAGAATGGACCACACTTAAATTACATGCTACTCACTTCAAGAGAACTCTTGGCTTAAAAGCTTTCTTTGAGTGTAAAATATCATAAGTTAAAATGTACCAAGTTGGTGGCAGGAGTGAATGGTGTTCCTACACATAATGGATAACACATTGACAATGCTATAAGAATCTATTTAATTTTCTAAAGGATAAAAGACATGACAACAATAAATATGTTAGCCATAGTTTGCTTTAAAAATATTAATGGTATGTAAAAGATCAAGGATGAGTTACTGGACAAAAGCCTTAAATATTGTTACTCAACAAATCGAAGAACAACTTGTCTTACACAATATCATCCAAAAGTAAAAAAATTACCTAAGAGCGCTTCCTCTACTCAATTTCCCTTTTCCACAAACCCCCTTTTCTCCCTTAACCCGTCTCCGTCCTTTCTACCCCTTTTATCCCTCCTAAACTGCATGAGTTGTGCATCAATCACCAAACAACAAATAAAATAGAGGTCTTAGAGTTCTGCACATTCACACCCAAACAATTGGCAGAAGAAAAATTGTCCTGGAACTGAAATTTGTATTTTGTTGTTTTGTTTGTGATATCTTTCGATATGCATTAAATGTATCATTGGATGCTGACTCGATAGCAGAGTTTATAACCTTGTTTGTGGCAGGGAAGTAGTAGTTTTGTCTAAAACTTAACATTTGTTACTGAGAGCTGTCATCTTTTGTTGATGCTTTTATTAATTTTTATTATTATTATTATTATTATTATTATTATTATTATTATTATTATTATTATTATTATTATTATTATTATGATTATTATTATCATTATCATTATTATTATTATTATTATTATTATTATTATTATTATTATTATTATTATTATTATTATTATAATTAAATAATAATATTAGTATTATTATTTGGTTTTGTTTCAGTTCTTACGGACAGAACCTAGATACAACCACATTTATTGGAGAAACATCATTTGCTATTGTGATTGCCATCTTGGGTCTTGTATTATTTGCTCATTTGATTGGGAACATGCAGGTATTTGTAGATAATTTGTTTTAGGTCTTCCCGTCTAAATTATATGAAAGTGTGATAAAGGTCTAGTTTATACTATTGCTTACATCATTATATTTCCCCTTTCATTCTTGTTTCTTTTGTTAGCTGTCTAATAGATTTGTTAGAATGATTACTTTTTTCCTAGCAGATTACATTGCTAAACTGGTGTTCTATATTTTTCTCAAAGTAGTTCATTCATACAAGACGAAATATCAATCTTATTTGAGATTTAGTTGCTAACTTCATATATAGAGAATACAAAATGAACATTTTCTTATTTTGTATGAATCATTTCCATTTTGATATTTTAATAATGGTCATATGTGCATGTATTCTTATGTTACACAACAAATGCCAGTGAGGCTTTTAGGCTATATGTAAAATAAAATGTCCATAGTTTTCTTTACATTAACTCTACTTTGGGGTTTATTCTTTTGGTATAGACATATCTACAATCAATTACTATAAGGCTTGAAGAGTGGAGGCTAAAGCGAAGAGACACAGAGGAGTGGATGGGACATCGCCAACTCCCTGAAGATTTGAGATTTCGTGTTAGACGATATGTACAATATAAATGGCTTGCAACTCGCGGTGTCGATGAAGAAACCATTCTACGTTCATTGCCAACCGATCTTCGTCGTGATATCCAACGCCACCTATGCTTAGACCTTGTTAGACGAGTACGACTTTTTCCTGTTTTTTATTTTTTTGATAAGATTTTTTACCCTGTTGTTTGTAGTTTTGGAAAATCTTATATCGTAGTAGTTGTCATGTTTCACTTGCATGTACTTTTATGCATAGATCCTCCTTAGCTCATGTCCATAATTGGAGCATAATTGACCAACACTCGTTCATTTTTGCAATTCTACCACTGACTTGTATTTTATTACTGGTAATAGAAGCCTAAGTTTACAAAATGCTTTTCTGCAGTTAATGAAGATTTATGCTATACCTTATATGGCTTTAGCATCTTTAGGCTTATTACCTTAGGAAAAGTTTAATAAACGTAAGTTGGATTTAAACATTGATTTTCCATTGATGTCATGCCAATGAAAATTGTAATGATTATAGGTAAAAATGTACTTTTGTTGTAAGCATTAACAAATTTCCCTTCCCATGTAATTCAGGTTCCCTTCTTCTCACAAATGGATGATCAGCTTCTTGATGCGATATGTGAGCGGCTGGTATCTTCTCTAAGCACTCTAGGCACCTACATTGTTCGTGAGGGTGACCCTGTAACTGAAATGTTGTTTATCATTAGAGGCAGACTAGATAGTTCTACAACAAATGGTGGCCGGACTGGTTTCTTCAACTCAATCATATTGAGACCTGGAGATTTTTGTGGTGAGGAACTACTTTCTTGGGCACTACTCCCAAAATCAACCATGAATTTGCCGTCTTCAACTAGGACGGTTAAAGCCTTAAGTGAGGTTGAAGCTTTTGCTCTTCGAGCTGAAGACCTAAAGTTTGTCGCTAATCAATTTAGGCGCCTCCACAGCAAAAAGCTGCAGCACACCTTTCGATTTTACTCTCACCATTGGAGGACTTGGGCCGCTTGTTTTATCCAAGCTGCTTGGCGTCGATATAAGAAAAGGATGTCTGCTAAAGATCTTGGTTTGAGGGAATCTCTTTTGTTAGATGAGACAGTAGCCAGCGAGAGAGCACATGTAGAGGAATATCCTACTGGTTCAAACTCGTCTCAGGCTAAATTGAACCTCGGGGTTACAATACTTGCTTCGAGGTTTGCTGCTAACACACGAAGAGGAGCACTAAAGATGAAAGATGATTTGCCTAAGCTACCGAAGCCTGAAGAACCTGACTTCTCCACCGAAGCAGATGATGATTAGTGGCTCTTTAGAGGCAATTGATTGAGTTATTCAGCTGCAACAGATGTTCTATTCAGTGTTGATGATGGTTCTATCTATAGGTAGCATAAATCAGCATCATACCTCTGCCTTGACTCTTATTGCCCGTGTTTTTGAATGATGTATTTTAGAAAGGAACACAAAAAGGAGGAAAAACTGGGCTGATGTGTGGGAATTGGGTGGTGGTGGTGGTGGTGGGTTTTTATGATATAATTGCATATAATTATTTGCAATCTTCATCTGAGAGTAGGTTGATTAAATCCGATCGTGTAATATATATGCCTCAAACCCTGTTTGTTAGAAAGCCAAAGAAAGAATCTTTGTTTTTCTTGCTCTATTCATGTAACTGATGGCCCTTATCTAATATCTATTCCGACAACTTTTATCATATACTTAGTTATACGAAAAGGCCAGGTTAAATTACATGTATATAGGTCGTGCTTTGCATATTAACTTATGAGATATGAAGCTTGGACATGACACGGACACTGTCATGCCTACAACAATAATTTAAGAAAATGTTATAATTTATGTAATCATAGGTGTTGGTGTCTAACACACACCTAATTTAAGGAGTGTCTGTGTCATAGCTTACGAATGTACTTATACTATTATAATTATAATTAGACATTTTTTTTTGACAATTATAATTAGACATTTAAAAACTAACAGTTACCAGATGCACATAAAATGTCTTAAAAAATGTTTTTTCTTGACAAACATACTTCTTTTCTGTAATCTTGTTTAAATTTTGATTTGATTTTAACTGAAAACATATTTTTATTTGATTTTTTTTACATTCTTATTTGATTAAAAATTATAAAAAGTAAGGTTCACATTGAGTTAAACAATTTATAGTAAAAATACCAACAAAAAAAATACAATTTATAGTAAATAATATATTAAAATTTTTAATACCAGAAAAGGTTTTTTTTTAATACTAGAAAGTTTTTTTTTAACAGATTTAATACTAGAAAGTTTAAAACTAAAATAATTTTTAGTTCGAATTTGAAAAAATCAATTTTATAAAGTTGAGTGTCATTCACCACTTTTATCAAGTGCTTACATGACCATACACACTTAGTTCAACAAATACAAAATAAAACGTACGACAGCTGTTTGTTAAAACAAGACCAGACACAAATTGGACTAAACAGAATTGCCTTGTTGCCAAGAACTTTTCATAAACAACGTTAACAAATAGCTACAAATATTCTATTGACAAGAATGAAGAACGACAAAATAGGTTCAAACATCTTCCACATCACCGGGCGACAAGCCACAACTAGCCCCTGTTATATCCATAATTTCCATTGATTGATAAACCTAGTTCTATGCAAACAACTGAATGGATTTTCCAATTGATCTTTACATTGCAGATAGAATAAAAATAAATCTCTGCTCTGCAAAATTATATACAGGTCAATATAAAATGAACTATAATTCTGTAGACAAAGGAAACATACAACCAATCATTTAATGGTCAATACTTATCAAAGTCATATAACTCTATGTTTTTGTACTTCTGGGATATAATCTCAGCTCGAACTTTTCTTGCAGTGTCTGTTGCACAACCAACTAGAATAAGAATAGATGTTCCAGCAAATCCCCGGAATGCAGTCAAGTGTGCAGTCTGCTCAACAATTGCAGGTCCAGCAGCCAAGATTGCCAAAAATGTTGAACCCAGAACTGATATTCGACTAAGAACCTGCACCATATATTATATTTTATATTAAGTGGTGTAAAATGAATGGATCCAATAGTTCTTTAACCAGCATATTAATCATTTAGGAAATCAAGGAGCGCGGGGCTAGAGAGAAGGACAAAATTACTGTTTTAATAAATGTAGCTGTACTTCTGCCTGGTCTGACAAGTGGAATTGAAGCACCTTGACGTTTCAATTGTTCGCTCACATCATCTGGATCCAGTTGTAGGAAAGTGTAATAGTAGTTGAAGAAGGCTATCAAAAGTATGTTAAATGGAAGATAGAAGGAGCCTACAAAAAATGTCCATTTAAGTAAAGGGAACCAATTTATGAAGAGACAAAAGTTTAAGGGCAACAAAGAATGTAAAATTCCATTTCCAGAATGTATTGCAACAGAAGGTCTATATTTCATCAAACATTCTCAGCATTTTCTTTTCTTAAAATCACAGTTCCATAAAGCACCAAATGCAATAGGTTTAACATCGAATGTCAGGACCAGACATTTCAAGTAGAAGATTTTTATTATTATAAACCGGAAGATAAACCAACCACATACCTCCTGGATTCAAAGCTACTGCGGCATTTTTTAGTGCACTTAAACCAGTGAAACGTGCTAAAGTACCAGGAAGTGCTAATGATGATGTAGAAAATATGATAGGCATTACCCCAGAACTATTGACCTGCCAAAATAGAACATTTACATCGTCAAATTTGGAGGTTTATTTTATTGTACTCTATCATATGCATAATTAAAAGTTCATCAAATACTATTTGAGTAAGGTACTACAGTAACGTAAAAAAGTTTGGTAAAAGATGAGAGGACCTTAAACGGTAGGTAAGCAGATTTTTCAAGTCCACCGTTTTTACTGGTGAATCTAGACGCATAGTTAATAGGAATTTTTCTCTCTGCTTCCTGAGAATCATCAGTGTTGCAATCAAAATCTCAGTTTGTTCAAATACTTCTTTATTATTCAACAATTAAAATGAGATTTACCTGAACATAGACAATTCCAACTACCAACAGAAAGAAGGACACGATGATGGTGACAAGTCCGACATAGTTGGCATCATTAAATGCTTGTGCAAATGTCCGACCAAAAGAAGCTGGCAAGTAAGAGATAATGTTTGTGAATATCAAAAGAGAGGTTCCATTCCCAAGTTTCAGGTCAGTAATTTGTTCCCCAATGTACGTTGTAATCACGGAGCCAAGTGTCAATAAGATAACAGAAGTAAGAGCCCACTCTGTTGTAAAGTCATTTACATAGGGACGCAGGAAAAGAACTTGGCCAATCGCCTATAATGAAAATTGAAGAACAAAAACAAAATTATAAACTGGAAACAACAATTAGTAATAAGTGTGATGTAAGTGCTGGACCTAGCTATTAAAAAGCATGGATGTTCAAAAAACGATCAGTGGTCGAGCTGCAATTAAGTGCTGTTTTCCCTCATTTACACTTCCCAAGAAAAATGAGATCTTGAAAGCATACAATTGAATTTGTGCGTCTAAACTACATATTGATGGATATCATATAACCAAGAGTCATTAATAAGACAATTTATCGTTTCCCTAAATGCGATAATTTTTTTTTTTTAAGAACCTAAATGCAGTAATTACAAAATAGAGGAGGGATATATTGACTTCAAGAGTAACTCTTTAAAGTTACTCTAAATCTTAGCCCTTGATTTCAAAATTAATTAATGGTTATGATTCATTACTACTAATCCATAACATAAAGCTTTTTCTACTCCTTCCAAAACATCCTAGCATTGGTGAGACAGAAATTTCAACTAAATAGTGCATGCCTTTTAACATTATCTCAACAAGAACAATTTTTCATTCATTATCTCAACAAAAAAACGTTAAATAAATCATGAAGGTATTGAGACCTATGAACGTCAAAGAATAAGAGATCCACATCTATGAACCTGCATATAAGCCTTCAACCTCAAAGGGCTAATTGCACGAATCATTTAGTGCGGTGTGATACCTTTACGAATCATTCAATTATTTCTTGCATATTAAATTTCTAATTAGGTTTAAATTATCTCTGTGAATAGAGAGAAAAAAAATTCAATTAACTGCGTATTCTTTTATCGGATTCAATAAAAAAATTATTCTTGTTGAGATGATATTGTCAAGGGCACACAATGTTGTTGACATGATATTGTCAAGGGAGCACAACATTGTGCAGGAATAGGACATTTGTTTTAGATTTTCGTTTCACTGGTGTAGTCTCATGGGTAATTTAAGAAGAAGGAATGGAAAAAGTCTTATGATAGGGATCAGTAGTAATTGATCACAACCATTAATTAATATTTCAATCGAGGACCAAGATTTGGATTAACTTTAAAAACTTACTCTTGGAGTTAGTATATCCCTCCTCTACAAGATAATATAGAAAATACAACAAGGAATCAATTTATTGTTACCCTACCATGATTCCATTATTTCAAACAGTCATCCTCAAATTAAAGCATCTAAATTACAACATGTATAACTAATTCAAAGACTTATTCGTGACCTAGAGAAGACATTTTTCACTTGACTATTTGAATTCATGAAGAAAGGGATAATATCTCAAGACAACAAAGTTTGCAATGTAAATTTCTGACCTGTACAATGGCAAATCCAACAGAAGCATATCGAGTGTACTGAAGAATTTTCTTTCTTCCAGCTTCACCTTCTCTTTTCTGAAGATCTTGCAACTTGGGATATACTTGAGCAAGAAGCTGAAAAACAATCTGTGCATTGATGAAAGGAACAATACCAAGAGAGCATATGCCAAGTCTACCAATACCACCACCAGAAAAGGAGTCTAGAGTGCTTAACAAACTATTCTGATCCAAATTTCCAAGAAAAGCCTCTCTGTTAACTCCACCTAGAGGTATATACACACCAAGCCTTGACAATACAAGAAACCCTAAAAGCTTCAGAAACTTCCCTGGCAGAGGACCTTTGAAGAAGTCACCAAAATCAATTGAACTATCCTCAATTGCAGCTGCTACTCCTCCTCGAGGTTTATCTGAGCTCTCAAACAAACTCACAATATTTTTCCATGTAGAAGAAGAAGAGGAGGAGTTAATACCTAACGGGTCGAAATTCGCTATGTCACAGCTGCATACAATCCATTTGAAAATGAGGCAAAAATGGATGATGAATAATAAGAATATACAATACAGACAGATAGATTTGATTTTACCTGGTAGAGAGATGAGGTTGAGTGGTAGATATTCTCCGGACAGAGAGAGTGGCTCTGCAAATGGAAGAAGATGGTTTTGGTATCAGAGGACGATTATTAAGCCGGACACACCACCGGGGAGAAGGGGAAGCTTCTTTTACGGTTATCAACATCATTATCTACAAGACTACAACCACTTCAGTTCACTTCTTCCCAACAATTGTATTGTAATATCTCAAAATTATTATTAATTAATTAATTCATTATTAAAAAAATAAATCTTAGAATTTTTTTTTTTTGCACATTCATTTTTTACTATTACTTTTCCCACCTTATCCAATTCTCACGCACATGTAAAATTCCAAAAATGCCCCTGGGTTTTCGGATTATAAAATCTGAAAACATCCTAAGTGAATTTGAATTATGTAATTCGGATAAAGCTTATGAATAATCAATCATCAGACTCTCTTCCATTTCAGCAGTTTTGAGTTTTGTTTTTAAAACAACAAAAAAACTAAAGAAAAAAAGCTAAAAACCAGTCAAATAAAATCATAAAAATACCACCCAAAAATTCTAAAAATCAAATAAAACTAATGCAAATTTTTTCGAATTTTTCTGAGAATATGAAAAAATAAAAAAAATGAAAAATGGGGCTAAACGATGGAATTTTGAGGGGCGTAGTCTCGTAAGAAGTCTCTTCTAGGGAAGTTTTGATCCTTGATTTTTTTTTT
The DNA here is from genome assembly GCA_958299785.1 of Medicago lupulina. NCBI lineage: Eukaryota > Viridiplantae > Streptophyta > Magnoliopsida > Fabales > Fabaceae > Medicago > Medicago lupulina. The sequence goes on along the minus strand of OY283139.1, from coordinate 49,971,514 downwards.
GAATTTCTAGGGAAGTTTCGAAGCAATATGATCAAGTAGCCCGAAAACCCGATTTTTTACTAAGAACAACTGATAATGACCCAAAACAGAATAATGAAAGTTAAGAAGACTAATGAAAGTTTGATATTGATCATATAACCACTTATTTCTCGAAGATGATAAAGAAGTTTTGGAGTAAAAGGAACTTATTATGCATATTGTGGCCAAGTTTGTTTAGTCTAAGATCATTCTTCTAGACTAGACCAAAGCATCAAGCTTTCTCGAAGTGAAGAGATGAAGAATCATATGGTAAATTTCAAGATTAGCCGTCTAAATCAAGGTTCAAGAACACTCCATCTGATACATAGTTCAAAATACCTCATCTAGATCAAGCCAAAAGGATCCATCAACAAAATCATCCGTGAAGATAACGTTAGTTTGACGATCAACCTTATCTACAACTTATCAACAAACTATAATCATCATTACCTATCTACGTCAACATTCATCCATCAATATCCATTATATTCATTTGTCAAAGTCCATTACTAATCATCAAATCATTAAACTTAAGCACAAACCATAATATGCTTAAATTTCAATTATTCTTGAAGCTTTTGAGACAGGATAGCGCTGAACATTAAAGACACGAGATTTGAAGCAACAATATAATATGAATATTTGTTTACATCTATGAGATGCCTCTTTCATACAATTGTATTGTTTTTTTTTGGCTTAATTGCAGTTTTAACCTCCTAACTTTCACAAAGTTGCGATTTTGGTCCCCTAAGAAAAAAAAAACTACAAAACGGCCCCCTAAGTTTTGCATCTGTAGCAGTTTTAGCCCCCCAAGGCAAAAAAAATTAAAATAACACGTGTCACCTCACTTAGGGTGCCACGTCAGCGTAGACCAAGTCAAAATTGGCATTGGGGGCCAAAACTGTCACAAATGCAAAACTTAGGGGGTCGTTTTGTAGTTTTTTTCTTAGGGGACTAAAATCATAACTTTGTGAAAGTTAAAGGGTTAAACTACAATTAAGCCTTCTTTTTTTTAAACAACATATATTCAACAAAGCCTTGCACAAGAAGTGCTAAAAGGCTAGAGAAGATTACAAAGAAAGCTGGGAAGGCCAGCTGAACTCCCCACAAGCGCAAGGGAGACAGCACCTCACAAGCCAAAAGCAAAAAACACCACTACAGGAAGCTACCGAAAGAAACAAACAGAAGTAAAAAGCTAAAAAACCAAAACTGCCAGCATCCTAAAACTGCAGGATCGCAGTAAAAGATACGAAGCAGCTACCCAAAGCTTCCACACCTACAGCCGAAAACCCAAACACCTCCTGTCTAAATCCTTCTGTTCAGGCATTCTCTCGGGTTCCAACTCGACTCATAAAAGAGGCAAGACGCAATCCGTAATCTCGACAAAGTCCAACACCAAGACACCGCTTTGATATCCTCCACTACCTCGTCATAATTTTTTGCTTTCAAGGTAAAAATCCTCGCGTTTCTTTCCTTCCAAATTGTCCATAAAGTAGCGTGCCAAATCAACCAAAAAGGTTTCCTCAACCACCTAGAATTAACCTCCGCATTCCAACAAACAAAATGGGTGAACAAGTTATGCGGAATAATGAAATTAACCCCTAACCAATCAAACACCTTACGCCAAATCAACGAAGCGACGTCACAATGCAAGAAAAGGTGAGTTGTAGTTTCGTTCCCATTACCACACAAGACACAACTACTTGGCTCCCCTTGAGCCAAAACATGACGAAAAGCAAGGTTTGATCGCGTTGGAATTCTATCCAAAAGAGCCATCCAAGAAGCGTGTTATCACTGCAACATTGTACAAGTTCACAACAACCCTTTATACGAACACTTGTCTCATCTCGAAGCTTCAACGTCTCTTTACAACAAATAATTTGTTCATTAGTATAAATACAAGACTTTTTAAACTGAAGTTGTCAGAAACACCACACTCATTGTCAAAGTACCAAGCACAGACGACCAAAGTCAGAAAGACCACTTTTTTTTTTCCAGAAGACCAAATGTGTCATCAAAGATGACCAAATCAAATGGAGGAAATTATAGCCAATAAAATGCAATATGCCAAATGGTATCATGATGTTGTTCTATTGAACATCCATGAATAGATCATCTCTCAAAAAAATTAAAAATCCATGAATAGATCATAACAAAAATGCAATTTCATAGAATAATTAAATATGTAGAAAAATACCATGAACTTCGGGTCTAGAATTTCATTGTAAATACTTTCAGCTGAGAGTCATTACATCTGTGTATAAATTAAATAAGTTGTCATTGAACACTTGATTTGAGATAGGAATAAATTGTAATAACCTCTCAATGACAGTTATACCTCCAAGCCCCGACTTAAATGTGTGAATCAATTCCCACTGATTTTTTTCTCCACCTTTTTTTCACCTTTTATTTGATCTAAAGCTCTTCAACTAAAAATACATCTTCCACAAATTTTCCAATTAGGATATTGTATGAAATTTTTTTCATTAAAGGATTTCAACAGTAGGTTGAAGATCTACAGGCAAAATTAAGGAACATTATTTTTTCCTCCAATGAATTGGGGGAATTTTCTTGAAGCTACAAAATTAAAGGAATTCGAAGGAACATCTTAAGTTTAAGGTTTATTGGGCTAGATAGCCTAAAGAGCTACAATATCGTAAAAGAATAGAAGCTTTTGTGTACAAATTTCAAGGATTGGGATTTGGTTGAGGAATTTAGTTCAAGAATTAGAACCTACTCTTTTGGAAGCTCATTGGTGGCTAAGTGCTTGTATAAACTCATAAGCACTTTGTACATCATTCAAAGTGGAAGACAATAACTTCGAGAAAATTGATGTTGACACAAATGTTTAAGCTGAAACACATCATTAAAAGACCGTTATATCCCGTCGGCAGTTAACTGCCGTCGATTTCAATTTTTTTCGGAAGTTAACTGCCGAGACGCTGTTTTATCAGATGAAACAACCACCTGCTCCCCCTACACACTATTCCATTATCACATTTCTTTCCTCTTCCATCTAAACCCCCAAAATCCAATATCTTTTCCATCCATTCTTGCTCCAAAATCATTGAAGCATCAATCCTAGGACGTTTCTGTTGAAGCAAAAATCCCTTTGAAATTGTTTTTAAATGATAAACAAACTCTTGTATTAAAATTAAGATTATAATTTTATTTGGTTATTTAATGTGTGCTCTTGAGTGGATTTTATTAAGGATATGTAAAGTCCAAATTCTCACATTATGATAAAGCCATGTATCCTTGGATGATTATGCTCAAGCTTTCATGAAGAATATGATAATAATTCATTATTAATCAAGAAAGGTTAATTAGTGATTTAATTCATAAAGCATCACAAAGGAAATGCCATGCGCACAAGCAAGGGAAAATGTACAAACATTTTATTTCAATCATGTGCTAATCATTTGAGAAAGATAAAGGTGTTGACAAAGCTCTATAGTTGAATCTTGATGAGCAAGCAAGCACAAAGACACAAAGTACAAAGACTTGGTGACCAAGTATGCTAAAATATTATTAAATGATGTCTTGGAGACAAAGCATTGCAAGGACAATGACAATGATGCATCTTGGAGAACAAGCAAAAGAAAAGTGGTAAAGAGAAATGACTTTTTACTGTTCATGTACTTTTCACTGTTCATACACGCTCCTGTACAAAGACAAGCTCAAGCTCTTAGTGTAAAAAGTTGAGGTCGAGGCTGACAAGCTCAAGCTCAGCGTACAAAAAGATGGGACAATGGCAGTTTTGCAATTCCTATCAACAGCAAGGGTGTCTACACAAGAATGAACAGCTGCAAGATATTGAAGGATGAAGGCTGGCTATAAATAGAAGCTTTCTCTCAACAAAGATTGCATGAATTTGAAATACAATCACAAGCCTACATACAAGCAAGAAATTCATCAATCATTCTCAATATCAAAAATACTCTTACTGTTCTCAATCATATTTTCGGATCATCTTTTTAAGAGTATTACAAACTACAATCTCTCATTCTCTTAGGAGCTTGAAAGTTGTAATTAGATCCAAACATCAAAATTCATTTTGATTGTATATCCTCAAGCCTGTAAAATCTTGAGTGATAAGTGTAAGCTCGCTGAAGCTAAGAATATCAGTAGTGTAAGCCTGGTGAGGCTAAGAAAATACATAGTTGTTCAGCCTCAAGCTCTTTGAGAGCTCGAGTGGCAGTGTAAGCCTGGTGAGGCTTAGAGAATACATATTGATTTGCACATTGCAAAAGGACGAAGAAACTCCTAAGAACTAGTGGATAATCTCACAAAAGCTGTGGGGACTGGACTAACCCATATTGGGTGAACCAGGATAACCTCTCTGTGTGATCTCTCTTAAACTCTACTCTTTACTTTCTGCTGTGTTTAAATTTTATTTACGTCATCTTACTCCAAGTGAACTTTTTAAAGCTCAACCTCTCTAAGAGCATTGAAATTTTTAAAGGGTCACTATTCAACCCCCCCTTCTAGTGACATTTACTTCAACTTCAATTGGCATCAGAGCTCTGCCTCCAAGGTTAGAGCACTTAACAGTGTAAGAGGAAAAGATCCAGGAAGAAGAAAATGTCAAAAACAGCAAAGTTCGTACCTGAAGGAGGATCATCAAGTAGACCTCCGTATTTTGATGGAACAGATTACTACTATTGGAAAGGGAAGATGAGATTATTTCTAATATCTCAAGACAACTATATGTGGCCAGTCATCGAAAGTGGAAATTTTGTTCCAATGACAACAGCTACAACAACAGCACCGTTAGTAGTAAAACCACAAGAAGAATGGTCAAAAGAAGAAAACGAAAAGGTACTTCTAAACTCAAAAGCTCAATTATTTCTAACATGTGCTTTAAGCAGGGAGGAGTATGATAGAGTAGAAGAATGTACAACCGCTAAAGAAATATGGGAAGCCTTAAAGACTCATCATGAAGGAACAAGTCATGTCAAAGAAGAAAGAATCGATATGGGAGTAAAAAAATTTGAAACATTCGAGATGAAAGAAAATGAAACCATTGATGAGATGTTTGCAAGATTAACAATCATTGTAAACGAATTACGCTCTCTTGGCAAAACTTACACAACTCACGAGAGAGTTAGAAAAATTTTAAGAAGTCTTCCAAAAATATGGAGACCAATGGTTACGGCAATCACACAATCTAAGAATCTTAAAGAGCTTCAGCTTGAAGAATTGGTAGGCTCTCTAAGAGCTCATGAATCCATCCTCATGGAAGTTAACAATCATTGTAAACGAATTACGCTCTCTTGGCAAAACTTACACAACTCACGAGAGAGTTAGAAAAATTTAAAGAAGTCTTCCAAAAATATGGAGACCAATGGTTACGGCAATCACACAATCTAAGAATCTTAAAGAGCTTCAGCTTGAAGAATTGGTAGGCTCTCTAAGAGCTCATGAATCCATCCTCATGGAAGTTAAGCCACCACAGAGGAACAAAATGATTGCTCTCAAAACCTCTCAAAATTGTGAAAACCAAGATGAAAGATCATCCTCACAAAATCTTGAATCAAATGACGATTACATTAATCAGTCCGAAGATGAGGATGACCTAGCATTAATTTCAAGAAAAATTCAAAAAATGGTCTTTAGAAGAAATCAAAATAGAAGACCATTTCATAATAGAAGAGAGCCTCAAAAAACCGAAACAGATAAAAGCAAGGTTCAGTGTTTCGGATGCAACAAGATGGGACATTACAAATCAGAATGTCCTATGGAAAAGAAGAAGAAACCTCCATTCCAAAAAGCAATGCCTGTTACTTGGGACGACATTGACGACTCAAATGATGGAATAGAGGATAAAGAAGCTAACTTATGTCTTATGGCAAAAGATGATGCAGAAGAGGTAACCTTCTCAAACTCTTGTCTTTCTTGTAAAAAGGTAGAAATTACGTCATCTTACTTTCTGCTGTGTTTAAATTTTATTTACGTCATCTTACTCCAAGTGAACTTTTTAAAGCTCAACCTCTCTAAGAGCATTGAAATTTTTAAAGGGTCACTATTCAACCCCCATTCTAGTGACATTTACTTCAACTTCAGTTTCAACACACTTTTGACGTAAAAAATAGGTATTGTTGATTTTAATCTGTTTATTGAGTTGTTTTTCTTGTTTTTGCTGTCAGTTTTCGTAGAACACTGACATGGGGTGATCGGCAGCAAGCTGCTGAAGCATGAGAACTTCAGCAGTTAACTATCAACGAAATCTGGGGAAAAAACGCAGCAACACAACTAATGCCACTTTCACAATTTTTGTTTGTTTGTTTTTTTTGTTTTAATTCATTATGACATTGATGTTTATGCATTAAGTAGTTGTTAATTCATAGTTTTTTGTTGTTAAATTATAGTAATGGTTGAGAACGCGGAAGATGATCCGGGAGAGACATAACCAAATATTGTCGAAAATTCTGGAGATGTCAAACCGTCTAAGGTTGAAGTGAAACCAAATATTGATGGAGCTTCCGTCCATGTTGAAGCTTCATTACATGTTGACTCCGGTGTCCTCCCACTTCATGCAAACGAAGTTGACACGGCTAAGTTTTTTTCCGACAACGTTAAATGGAAAGATAGGGATGACTTCCTTAATTGGGTACGTCGTCGAGCAAATAAGGCGGGATTTACAATTGTTATACAAAGATCTAGTTTGGTCAATCCAATGGTGCGACTAGTGTGTGAAAGGAGTGGAGCTCACAAAGTGCTGAAAAAATAAACCGAAGCATGAGACAACGGGCTGAAGAAAATGTGGGTCCATGTTCATGATTAGTGGATATCTTAGTAAGCAAACAAATGAATGGAGATTGAACATTCTTAATGGTGTTCACAACCATTCGATGGAGCCGACTTTAGAAGGACACATGCTTGCAGGTAGATTAAAGGAGGATGACAAGAAGATTGTACGTGACTTGACCAAGTGCAAGGTGCTTCTAAGAAATATTTTGTTAAATTGAAGAGCAAAAGACAAGATTGCATGACAACTATCAAACAAGTTTACAATGAACGTGCAAAAATATGGAAGTCAAATAGAGGTAACAAGACCGTGTTGCAATATCTAATCTCAAAGTTGGAGGAGCACAACTATGTTTATTTCTCAAGAACACAAAGTGAAAGTACTACTATTGAATACATCTTTTGGGCTCATCCAACATCCGTTAAGTTGTTTAACAATTTTCCAACGGTTTTGGTTATGGACTCCACCTACAAAACCAACATGTACAAGATGCCAATGTTTGAGGTAGTTAGGGTCACCTCGGCCGATTCGACATATTCAGTTGGCTTTGGATTTGTGACACATGAGAAAGAGGAAAACTTTGTTTGGGTTTTAAAAATGATGCGTAAACTTCTTACGTCAAAGATGAATATGCCTAAGGTGATTATGACTGACAGGGATACGTCTTTGATGAATGCGGTTGCAAATGTTTTCCCCGAAAGTTATGCAATGAATTGTTACTTTCATGTGCAAAAAAAATGTTAAGGCAACGTGCATCTTAGACGGTAGATATCCTTTGGAAAAAAAATGGAAAATGAAGGTGAGAAAAACACAAGAAGAGGGGGTTGAATTGTGGTTTCTTTTTCTTCTCCTAGAACTGAAGTCACTATTCAGAACCTGATAGAGTTCAGCTTCAGAGTCTAGTTGCAGCAGATAAGTAAGAGAGAGAGAGAGAGAGAGAGAGAGAGAGAGAGAGAATAAAAACACAAGCAGATGTACATGTTCCTTCCACAAACCGGAAGTAGTTCTGTCCCCCTTGCACTTCCAAGGAGAGTTCACTAAAATCAATATCTGATTACAAATTCTCGCTGCTCAAAATAGCAAGAGACTTCAAACTAACTCAAGCACAACTACAAGAGATTTCCTATTGCTCAAGCACAACTGCAAGAGACTTCCTATGCTCAAGCACAACTTGAAGAGACTTCTATTCAAACAGAATTACAAAGAAAATGGTTTGAGGTTGAACAATTGATATACAATCAGTGGTGTTCACAATATGAATCAGATACAGACTCTTAATGTAACACCCCGTTTTCTCGACATAAAAATTTCATAATAAAATCAGAGTTTTCTCCACGTAAACGGAATGTCACATTTCTTAAAAATCATAAATGGAATAAATAACAATTTATCCTTCATAAAATGGTCAACATAAATATTCAAAACTTCGCAGCGGATTTATTTTCAACAATATAAATAGTCTTTGCACGAAGGCCTCATCAAAACATCTCGTAACAGTCCAAAAACTAAATCATAGTCATGTTAAATCATAAGAAATACGTAAGGAATAGAAAATAGCCACAAAAGTTCCCATCCCGTTACGTATCAGAGCACCTAAAGACACAGTGAGAGATAGCCACTCACGACAGCAATCAACAACTACTATCCTCGATCACCTGCAAGTTACCCATACGAAGAGTAACATTTCCAAGCAGAAGGGGTGAGATTTCACAAACATTAATGTTAAACATATAATTCATCAATTACAGTTAACAACAAAAACATCATCAACTCATCGTTTTAGCAAACCAATGCTTTCACAAATAATTCATAGTAAAATACATCATCAACAACTCATGATAGAAAACAACTTAACATCTTAGAAACTCATGGACAACATCTTATCAACTTGACTCGACTATGCAACTTCAACTTCTTAATCATGCATGTGGTACCATCCAGGGCATGAGCCCTCATCATAAGAGCATAAATACACTCACAGGGCATAAGCCCTCAACATAAAGAGAAAAAGCTCACAGGGCATGAGCCCTCATCGTAAAGAGCAAAAGCTCATAGGGCATGAGCCCCCAGCGGAATGAGTATGCATGGACTCAACAACTTACATCTTAAACATCTTAGACAATGCATCACAACTTGACATCTCGGATAACTTCATCACATAATTCATATAAAATCAATCGAAAAGAGATTCACATATCATTTCAAAGCTACTGGAAAGATAATTCAAATACTAGCAATTCACGTGTTCATATCACAACTCAATTCAAAACAAAAACGGCTGAAAGTAGCACAAGAATCCAACTTAGGCAATCTGGTACAGCGTAACTCGCGAGGCGAGGTCAACTGCTCGCGGTGGCGAGCTCACTAAAAGAACTACTCGCGAGGCGAGAAAGGTTACTCGCCTAAGGCAAACAAAACTGGGCAGCTACGGCTTTGTGACCATTTTTCACCAAAAATCCCATTTTTAACTTTCCTACATCCAATTCCAATCTAAACACTTGTCTAATAATTCTTATATGTGTTAAGACACTTAAAGTCATCTAAAACTTGATCCAAAACGTTAATTCACGAAAGTCAGGTTTTTCTCACTGGACAACTCACTACGGCGAGCTATCTGCACTCGAAACGAGCAACAACGCGTCACTCGCGAGGCGAGGGAAGGGTACTCGCTGTGGCGAGCGATGAAGCTCATCACTCGCGAGGCGAGATTCATTGCTCGCGAGGGCGAGCGGTGAATATCAGCACGGGCAGAACGCAAAATTTTGCCAAAACTCGCCTAATCTCATGGTTCTAACCTTAAAACTGATTCTAATTATCATCCTATGGATTATCTAAGGTCTGTACACAGTTTCTACATCAATTTTACAACTTTACATCATCTAATCATCAATTCCTCTCATAACCCTAATATTCCAAATTCTCAAAAACTTAAACCTACGACATGTTAATTGCAACATCTGAATTATAGACTTAAGATTAATGAAAGTTAGTCACACCCTTACCTTAGAATGCAGAAATCGCAGCCTTCCCTTGGTTTCTCCTCTTATCTGGTTTTCTCCCTTTTTCTAAAACAGTTTCACGTAAAAGTGTTCTGACCTAATTTTCTCCTATTTATCTCTCCTCATCTATCTTATCTTATTTACTCTTATTTCCCTAAACTCTCTAAATTCTCAAAACAGCCCCTCAACATAATATTTATTTTATTTTCAAATCTTATTCTATTAAATAATAAAATAAGTCTCTTAATAAATCCACAACACATTACATAATTCTTCACATCACATAAATCATATAATTATATTCTAAACTCAATAAATAAATCAAATAATTAAAGAGAGCGTTACACTTAAGACTCTAGAATTTCTAAGATATGAAAGTTGATAAGAAATTCTAAGTGAACTTTGCTGTGAAACAATTTCAGCAGAGTTTTGGCACTTGTAAAATTGTTCTGAGTCTGTTTTAAATCTTCAAGTCTTCACTCATTTATATAGAGGTGTGAGAGGGACGTTGTAAATTGTCAACACATCAAAAAGAGTCGTTGAAGGGAACAATTTCACTCGTTGTTGAAGCTTGATAATCACCAGTGATCTATTGCTTGATTTGGATATTGTCTTAGAAGGGAACAATTTCAAATCTATTCCTTGTATAGAGAATTACCAGCGTAGTCACAACTATTGTCTTGTACTATTGCAGACACAAAGAACAGAGTAGTGGAGATAGTGGTTGTACAATTGTATTATTGTCCTTTTCTGCGTTCTTTAGTGGATAAGCATCCACTCCAGGCTTCTATTTCTTCTGCAATTGTCATACCCTCATTTTGGACCTAAAAATACTCGTTCAAATTTCTCTTCCATCTCTGATACTTTTTCAATTCACTATGTTTTACTCCGCAATTTTCTACCATGCTTCAACTGCGTATTTTCACTATTTCTATCTTTAATTCTCTTGCATATACAGCCATCCAAAGTGTTTTTCTTGCATTACAAGTCATTTGAAAATTTCTAAACCAATTGTACATTTTCTTGCATTTTATTCCAAATTTTTGCATAAAATCATACAAAAAGGGTATTTTGGTCATTTCCTGCAGTGGAACCCATTTTAGTCCCTACTTTTGTCTATGAGTATTTTCAACTTGTCTGTACAAATCATTTGTCAAACCCTACCTAAAAATCATGTCAGCATTACATCTGAGTCAGTCTGAGTCGTTTTAGTTCTTAGGGGCATTTTGGTCTTTTCACATCAAAATTTTTGACAGAGAGGTATTTTGAAATACCTCATTTTGGTAATTTGTTCGTTTTAGTCCATTTTGTTGTTTTTAACCATTTCACTTTACGTTATTTTCAAAGTTACGTTTTTTTTTACCAATTTTTATTTTATATTTGCAAGTCAGTCCAAATTTTTCTTTTTAATTGCAAGTCAGTCCAATTCTTTTTTTAATTGCAGATTAGTCCAGATTAGTCCAGTTTTACTCTTTTTTCTTATTTTATCTTATTTCCAGATCAGTCTTTTAGTTTTGTTTTTTGCAGAAAGGACCAAAAGTCAGAGTTCAGTCCAAGTGCCACGCAAGCTAGTCCAGGCCAGATGGCGCATCTCTATTGGTCCAAAGGCACACATGGCAGCCTATAAAAGGCTGGCCACTGTACAAGTCAGAAAAAAAGCCACACAATTCACGCCACATCACAAACACCTTACAACTTTCTCTCTCTATTCAGTTAGATCAAATTCACAAAAACTCAGAAAACTTCAAGAACACGAAGAACAAACCCTAATTTTCCAGAATCACATTCAAGCATAATGCAGTAAAATTCACCACGGTTCTCAGAGATTCATCACCGAATCATCATCATCGAACCGTTTTCCCTGCAATTCAAGTGTGAATTCACCACTGAAAGTGGCGAATTCAACACGATCACAGAGGAGAAAGATTGAGAAGAAAAGGGAAAGAAGTGCAAAGGATTTGAACCGGTGAAGAAGAAGAAGAAGCAATCACCGATTTATTTTCGGAATTCAAGCCACAAAATCAACAAACAAAATCAAATTTGAGGAATTCTTGAAGATTCCAGTTCGAATCTCCGAATAAAACACAGGTGAATACTGAATCTTACCTCTTTCATACTCAAAAACATCAACAAATCCAAATCGATGTAGATCCGTAGAGGATTCAAAGAGTTTTGTTCAAAATCACGAAACCCTAAAAATCTTTGAAAAAACGTAAAGATTCCTCGGTTTGCAGCGAGTATTACTCGTTGTAAACCAACGAATCCATAAAAAAACTCATTCAAAAAAGATTTGAACAAAAAGCACAGAATAGAACAAGTTTGAAAACTGTAAAAAACCTCAAGATCTACATCGATTCAACGGATGCATGCGGTTTTCAATGATAGATTCGTGTTTAGAACAACAAGACGAAGCGATTAAGCCATGTTTGAGTGAATTCTGGGTAGGATTGAACGGACTAGGGTTAGGGTTCCATCGGAGAATAAGAGAGTTCACAGGTGGAGAAGAAGAGAGAGCGGAGAGAAGAAAGAGAAAGAATGGAAAAAAATGAGTGGAACCGGGCCAAAACCTTTTATATACACGCGTGGACTGGGTCGGTCCAAACCCGATCCAACATCCTGTGTTCTGAGCCATTAGATCTAGGTTTTAGGGTATCCGGATCAATCCAACGCCTCTGAGGCATTCTGGAGATCCGGATCCACCAAGTTGCGTGGGTTTGGGCTTCATGACCGTGGGCTTTGGGTTTCTTTCGTCTTTTCTTGATTTTGTTGCTATGCACACCTTCATTCTTGTTATTTGAACCCCTGAACGCTCTAATTTTCTTGCAAAAATTCCAAAAATTGCCATGTGTTTCTTAATGCATTTTTGATTGTTTTTGTGATGTTTTTACATGTAAAAATGGATTAAAATGTATGCTAATTTTTTTTCTACTAATTTGTGTACTTTGGGCATTTTTTGTGAAGTTTCTTGCATAACTTTTGATATAAATTCTTGCCATATGATATTGATACTTGGCACTTGATTTTGTGATGTGTTCACTTCTGATTCCATGCTAGTTTTCCCATGTTTGTTAGTTTAGTCCTAAGTTTACTATCTTGCAATGTTAATTGTTAATTCCTAATTTTGTTAGTTTAATTTTTAGTGTACAACTCTGCAATGTTAATGGTTAGCTTACAACTTTGTTAGTACTGATTAGTTTCTTATTTTACAAGTTTAATTGTTAATTTCCATTTTTTCTCTTTTTGTAGTTTGATTTTTAGTTTACAACTTTGCAATGTTAATTGTTAGATTCCAATTTTGCCATATTAATTGTTAGTTCCTTGTGTTTTCCTTTGCAAATCTAATTGTTAGTTTCTTGCTTTGCAAGTAATGTGGATTTTGTTCATTTGACAATAAAGTGCGGAAGCTTGGGCATGCCTTATAATTATCATGTTTTTGTGTTTAAAAGAAACCTTTTGAAAATTGCTTTGGGTGAGAATTATAAGTCATGTGCTTGCTTAAAACTTTGTGATAGGTTTTGTGCATCTTTTTTTCATTACAACTTGCTATTACTCCTTTTTGTCAATTAGTTTGTCATTTTTACTATCATTTTATCTTGCTACTAACCATTCCATTTCATTTCATACATTTTGAGCATTCCACCTCATCTTCATCCTTTAGGTTAGGTTGTATTCCATTTTCTAATCTTTAGGTGGTTGTCTTTCCTTTTTTAATTTTTGCAAGACCATAGAATGTAAACTAGGGCCGATGTAAAGGACAATGGACACTATGATGATGTACACCGACACAAGCACCGACACGCACACACGTTGTATGATTTACCATTAGATGCATGTTTAGGAAACGCGAAACTTAGAAAAATCCATTCTTCAAATTAGTCATCTCATCACTTGAAAACATTTTTCAATAAACCTTGGAGTCAAAACTCCATTGTATTTTTCCTTTATTTTCTTAATCAAAAATCCAAATACAAAATAATTCATACTTAGGCTATTTTCTTTAATAATTGGACCAACCTCACCTTTTTTCTTTCTCAAGCCTTTACGGCCTCTCTCTCCTTTCTTCAAAACCATTTTCCAAAATTAAAATCAATCTAAACTCATAAAATCTTTTGAGAGAGAACTACATGGAGTTTGATCCCTTAAAAGGGTATGTAGGCAAGAGGACAAAACCTCTCCAAGTCCAATAAAAATAAAATCCAAACACTCCTCCCTCCATTCTTAAAAACCATTTCTTTTCAATAAATAGTGTTAAAAATAAAGCGTAGACGTAAATCTAGAAGAACGGCTCCTATAGAGTACTATAGTCGTTATGGGTGCCTAACACCTTCCCGTAGCGAAAATTGCCCCCGAACTTAGAATTTCTAAGGGTTTTTTTTTCTCGATTTTACCCTTCCCCAAAAAAAATAGAGATATCAAGGATTGAAAGGTTCAAGCCTAATTAATGACTTGACACCCGAAAATCGCGATAACAGAAATGGCGACTTCACTGGGGATTTTTTCTTGTGGGCTACGCCTAGTTTTTCATGCTTTATGTTTTACGCTTTACTTTATTGCTATCTGTAAATATTTTCATGCAACGTGTGGGGTGAGAATATCAAAAGTCCTACATCCGGGCTGAGTGAACTTAGGAATAGGTGGAGATATAATCGACAATCCAATCCGGGGGTTGCCTCGTGTATTGGGTTACGCGATCAATCTCACATAGCTGAGGCATTTTGGGAGCGATGTTGTCGGCGTGTGTTGTCATGCTTAGGCACTTTGCTTTCAATTGACCGGTGATGCTATGGACCGTAGCTACCAAACCCATCTTTGGCCTTTTTAGGACGTAGTGCGGTGGCTAAACCGAGCGTTGTCTCGAGTTTTAGTCGTCACGTGATACTACACTCAAACTAGACCTTCTTACAAATAATCATGGAACGGGCGTCGACTCGTGCTACCGTGATATACATAAGAGAGGTTGCAGTTTGGGAACTTTATTAGAACCATGGTTACTACTATCAAAGCCTTAGTTTCACCAGGCCCACCCGCAGCTTCGTAACTATGAACCTTAACCCACCATGTTTCTCTATCATGGATACATGCATTTATGCATAAACCTTTTTCATGCATTTATCGAAAGGTCTAGACAAATTAAAAAACTTTGTAAACATTACAGGTATGAAGAAGACTAAGTCTTACAAGTTCAAGGAAGTCAATTTGGTTAGCTTAAGGGAGTTGGCACTCAAGGTTAAGAACCCGACCGGGTTTCGTCTCCGATACGGTGGTTTGCTTACCATTCTCCGGACTAATGTGGAAGAGAAGTTGGTACACACTCTGGTGCAATTCTATGATCCGATCTTCCGTTGCTTCACTTTCCCAGATTTTCAGTTAGTTCCCACACTTGGGGCTTATTCTAGCTTGTTGGGTTTACCTATAGCCGAGGGGTCACCTTTCACGAGTTCCGGATCTCCTCTTACTCCTTTGATGATTGCCAAGGATCTTTATCTCAAGACTTCCGATGTGTCCAAACATCTCATTACCAAGTCTCATATCCAGGGTTTCACTTCGAAGTACTTACTTGAGCGGGCTAATCTCGAATCTACTTGTTAAGACACTCTTGAGGCTATTCTGGCACTACTTATCTATAGGCTCGTTCTCTTCCCGAATCTCGACAACTTTGTGGACATGAATGCCATTGAAATCTTCCATTCCAAGAACCCGGTTCCTACTCTGTTAGCTGACACGTACCATGCCATCCATGATCGAACTCTCAAGGGTCGTGGATATATTCTTTGTTGCGTGCCTCTCTTATATAGGTGGTTTATTTCGCACCTTCCGAATTCCTTCCATGCCAACCCGGAGAATTGGTCTTATTCACAGCGGATTATGGCTCTCACTCCCGATGTGGTGGTTTGGATTACTCCGGCAGCTCGAGTCAAGGAGATCGTCACTGGTTGTGGGGACTTCCTCAATGTACCTCTTCTCGGTACCCGGGGAGGAATCAACTACAATCCTGAGCTAGCCATGAGACAGTTTGGTTTCCCGATGAGAGTGAAGCCCATCAATCTTGCTACATCTCAAGATTTCTTCTACTATTCAAATGCCCCCGCCGGGCAAAGGAAAGCTTTTGTAGATGCTTGGTCTAAGGTTCGAAAGAAATATGTAAAACATTTGGGTGTGAGATCCGGTATCGCTCATGAGGCCTATACTCAGTGGGTGATAGATCGGGCCGAGGAGATTGGCATGCCTTACCCTGCTATGAGACATGTGTCTGCATCTGTGCCATCTAGGCCATTACCTTTGCTTCCCGTGACCCAGGAGATGTATCAGGAGCATCTAGCTATGGAGAGTCAGGAGAAACGAATATGGAAAGCCCGATACAATAAAGCTGAGAACCTGATTATGACTTTGGATGGCAAGGATGAGCAGAAGACCCATGAGAACTTGATGTTGAAAAAGGAATTGGCCAGAGTTAGGAAAGAACTTGAAGAGAAAAATGATCTGCTTATGAGGGACTCCAAGAGAGCTAGAGGGCGACGTGATTTCTATGCCAGATATTGCGGTTCAGTTTCGGAGTCTGATTTTGATGACTACCCTGCCACTCCTAGTGCCTAGATATTTGTGTTGTTTGTATTGATTACGTTTCAAAGTCTACCTCCCTTGGCTTAGCATCTCAAAGGGATTTATCTTGCCAGCTTCCTAGTCTCTTTATTTTTCCAATAATGTTTGCAGAGTTTCTAATTCGTCTAAAAAACCTTTCGATAACCAAAAAGAGTCGTTTTTGCATCTGCATTTGTACATATCATGCATCATATGCATCATTCATCGGTCACAAAACTTCCAAGTGCTCATTGCCTCCTGGTTCTTCTGCCGCAGTTTGAAAAGTGGCTCGTGCTCAGAAGAGCTATCAACCCACCAGAGTACATCAGACTAGACAATACAGAAGAAAGAATCAAGTAGCTATGGAAGAGGAAAACGCACAGCTCCTTACCGAATTGGCTTCTCTAAAGGAAGAGTTGGCCAAAGCTCATGATGTTATGACTGCTCTATTGGCTGCCCAGGAACAACCAGCTTCATCTGCTCTGACAACCGCTGAAGAAATTCCAATAACATCTCTTGATGACCGCTTTGTTATGCCAAGGGGACGCCCTTATGGACTCCCACCTTTCTACGCTCCCAACACTACAGCCGGTATTTCTGGTGCCGGTACTTCTGGTGCTACCAATAGTGACCAAATCCCCATACCAGATCCTGTCTCTCTCCATACTACCTTGCCTCAGTCAATGGTCTTCACTGAACCGATCGTACATTCTATGCCTCAGGACACCAATACCGATGCTTACCGTGGGAAGTCCCCCATGATCGGAACTATGGAAGAAAGGATGGAGGAACTTGCTAAAGAATTCCGTCGTGAAATCAAAGCTAACCGAGGAAATGGTGATCTCGTCAAGACTCATGACCTCTGCTTAGTGTCCAAGGTGGATGTCCCTAAGAAATTCAAAGTCCCAGAGTTCGACCGATACAACGGGTTGACCTGTCCTCAGAATCACATTATCAAATATGTCAGGAAGATGGCTAATTACTCGGACAATGATTCGCTCATGATTCACTGCTTCCAAGACAGTCTAATGGAAGATGCTGCAGAATGGTATACTGGCCTGAGTAAGGATGACATTCGTACTTTCGACGATTTGGCTGCCGCTTTCAAGAGTCACTATGGGTTTAATACCAGGTTGAAGCCAAACAGGGAATTTCTCAGATCCCTCTCTTAGAAGAAAGATGAAACTTTCCGTGAGTACGCGCAAAGGTGGAGGGGGGCAGCTGCCCGTATTACCCTTGCTCTAGATGAGGAAGAAATGACTCAGACGTTTCTGAAAACTCTGAAAAAAGACTATGTTGAAAGGATGATCATTGCTACTCCGAGTAACTTCTCCGAGATGGTCACCATGGGAACCCGCTTAGAAGAAGCTGTCAAAGAGGGCATCATTGTGTTCGAAAAAGGTGAATCCTCCACAAACGCACCAAAGAAATATGGCAATGGCCATCACAAGAAGAAGGAGACCGAAGTCGGGATGGTATCTGCCGAGACCAATCAATCTATGGCTACCATCGCCCCTATCATTGCCACTCAACTACCTCTGCCATACCAATACATGCAATACGCCCAACATCCTTTCTTCCCACCGTTCTACCATCAATATCCTCTGCCATCGGGCCAACCCCAGGTCCCTGTCAACGCTATTGCTCAGCAAGTGCAACAACAGCCACCGGCTCAACAGCAGCTGCAACAACAACAAGGGCCTCAGGCCAGACCGTCTTTCCCTCCCATACCAATGACATATGCCGAACTGCTTCCAACTCTGTTACACAAAGGGTACTGCACAACCAGACCCGGCAAGCCCCCGCCTAACCCATTGCCTCCCAGGTTTCGTTCTGACCTCAGGTGCGATTTTCATCAAGGGGCTCTAGGCCATGATGTAGAAGGATGTTACGCTTTGAAGTACATTTTGAAGAAGCTGATAGACCAAGGGAAGTTGTCTTTCGAGAACAATGTCCCGCATGTGCTCGATAATCCGATCCCGAAGCATGCCGCTGTAAACATGATCGAAGCATATGAAGAAACTCCTGGCCTTGATGTTCGCAATGTTGCAATTCCTCTGGTACCACTACATGTCAAGATGTGCCAAGCTTCTTTGTTTAGCCATGACCATGCCGCTTGTAACGAATGTCTTCAGAATCCTATGGGCTGTGATGTGGTTCAGAACGACATCCAGAGCCTGATGAATGATAACTATCTAATTGCCAGCGACGTTTGTGTGATTATGCCAGTCTTCCATGATACCCCTGTTAAGAGCATGCCTCCGAAGGAGAAGGTTGAACCTCTAGTGATAAGGCTACCTGGGCTAGCGCCTTATGTTTCCACCAAGGCTATTCCCTACAAGTACAATGCAACCATGATTGAGAATGGGATAGAAGTACCCCTGGTATCCCCAGGTGTAGTAAGTAACATCGCCAAAGAGACGACAACTCTGAGAAGCGGTAGAGTCCGTCCCCCTTTGTCCCAAAAGAAGATCGCTGCGCCTACCACGACTCCTGTGGACAAGACAACTCCACCTGCAGTTCCTCTTGTTGCTGAGAACGCTAGCCGGCCAGGCCAATCTATTGAAGACTCTAATTTGGACGAAATCCTGAGACTAATCAAGAAAAGTGACTACAAGATCGTGGATCATTTGTTGCAAACTCCATCAAAGGTATCTATCTTATCCTTGCTCCTGAGCTCTGAAGCCCACAGGAATATCTTGCTGAAAGTATTGGAATAGGCGTATGTTGATCATGAGGTCACGGTGGATCAGTTTGGTGGTATAGTGGGAAATATCACCGCTTGCAGTAATCTCTGGTTTGGCGAGGACGAGCTCCCGGAAGCGGGGAAGCACCACAATCTGGCCCTACACATCTCTATGAATTGCAAGACTGACATGCTGTCAAATGTATTAGTGGATACCGGATCGTCGTTGAACCTAATGCCCAAGTCAACTCTAGACCAGTTAAGCTACCGAGAGGTCCCTTTGAGGAGGAGCACCTTTTTGGTCAAAGCCTTTGACGGATCCCGCAAGAACGTTCTCGGAGAAGTAGATCTTCCAATGACCATCGGTCCTGAGACATTCTCGATCACGTTCCAAGTCATGGACATCGATGCTTCCTATAGCTGTCTTCTCGGAAGGCCGTGGATACACGAAGCTGGCGCGGTGACCTCCACCCTCCACCAAAAGTTGAAATTTGTGAAGAATGGTAAGCTTGTTACTGTACATGGAGAAGAATCATACTTGATTAGCCAATTGTCATCGCTCTCTTGCATTGAAGCAGGATCGGCCGAGGGAACTGCATTTCAGGGTTTGACTATTGAAGGTACGGAGCCCAAAAATGTCGGTGTCGCTATGGCTTCTTTAAAGGACGCACAGAAGGCTGTCCAGGAAGGGCAAGCCGCCGGCTGGGGCCGGTTAATACAACTTCATGAGAATAAGCGCAAAGAGGGTCTTGATTTTTCACCAACATCAAGAGTATCTACCGGAACATTCTACAGTGCTGGTTTCACCAATGCGATTACTGAGGGTGCTACTGGAGGTGGTTCTAAGCCCGTGTTTGTTATATCAGGAGGCATAGCAAAGAATTGGGATGTCGTTGACCTTCCTTTGATCATGCATGGTTCCGAGTAATGCGTCTTGTTGCTTAAGTCTTTGTTTTTCAAAATAACAATCTTTTCGCTCTGCCCAAGGCGAAAGTGATGTTTTTGTAAGGGCATGTTTGTTTCGGCATTGCCATTATTAATAAAAAAAAAATCGTCGTTTCTTTCACGGCTTTTGTATCTCTTAATGCTTTTTCACTTGGAAATGATGGTAATGCCAGAAAAAACCAAAACATCTTTGTTTTCTTATTAATTTCAAAGATCTGCATGGAAAACCTTTTCTAAAAATCATCCAACCATATCATGCAGATTGAACCATAATAAACCCGTTGAACACAGTGATCCTATAGTTCCTCCAACTTTTGAATTCCCAGTATTTGAAGCCGAAGATGAGGAGGATGATGATATACCATATGAGATTACCCGACTGCTTGAACAAGAGGAGAAAACCATTCAGCCCCACCAGGAGGAGATTGAGCTGGTCAACTTGGGTACCGAAGACAATAAGCGGGAGATCAAAGTTGGTGCTGCACTGGAAGAGGGGGTTAAGAGGAGGATCTTCGAACTTCTCAGAGAGTACTCAGATATTTTTGCATGGTCGTATGAAGATATGCCGGGTTTGGATCCCCAGATCGTAGAACACCGGATACCAACAAAGCCAGAATGTCCCCCTGTTAGACAAAAGCTAAGAAGAACTCGTCCTGACATGGCTCTCAAGATCAAGGGTGAAGTACAGAAGCAGATTGATGCAGGTTTCCTCATGACTGTCGAGTATCCCGAATGGGTTGCTTATATTGTACCTGTACCAAAGAAAGATGGAAAGGTCCGGATGTGTGTCGATTATAGGGATTTGAATAAAGCCAGTCTGAAAGACAATTTCCCGCTGCCTCATATCAACGTGCTTGTTGATAATACTGCTCAATGCAAGGTGTTCTCCTTCATGGATGGTTTCTCTGGATACAATCAAATCAAGATGTCACCCAGAGACAGGGAAAAGACATCATTCATTACCCCATGGGGAACTTTCTGTTGCAAAGCAATGCCGTTTGGCCTGATAAATGCTGGTGCCACCTATCAGAGGGGGATGACTACATTGTTTCACGATATGATTCACAAAGAAGTCGAAGTATATATGGACGACATGATCGTAAAGTCAAGCGATGAAGAGCAACATGTTGAATATTTGGCAAAAATGTTTGAAAGGTTTAAAAGATACAAGCTTCGGCTGAATCCCAACAAGTGTACGTTCGGTGTCCGATCCGGGAAGTTGCTAGGGTTCGTCGTCAGCCAAAGAGGCATTGAAGTAGATCCTGACAAAGTCTGGGCCATCCGTGATATGCCGGCCCCGCAGACCGAGAAGCAAGTCAGAGGTTTCCTCGAGCGTCTGAACTATATATCCCGATTCATATCTCACATGACCACGACTTGCGGACCAATCTTCAAGCTACTCAGGAAGAATCGACCTATCGTATGGGACGATGAATGCCAGGAAGCTTTCGATAGCATCAAAGATTATTTGCTAGAGCCACCAATCCTTGTGCCGCCGGTGGAAGGAAGGCCGTTGATTATGTATCTGTCAGTTTTAGATGAATCCATGGGATGTGTGCTCGGTCAACAGGATGAGACTGGAAAGAAAGAGCATGTTATCTACTATCTAAGCAACAAGTTCACTGACTGTGAGACTCGATACACGATGCTCGAAAAGACTTGTTGTGCTCTAGCTTGGGCTGCCAAACGTCTGCGTCACTATTTGATGAACCATACAACTTGGTTGATATCCAAGATGGACCCGATCAAATATATCTTTGAGAAGCCTACAGTCACCGGGAAGATTGCACGATGGCAGATGCTTCTGTCTGAATATGATATTGTGTTCAAAGCGCAAAAAGCTATCAGAGGAAGTGTTCTAGCTGATCACCTCGCTAATCAACCGCTTGATGACTATCAGCCCATTAAGTTTGATTTCCCCGACGAAGAAGTCATGTATTTAAAGTCAAGAGACTGTGAAGAACCGTTGATTGATGAAGGTCCAGACCCCAATAGCAAGTGGGGATTGGTCTTTGATGGTGCTGTCAATGCTTACGGCAAGGGGATTGGGGCAATAATCGTATCTCCGTGGGGGCATCATATTCCTTTTACTGCCCGAATTCTATTTGAATGCACAAACAACATAGCTGAATACGAAGCATGCATCTTGGGGATCGAGGAAGCAATTGACATGAGAATCAAGCACCTTGACATTTATGGAGATTCTGCGCTTGTTATCAATCAGATAAAGGGTGAATGGGAGACTCATCATGCCAATCTGATCCCTTACCGTGATTATGCGAGACGCCTGCTGACATACTTTACAAAGGTCGAATTGCACCATATTCCCCGTGACGAAAATCAAATGGCCGATGCTCTTGCTACTTTATCCTCCATGTTTCGAGTGAATCCTTGGAATCATGTACCAATAATCAAGGTGCAACGCCTAGACCGGCCTTCTCATGTGTTCGCCATCGGAGACGTGGTTGTTTAGACAGATGCGGATGCAGTTAACAACAGACCCTGGTATCATGATATCAAGCAGTTTTTGCAAAACCGTGAATACCCGCCGAGTGCTTCCAACAAAGACAAGAAGACCCTGCGAAGATTGGCTAGTAAGTTCCTGCTAGACGAAGATGTTTTGTACAAAAGGAACTACGATATGATATTGTTGAGATGTGTTGATATACGCGAAGCGGAGCAATTGATGCACGATGTGCACGATGGTACTTTTGGAACACATGCTTCGGGGCATACCATGTCTAGAAAATTGTTAAGAGCTAGCTACTATTGGATGACCATGGAGCACGATTGCTACCAATATGCCAGGAAGTGTCACAAATGTCAAATCTATGCTGATAAAATCCATGTGCCTCCGCATGCCCTCAATGTTATTTCCTCTCCATGGCCCTTCTCTATGTGGGGCATCAACATGATTGGGAGAATTGAACCAAAGGCTTCGAACGGTCATCGTTTCATCTTGGTGGCGATCGATTACTTTACCAAATGGGTCGAAGCTGCATCTTATGCCAATGTAACCAAGCAAGTGGTGGTTAAGTTCATCAAGAACAATATCATCTGTCGATATGGTGTTCCTAGCAAGATTATCACTAACAATGGTACAAACTTGAACAATGATATGGTGCAAGCCCTATGTGAAAAATTCAAGATTGAACATCATAACTCTTCTCCTTATAGGCCCCAGATGAACGGTGCAGTTGAGGCGGCCAATAAGAATATCAAGAGGATCGTACAGAAGATGGTAACTACATACAAAGATTGGCATGAGATGTTGCCCTTTGCTTTACATGGCTACCGCACTACAGTACGCAGTTCGACCGGGGCAACACCTTTCTCCCTCGTATATGGCATGGAAGCAGTCCTCCCTTTGGAAGTAGAAATCCCATCGCTCCGCGTGATCATGGAAGCAAAATTGTCTGAAGCTGAATGGTGCCAAAGTCGGTATGATCAGTTAAACTTGGTTGAAGAAAAGCGTCTGGATGCTTTAGCCCGTGGACGGCTGTATCAAACGAGAATGAAAACCGCCTTTGACAAGAAAGTCCGTCCTCGAGAATTCAAGGAGGGTGAACTTGTATTAAAGAGAAGAATAAGCCAACAACCCGACCCAAGGGGCAAGTGGACGCCTAACTATGAAGGGCCTCATGTTGTCAAGAAGGCCTTCTCCGGCGGTGCTTTGATTCTTACACACATGGACGGTGTAGAGCTTCCAAACCCTGTGAATGCCGATATAGTCAAGAAATACTTTGTCTAGATATATGAAAAGAACAGCGTGGTAGGTCGAAAACCCGAAAGGGCGGCCTAGGCAAAAATGCGCTTCCCGGTGGATCGAAAACCTGAAAGGGCGATCCAGGCAAAATAAGGGACAAAAAAAAAGTGAAAATAGCTCGCTGAGATTACACGTAACTCAGGCAAAAATGAGCATCTCGATGAGCCGAAAACCCGAAAGGGCGGTTCATGCAAAAATGAGATTGAAATGAAAGACAATTGACTATATCTGGCAAACTACCATCCCCTTGGGGCAACTGCAACTGATAAATGACTGTTCTCGTCAGAGGCTTTCGTACTTGTGAATTCAAAATTTCTAAGGACTGTAGTGGTTACTGTGTTCAATGTACCACCAACCCATAAAATTACCATTTTCCAAGCTTTGTAAATCCGTGGAGTCATGCCTTTGGCTGGCTACCACCCTTATACATCGATTTGAGCCTACGCTTTTGTTTGAAACTCTATTTCTTCATTCTACTCTCAAAGCTTTATACAAAAACATTTTCTTTCTATTTTAATAATGATAATGTCTGAAAAAAACATTTTGGAAATTGAAAACCTTTTGTGTGTATTTTGAAAACAAACTTGGGCAACTAGGTGCATTCAACGAAACATGCATGAACGAATGTGTGTCGATGTCCATTTCAATACGAGCTACCAGCAGGCTCCCTCCCCAGTATGGTCTGTGGTCAATGGCAAGAATGAAAAATAATAATAAAAAAACAGAATGAAGAGCATGAGAAAATGAATAAGCTTGCTAAGTCGAAAACCCGAAAGGGCAGCTTAGGCAAAAATGAGCACCCCGCTGGATTGACAACCTGCAAAGGCAATTCAGGCAAAAACAGGGGCAATGAAAAGAATTTATTCCCCGGTGGATCGAAAACCCGAAAGGGCGATCCAGGCAAAAATGGGATGATGAAAAAACAAATGAAAGCAAACATGCAAAAAGCATTGACCACAGATGCGATACCCAAGATGTGCTCATCATTAAAGCACCCAGCAACAATGATGTCATCGGAAAGGTTATTCCCTCTACGAGTTTATGAACGGGATACAGCCCCCTGCCCTCAGCCATGGTCTCGATGCGTCTTCCAACGACGGCACCTCCAAAAGGGGATTTCTACAAACATGTGTTAGAGCACGAGCCATTACGTGCCCAATATTCCAATGTTTTGTCTATCTCTGTGAAATTGTGTCTACAAATTGCCAACCATTATGCACTTCAAGCATTCATACATGCATAATCATGCACCCTATATGCTCATGCATCTGATAAATTTGTTATACTATCCATGCACATTGCATTTTCAATTCCTAACTCCTACAATCTTGTCAATTTCAAACTTCTACAGTCTTGTCAATGTCAAACTCCGGCAGTCATGTCAAGTCAATTTCAATCTATATTCACAATGCAGTTTGTTATGTGTTCGGCCAAGCGGCTAGTTCAAATCCAAGAACAGCTTGTGCCTGTTGTCATACCCTCATTTTGGACCTAAAAAT
Source organism: Medicago lupulina (assembly GCA_958299785.1). Lineage (NCBI taxonomy): Eukaryota > Viridiplantae > Streptophyta > Magnoliopsida > Fabales > Fabaceae > Medicago > Medicago lupulina. The sequence goes on along the minus strand of OY283139.1, from coordinate 49,946,271 downwards.
ACTCGTTCAAACTTCTTTTTGTTTCTGGTCATTTCAAATTCACTGTGTCTATTTTACAACTTTTACTGTGCCACAAACGCACATTTTACTGTTATTATCTCCAATCTTCTTGCATTCAAAGTCATCCAAAGTGTTTTCTTGCATTACGAGTCTTCAAAAAGGGTTTCTAAAACCATTACATATTTTTTTCTGCATTTTATTCCAATTTTTTGCATAAAATCATACAAAAGGGTATTTTGGTCATTTCCTACGTAGGAACCCATTTTAGTCCCTACAATTTGTCCTTGAGTCTTTTCAACTGGTCTGCATAAGTCATCAATCAATTTCTATCTAAAAATCGTCTTAGTTTTGCATCTGGGTCAGTCTGAGTCGTTTTAGCCCCTAGGGGCATTTTGGTCTTTTCACATCAAATAAATTTTGGGCAGAGAGGTATTTTGAAATACCTCATTTTGGGTAATTTGTTCATTTTAGTCCGTTTTGTCATTTTTTAATTGTTCCACTTTACGTTTTTTCCAAATTACATTTTTTACCAATTTTATTTTTACTTTTTGCAAATAAGTCCAAATTTTATTTTAATTGCAAATATGTCCAATTTCTAATTTCAAAACAGTCCAATTCCTTTTTTTTAAGGCAGTCCAAATTCTTTTATTTTGCAGATTAGTCCTTTAATTTTACAAAATTGCATTTTAGTCCTTTTTTACAGTTCAGTCCCAAAGTGCCACGCAAGCTGTCCAGGTCCAGGTGTCAGGTTCTCATTGGTCCAGAGGCCACATGGCAGCCTATATAAGGCCGGTTACTGTACCAGTCAAAGAAGATCCCACTCATTACACGCCACATCACAAACAGAGAAGAATCTTCTCTCTCTTGGCAGTTACAGATCAAATTCACCAAAACTCACAAAAAGCCCAAGAACACTCATAAACCCTAGCTCGAATTCAACCTCAATTCAGAACAATCTCACCAAAAAGCTTCAAATTCGCCATCAAATTCAACTCACAGAACCAAAACAGAAGCAAAAATTCACGAAATTCACACAACTGTAAGCAATTCTCAGAGATTCGTGAGAATCTTCATCATCGAATTGCTGAGCTTGCAATTCAAACGCGAGCACGCCACCGGAGGCAGCGCGCTGCGAGCGTGATCGCAGGCATTGGATCGGAGAAGAAGAAGGAGAAGAAGAGGTGAAGGATTTCACAGGATCCGGATCAAGAGAAAGAAGAAAGGAGTGAAACCGGCTTACCAGCGAGGATCCAAGGCCGAGAATCAGAGAAACGGTTCGAATCTCCGAATAGAAACCCAGGTAACACCCTAGCTTCGTCTAATCTCTTCGTATATCACTACAAAAGCCAGAATGATGTGAATCCAAAGCAAGTTGAACCGTTCGATCCAAAACCCTAACCCTAACACAAAAATCGTTTTGAAAATCAAAGAAACGCTTCAAAACTCACAACGAGTGTAAATCGAAGCAAATCCTCACACTTTTACAATAGTTTCAGCCAAAAAACATGAGAAAACGAACGGTTCGAGCATACAGAGATGAAACTCAAAGATCCACATCATTCCAACGGTTAAACTTGCTTTCTTGCGATGGATTCATGATTAGGTCAGTAATACGAATGATTTAATACATGTTTGAGCCATTTCTGGGTAGAATTGTTAAATCTAGGGTTAGGGATTGATAGAGAACGGCGAGAGAAAAAGAAGAAGAAAGAGAAGCATGTTAGAAAATGAGGAAATCCGGATCCTGTGCCTTTTATATAGCTGGTGGAACGGGTCGGTTCTAACTCGGTCCACCTCCCTTGCGTGTGAACCGTTGGATCTCATCCATGGAGCATCCGGATCAATCTAACGCCTCTGAGGCGTCAAGAATGATCCGGATCCACTTGTGGCACGGGTTTGGGCCTGTAGCCTTGGGCTTGAGTTTTTTTTTTCATTTTTCTTTATTTCCTTGCTATGTACACCTACAGTTTTGCTATCTGAATCTCCCTGCGTGCCTTGCTTTTCTTGCAAAATTTTAGGAATTTTACTATGTGTTCTTGATATGTGTTTGGTTGTTTTTGTGATATATTTACATGTTTAAATTGATAGAAAATAGTACGTGTTAATTCCTCATTTGATAGGTGTCATTTTGTGTTTTTGGTGTGAAATTTCTAGCATGATTTTGGCCCAAATAATGGTCACTTGATCTTGATGATTGGCATTTGATTTTATGATGTGATCCCCTCTGATTTCATGATAATACATTTAATCTTGGCGAGTTTGATTTTCTTTTGTGTTTGTGTAATATTCTCAATTTTGTTAAAACTTGAATTTTGTGATATTTTCATTTCTTTGATAAGTTTGATTCTTGGTTACAATGGTGTGATATTTTGCAATGATACTTAGTTTTGATTCTTGATTACAATTGTGTGATACTTTGCAATTATGTTTAGTTTGAGTTTTGGTTACAATTTGGTGACATTTTACAACTTTGTTAAATTTGATTCTTGATAACAACTTTGTGATATTTTGCAATTGTGTTTGATTTGATTCTTGATGACAACTTTGTGATATTTGGCAACTATGTTTAGTTTGAGTTTTGGCTACCATTTTGTGATATTTTGCAACTTTGTTTAGCTTGATTTTTGATACTAATTTTGTGATGTTTTGGCAACTTTGTTTAGTTAGATTTGTTGGTGCTAATTTGGTGGTATTTTACAATTTTGTTTAGGCTTCGTATCTCATTATCATTTTGTCTTGCTTCACTAACCTTTTCACTTTGTGTTTCATGCATGATAAGCATTTCATTCCACCTTCATCTCTTTAGTTGGTTCACGCAATTTTCCATTAATTTCTGTATAGTATTTTAGGGTAGTTTTGCTTCCTTTAAATTTCTTGCAAGACCATAGAATGTAAACTAGGACCATGTGTAAAGGACAATGGACACTATGACGATGTACACTGACACACGCACCGACACGCACACACGTTGTATGATTTACCGCTAGATGTATGTTTAGGAAGCGCGAAACTTAGGAAAATGTTACGCCTCCTTTTCCAAAAAACAATCAACATATCACTTGAAAACTTTTTGCAATAATGTTGGAGTCAAAACTCCATAACTTTTTTTCCTTCATTTTCTTAATCAAAGATATAAACAAATTCTAAATTTCAACTTTAACATTTTTTCTTAAATAAATGATCAACCTCACTCTTTTCAAATCTCATGCCTTTAAGGCCCATTTTCTCTTCTTCAAAATCATTTTCAAAATTAAAAACAAACTAACCCACAAAATCTTTTTGGAAGAGAACTACATGGAGTTTGATCCCTTAAAATGGTATGTAGGCAAGAGACCAAAATCTCTCCAAGTCCAATAAAATAAAATCCAAACCATCTTCTTTCCCCCATTCTTAAAAAACAACTTTTCAAAAATAGCACTTAAAATAAAGCGTAAACATAGGTCAAGAAAAACGGCTCCTATAGAGTACTATAGTCGTTGCGGGTGCCTAACACCTTCCCGTAGCGAAAATTGCCCCGAACTTAGAATTTCTAAGGGTTTTCTCAATTTTACCCTTCCCAAAAAAATAGAGACATCAATGATTGAAAGGTTCAAGCCTAGTTAATGACTTGACACCCGAAAATCGCGATGACACCTGTCAATTTGCTTCTGTTATCGGTCAAGTGGCTAGTTCATATCCAAGAACAGATTGTCCCTGTCAATTCCCTGCCGTTATCAGCCAAGTGGCTAGTTCGCATCCTAGAACAGCTTGTGCTTGTCAATTTGCTTCTGTTATCAGCCAAGCGGCTAGTTCAAATACAAGAACAGCTTGTGCCTATCTTGTAACTCCCTACTTTTAATATTTAATATTTTATTAATTTATTGTATTTTTAGTGTATTATTATTTGATTTATAATATATATTTTGATGAAATATGCTAATATTTGTTATGTGGTGTAAATATATATTTGTTATAGAAATATGTTTGTTATGTAGAGATATATTTGTTATAGAAATATATTTGTTATTTGGTTTGAAAATATATTTGTTATTTTGTGTGGATATATATATGTTATCTAGTATAGAAATATATTTATTATTTGGTGTATTATTATTATTAAGTGGGGAAGAGAGTAGTTTTTGGTGATAAGAGTAAATAAGATAGAGGAGAAGAGATATATAAATAGGAGAAGCTAGGTTAGAATAGTTTTAAGGTAAAAACAGTTTTTGTGAGAAAAGTAGCCACCAAAGAGAAGAGAGAAAGCAATTCCCGTTTTTCTGAAATCTGCCTCCGTAAAACAGCGATTTCTCACTCGTTAACCGTTGGATCGTGACGAATTTTGGACACAAGGTTCACAACACCTGGGTCTACCTTTTCACCGTTCGGATCGTCGAAACAAGGTCGGAGTTAAGAGAAAACTGTCGCGCACTGCAGCAGTATACTTGGGTGTTTTCACCACTTTTGTTCTCTTTCGTAAGCTTTGTTCATCTGAATTAAGGTAAGGGTGAGACTAACTCTCATTAAAATTAAGTGTATGATCTCTGAAATTACATCTAACATGTTAGGGATTAGTTTTGAGAGTTTTTGAGAATTAGGGTTATGAGAGAATTTAATGGTTTAATGATGTTTAACGGTTTAAGTGATGCAAAATTGATGCACAGACCTTAGATAATTCATAAGATGATAATCAGAATTAGTTTTAAGGTTAGAACCATGAGATTAGGCTGTTCCAGATTTTCTAAGTTGTTTACTTGTGCTGTTTTGAATTGTTTTGATTATGATTTGAGTTTTGATATGAATATGTGATTTGCTGGTAATTGAATTATCATTTCAGTACTTGTAATTTGATATGCAATTCTTTCTTTAATTGATTGTGCATGAGTTATATGATGAAGTTGTTTATGATTAATGAATCTTTTATGGTTGATTTAATATTGAATTATGAAGTTGTTGTTGTGGTATTGAGATGGTGTCGTTGTATTTGAGTCGTGTCGTTGCATTGAGTCGTGTCGTTGTATTGAGTCGTGTTGTTGCATAGCATAGTCAGCGATGGGGGCTTAATGCCTGACAGGTCCTACTTGACCTTTAGCGATGGGGGCTTATGCCCCGGATGGTACCACATGCATATAAGTTGTTAAGATATCAAGATGTTAAGAAGTTGCATAGTCGTGTCGAGTTGTCTAAGTTGTCTAAGATGTTGAGTTGTTGAAGAAAAGTCTTGATGAAATAATTATGAATGCATTTGTTGTTTAACATGATGAACTTGATGATGCGATAATGTTTCCTATATGATGAATTTTGATGCGATGATGTTTTCTATATGATGAATTTTGATGATGTTTTCTATATGATGAATTTGATGATGCTAAGACGTTTCTATACATGATTACGATGAGTTGTTTAAGATTATATCTGTTGATGAATATGATGAACTATGATGAGTTGCTTTATGATTGTACTTGTTGAAGATTATGTGATTAGTTGATGTTTTAAGTTGTTAGTTGTAAATTGATGAATTATATGCTTAAGTTTAATGTTTGTGAAATCTCACCCCTTCTGTTGGAATTGTCGCCTTGTGGGCAAGTGCAGATTTCCAGGACTAGCTGTTGATGTGAGTGGACTCCTCACGTGTCTAGGTGCTCTGATACGTAACGGGATGGGGAACTTTACTTATGTTTTCTATTCTTTACGTATTTAACTATGAGATTTTATGAACATGATATTAAAGAATTTGATGAGATTTTACGTAGAGGCCTTCGTGCCAAAGTTGTTTTTAAGATTTTTGAAATAAATTCCGCTGCGAAGTGATTTAAGATTTTATTGAAATATTTTGAAGGGTAAATTATTATTTATTCCATTGTGATTTTTAAGAAATGTAGCATTCCGTTTAAGTTGTGAAACTCTGATTATTATTTTGAGAAATTTTTATGTTGGGAAAACGGGGTGTTACATATCTACCTGTCAGTATTCTCGGTCAAGTTCCCAGTTCGAGCCAAAAGAACAACTTGTACCTGTCAATTCGCTGTTTGTTTCCCCAGTAAACCTTGTTATCTACCAATCCCGCAATGGATACGACATATCTTGTTATTTGCTATCTTGTTAATGTCTACCAATCCCGCAATGGATACGACATATCTTGTCATTTGCTATCTTGTTAATGTCTACCAATCCCACAATGGATATGACATACTTTGTTAAACTCAATTCTCAGTTCGTCTTGCATTCATAATATAAATGTTGCATGGCATACATGACATTCACAAATGTATTTTTACGCCCAAAATCAGTGCAAATGTCGATATTTAAGTATCTTCGTCCAGTCAAGCCAAAGACTCCGTCTCTTGACCTTCCAGGCGAAAAAACTTAAATAGGGGTAGCTGTCATACCCTCATTTTGGACCTAAAAATACTCGTTCAAATTTCTCTTCTATCTCTGATACTTTTTCAATTCACTATGTTTTACTCCGCAATTTTCTACCATGCTTCAACTGCGTATTTTCACTATTTCTGTCTTTAATTCTCTTGCATATAAAGCCATCCAAAGTGTTTTTCTTGCATTACAAGTCATTTGAAAATTTCTAAACCAATTGTACATTTTCTTGCATTTTATTCCAAATTTTTGCATAAAATCATACAAAAAGGGTATTTTGGTCATTTCCTGCAGTGGAACCCATTTTAGTCCCTACTTTTGTCTCTGAGTCTTTTCAACTTGTCTGTACAAATCATTTGTCAAACCCTACCTAAAAATCATGTCAGCATTTCATCTGAGTCAGTCTGAGTCGTTTTAGTCCTTAGGGGCATTTTGCTCTTTTCACATCAAAATTTTTGACAGAGAGGTATTTTGAAATACCTCATTTTGGTAATTTGTTCGTTTTAGTCCATTTTGTCGTTTTTAACCGTTTCACTTTACGTTATTTTCAAAGTTACGTTTTTTTTTTACCAATTTTTATTTTATATTTGCAAGTCAGTCCAAATTTTTCTTTTTAATTGCAAGTCAGTCCAATTCTTTTTTTAATTGCAGATTAGTCCAGTTTTACTCTTTTTTCTTATTTCCAGATCAGTCCTTTAGTTTTGTGTTTTGCAGAAAGGACCAAAAGTCAGAGTTCAGTCCAAGTGCCACGCAAGCTAGTCCAGGCCAGATGGCGCATCTCTATTGGTCCAAAGGCACACATGGCAGCCTATAAAAGGCTGGCCACTGTACAAGTCAGAAAAAAAGCCACACAATTCACGCCACATCACAAACACCTTACAACTTTCTCTCTCTATTCAGTTAGATCAAATTCACAAAAACTCAGAAAACTTCAAGAACACGAAGAACAAACCCTAATTTTCCAGAATCACATTCAAGCATAATGCAGTAAAATTCACCACGGTTCTCAGAGATTCATCACCGAATCATCATCATCGAACCGTTTTCCCTGCAATTCAAGTGTGAATTCACCACTGAAAGTGGCGAATTCAACACGATCACAGAGGAAAAAGATTGAGAAGAAAAGGGAAAGAAGTTCAAAGGATTTGAACCGGTGAAGAAGAAGAAGAAGCAATCACCGATTTATTTTCGGAATTCAAGCCACAAAATCAACAAACAGAATCAAATTTGAGGAATTCTTGAAGATTCCAGTTCGAATCTCCGAATAAAACACAGGTGAATACTGAATCTTACCTCTTTCATACTCAAAAACATCAACAAATCCAAATCGATGTAGATCCGTTGAGGATTCAAAGAGTTTTGTTCAAAATCACGAAACCCTAAAAATCTTTGAAAAAACGTAAAGATTCCTCGGTTTGCAGCGAGTATTACTCGTTGTAAACCAACGAATCCATAAAAAAACTCATTCAAAAAAGATTTGAACAAAAAGCACAGAATAGAACAAGTTTGAAAACTGTAAAAAACCTCATGATCTACATCGATTCAACGGATGCATGCGGTTTTCAATGATAGATTCGTGTTTAGAACAACAAGACGAAGCGATTAAGCCATGTTTGAGTGAATTCTGGGTAGGATTGAACGGACTAGGGTTAGGGTTCCATCGGAGAAGAAGAGAGTTCACAGGTGGAGAAGAAGAGAGAGCAGAGAGAAGAAAGAGAAAGAATGGAAAAAAATGAGTGGAACCGGGCCAAAACCTTTTATATAAACGCGTGGACCGGGTCGGTCCAAACCCGATCCAACATCCTGTGTTCTGAGCCATTAGATCTAGGTCTTAGGGTATCCGGATCAATCCAACGCCTCTGAGGCATTCTAGAGATCCGGATCCACCAAGTTGCGTGGGTTTGGGCTTCATGACCGTGGGCTTTGGGTTTCTTTCGTCTTTTCTTGATTTTGTTGCTATGCACACCTTCATTCTTGTTATTTGAACCCCTGAACGCTATAATTTTCCTGCAAAAATTCCAAAAATTGCCATGTGTTTCTTAATGCATTTTTGATTGTTTTTGTGATATTTTTACCTGTAAAAATGGATTAAAATGTATGCTAATTTTTTTTTTACTAATTTGTGTACTTTGGGCATTTTTTGTGAAGTTTCTTGCATAACTTTTGATATAAATTCTTGCCATGTGATATTGATACTTGGCACTTGATTTTGTGATGTGTTCACTTCTGATTCCATGCTAGTTTTCCCATGTTTGTTAGTTTAGTCCTTAGTTTACTATCTTGCAATGTTAATTGTTAATTCCTAATTTTGTTAGTTTAATTTTTAGTGTACAACTCTGCAATGTTAATGGTTAGCTTACAACTTTGTTAGTATTGATTAGTTTCTTATTTTACAAGTTTAATTGTTAATTTCCATTTTTTCTCTTTTTGTAGTTTGATTTTTAGTTTACAACTTTGCAATGTTAATTGTTAGATTCCAATTTTGCCATATTAATTGTTAGTTCCTTGTGTTTTCCTTTGCAAATCTAATTGTTAGTTTCTTGCTTTGCAAGTAATGTGGATTTTGTTCATTTGACAATAAAGTGCGGAAGCTTGGGCATGCCTTATAATTATCATGTTTTTGTCTTTAAAAGAAACCTTTTGAAAATTGCTTTGGGTGAGAATTATAAGTCATGTGCTTGCTTAAAACTTTGTGATAGGTTTTGTGCATCTTTTTTTCATTACAACTTGCTATTACTCCTTTTTGAGTTTGTCATTTTTACTATCATTTTATCTTGCTACTAGCCATTCCATTTCATTTCATACATTTTGAGCATTCCACCTCATCCCCATCCTTTAGGTTAGGTTGTATTCCATTTTCTAATCTTTAGGTGGTTGTCTTTCCTTTTTTAATTTTTGCAAGACCATAGAATGTAAACTAGGGCCGATGTAAAGGACAATGGACACTATGATGATGTACACCGACACAAGCACCGACACGCACACACGTTGTATGATTTACCGTTAGATGCATGTTTAGGAAACGCGAAACTTAGAAAAATCCATTCTTCAAATTAGTCATCTCATCACTTGAAAACATTTTTCAATAAACCTTGGAGTCAAAACTCCATTGTATTTTTCCTTTATTTTCTTAATCAAAAATCCAAATACAAAATAATTCATACTTAGGCTATTTTCTTTAATAATTGGACCAACCTCACCTTTTTTCTTGCTCAAGCCTTTACGGCCTCTCTCTCCTTTCTTCAAAACCATTTTCCAAAATTAAAATCAATCTAAACTCATAAAATCTTTTGAGAGAGAACTACATGGAGTTTGATCCCTTAAAAGGGTATGTAGGCAAGAGGTCAAAACCTCTCCAAGTCCAATAAAAATAAAATCCAAACACTCCTCCCTCCATTCTTAAAAACCATTTCTTTTCAATAAATAGTGTTAAAAATAAAGCGTAGACGTAAATCTAGAAGAACGGCTCCTATAGAGTACAATAGTCGTTATGGGTGCCTAACACCTTCCCGTAGCGAAAATTGCCCCCGAACTTAGAATTTCTAAGGGTTTTTTTTTCTCGATTTTACCCTTCCCCAAAAAAAATAGAGATATCAAGGATTGAAAGGTTCAAGCCTAATTAATGACTTGACACCCGAAAATCGCGATAACAGCAATGATATCCAATTTGAATGACAACTTTTAACAAACTTCAGCTCCAGTCTTGAGCTTCTGATCATAGTTTTAAAAACCGGCTCAGACCGGGAACTGGTGGGTATTCTGGTTCGATCTACATATCAGATCAGTCATGTAATTAAACCGGTACAAACCAATAAGGCTCGTTAAAAACTGGTGACTCGGCCGGTTTCCGGATCAAACCGGTTTAATAATTTTTTATGGTCATTAATTAAATCATTATGTACGGGTTAATATGAATAATGATCCATTATGGACATTTAATACTAATTAAATGTAAACGTGCCGCTTTCTATGCTACAACTGCAACGACTTTTGATAATTTATTTTAGAAAATATCAAAAATTTGAAAAAAATAGGAGATCATTAACTCAGTGAATTATACTATATATGTAAGAATATTACATCTCATTTCCCAAAGAAAATAGCACATCGTGTTTCTTTGTTCAAAAAGAGCACAACATTATCTAATTTAATTAAATATTGAATGATCGAATCATCGGTTCGATCCGATTTAATTTGATTAAATACATATAAAAATTTAATCTTAAGTCGAGTCATCTAATCGAGTTATTCGATTTAATCCTGTTCAGTCATGCGGTTCAACCAGTGACTTAGTGGTTCGACCATTAATTCAGTGACCCAATGAAGACTACTTAGTTTAATATGTTTTGATAATGTTTGTAACGCCCTATTTAATTATTTGATTATTTTATTGGGTTTATAGTCTATTTATATGATTTATGTGATTTAAATGATTATGTGGTGTGTTGTTATTTTATTAAGTGGCTTTATTTGATTATTTAATAGAATAAGATTTGAAAATAAAATAATATTGAGATGAGGGGCTGTTTTGAGAACTTAGAAAAGTTTAGTGGAGTAAGTGGAAATAAGATAAAGAGGGTTGAGGAAATAAATAGGAGAAACTAGGTCAGAATAGTTTTTTACGAAAACAAGCTTTTTAGAAAAAAGGGAGAAAACAAGAGAAGAAGAGAACCTAAGAGGAGAAGCTGTGATTTCATCATATAAGGTAAGGGTGGGACTAACTTTCTCTAATTCTAAGCTATGTAATTCTGAAATTGGATTTAGCAAGTTGTAGGTTGTGAGTTTGAGAATTTGGGAATTAGGGTTAGAAGTTGTAATAGGTTGTTAATTGAGTAGAAGTCTGTTGAATTTGTGTACAATTGGTGTTTAGATCATAGGTTATTCATAGCGTAAAATTCCTAACAAATTTGGGATTTGGGTAGATGAAATTTGGGTTTTCGTGTGAAATATCGATGTTTAAACGTTTTCGCCAATAAGTGATTATGTGAGGCTTTGGAAATCGATTTTTGGGTGGTTGAAACTTGAATTTTTCTGTACATTATGATAGGGACAAGTGTCAGGAGCGTATAGGCGAAAACGACATCAAAATCCGATTAACAGTTTGAATTTTACGCGCGAAATGGTAAAAAACGCACTTTTTGAAAAGCTGAGTCTAGACCTGATACTGTCAAACCGTGCCGCGATTTGGCAGCCGTGCCACGTTTTTGATGGCAGAATGCCTAGTGGTTCTGGACATAAAAACGCGCCACGATTTCTAAAATCGTGACACGATTTTTTGTGAACCAGATCCTCCATATTTCACTATTTTTCACCCCTTTCCTCTTTGAACTAGGTTTTGGTATAAACATGAAAGTTTTAGATAATTTTGTTAGCTTTCCAATAACTTTGGTTTGACTTAAAAATGATTTCTAGATTTTAAGATACGGTGGAATTACCCCAAGCAAGTCTGGGTAAATTTTTATGAAAATACGGCATAACCGTTTCTAAATCAATGCAAAACTTATGGAATAATTCCAAACCTCAAAACTAGAAGTACTAGGAGTTTAATTAAGAGGTTTAAGAGTATTTAACCTATGTTGTGATGAATCTTACTTGGTTTGATATGAATATCTTTGATTAATGAACTATTATATGAATATATATATTGATAAATATGATGTTATATGATGTTGTTTATGATTGATGATTTATTATATGAATATATATATGTTGATAAATATGATGTTACATGATGTTGTTCATAATTGATGAATTATGATACTATGATGCGAAGTCGTTGTTGTTGTCGCTGTTGTCTTTAATATCATTAAGTTGCAAGTGTTGGTCTAAGTTGTAGTTCCAAGATATTGGAGTCACATAAGTTGTTGAAGTTGTCTAAGATGTAAGTTGTTTGAAGGTGGGAAAAACACAAGAAGGGGGGGTTGAATTGTGTTTTCAAAAACTTTTCTTTCTCACAAAAACAACAACTGTTCTCAAGATCAGAGTCTGATAGAGTTCAGAGTCTGATAGAGTTCAGAGTCTTAGTGCAGCGGATAGAGAGTAAGAGTGCATAAAATGAAACAAGAACACAAGCAATTTATACAGGTTCCTTCCACAATCCGGAAGTAGTCCTGTCCCCCTTGCACTTCCAAGGAGAGTTTCACTATAATGTAATGTAACGCCCTAGTTGCTATTTATTTATTTTAGTTGATTTTTGTGTGTTTTATGTGCTTTAAAATTATTTATGTTGATTTATGTGAATTATTGGTGTTTGTTATTTTATTATATTTTATTATATGAGAATTAGTAATGATTTTATTATTTAAGTGAAAATAGTAGAAATAATATTTATCTTAGAAAAAGGGGAATTAATTAGAATTAGTAGTATTAAGGAGGGGGTTACATTTTAATTAGGAGAGTTAAGAGGGAGTTAAGAGTAAAAGAAAGAGGTTATACTTTGGTTGGTAAGAGTAGGAAAGAAGGAGTCAAACAAATAGTACGTATCAGTAAAAGAAGCTTTTGGAGAGAAAACCAGGAAGAGGGCTAGGGAGAAGAACCAAGGGGAATAGCTTAGAAGATTGTTGTTGTAGCTTTTTATTCATCTAATCAGGTAAGGGTGGGTTTATAATTCAAATGCTACATATATACATATGTGATTTCATGAAAATAGATTGGAATTGGTGATAGTTGTTCTAGGTTTTATGAAATGTGAAGAATGCTAATTTTGGAGAATTATTGTGTTGATGATATTGTTATGTGAATTGTTTATGTTGTTTAATTGTATCTTGAACCCATAAACCTTATTCAAAGTCATTTTGGGTGATTGGGGGATTAAAATTGGGTTTTTGGATGAAAATGGGGTTAGAAAATCGTAGGTTTATTTCTGCCCAGACGAATTCTCGCTCAAGCGAGATAGCCGTCGCTCAAGCGAGCGGCACTTTTCCCTGCCCAGAATCGTTTCGCGCCCGTTCGCTCAAGCGAGAGCTAAGCGAACTCTAAGCGAGCGAAATCCCAACTTTCGTCATTTGCGTCGCTCAAGCGAAATTCTCGTCGCTCAAGCGAAATCTGCCCAGAACCTGTAGTTTGTGAGCGTCGCTCAAGCGAACGCCAAGCGAGCCTCAAGCGAGGAACATCCTGACTTTCGTCATTTGACTCGCTCAAGCGAGATTAGCTTCGCTTAAGCGAGATTGGTCATGTGCGACCATTTTGTGTAATTTTCTGAAGTGCTCCTAACCCAAACCTAAGCTTCCTAACTTGTTTATTGGATTTATTAAGAATTATTGGGGTGATAAAACTATAAAATGAAGATGTTTATGATGGATATATGTATGGTTATATGAAATGAAATATACTTTGCTAATTTTGAAGTCGTTACTGAGGTGGTGAGTGGTTGTGTCTAGTTGGGGAGGATGTCCTAGTTGATGTTGGTGTTGGTTGCATGTCGATATGCACCATTAGAGGTTGTAGGGTTGTATGCAGATATACACCACAGAGTGTTCATAACTCATTTTCATTGGTGGGGGCTCATGCCCTAGAGTGTTTATACATTCAATTGGTGAGGGCTCATGCCCTGGAATGCTAGTCATTCATCTGGTGAGGGCTTATGCCCTGGGATGCTTTAACCATCCAAATTGGTGGGGGCTTATGCTCCGGAATGCTTAGCATTCAACGCGCGTAGTTGGTACCACATTTGCATAATGCATTCGTTGTTGAGGTCTTGCATTAGTTGTCGTAGGTGTGAGTTGACAGTTGTGAGTTGTTGTTGGTGAGGTGTCGCCACAAGTGTTGTCGTTGTTGTTAATTAAAGATGAATCTAATTGCTGAGATAATATTGATGAAGTTGTTGAATCCTGCTGATGATGGTTATTATTGTTGTTGTTTTCCAATGCAATTTGATGATTCATATATTTATATATTACTTTTGTTTTGTGAACTCACCCCTTCTGCTGGAATTGCCGCCTTGTGGGCAAGTGCAGGTAATGAAGGCTTGTAGGATTTGGCTCTTGTGTCTAGGGCTCTGATACGTACGGGATGGGATTATTGCATGTTTAATTCTTCATTCCTTATGTATCACTTGTTGAACTATGTTGTTGAGGATTTTGTCGTTGAATGATTCTTATTGATGTAAGGCCTTTGTGCCAAGAACTTATTTGTAGTAGATTTGATGTTGATGCTTGAATTAAAGATTTCCGCTGCAGAATTTTAATATGATGGAATTTGTTGATGTTTTTAAATAGTTTTTATATTCTATTTAATAGTTATGAAAAGTAGATGTAATACTCCGTTGGTTGCTGAACTCTGATGATTGTTGCATATTATTATGTCATTTTGGGGAACGGAGTGTTACAATTGGTATCAGAGCAGGTCGGTCTGTCAGACCATTAGTAGAGTCGTGTCGAGCCATGTAGTGTAGTGTGACAGGTTTAAACTGTCTTTGTGGTCCTAATTCTTGTTGTTATGTAGAATTATCAAGATGTCTGGATGGAATGATGCTGCTCTTGCTGCTGCTTTGCAAGCAATGGCTCAAGCTGTTGGACAACAGCAAGGTGCTGGTGGAGCTGGTGAAGGTGTACGGATGCTTGAAACTTTCTTGAGGAATCATCCACCAACCTTCAAGGGAAGGTACAACCCTGATGGAGCACAGACCTGGCTGAAGGAGGTCGAAAGGATTTTCCGGGTGATGTAGTGTACCGATGCTCAGATGGTGCGGTTTGGCACACATATGTTGGCTGAAGAGGCTGATGATTGGTGGGTGAGTGTTCAACCAGTGTTAGAGACTGAAGGTGGTGTGATCACGTGGGCTGTGTTCAGAAGAGAATTTTTGAGAAGGTATTTTCCCGAAGATGTCCGTGGTAGAAAAGAAATAGAATTCCTTGAGCTGAAGCAAGGAGACATGTCTATTACGGAGTATGCTGCTAAGTTCGTGGAGCTTGCCAAGTTCTATCCACATTATGCTGCGGAGACTGCTGAGTTCTCCAAGTGTATTAAGTTTGAAAATGGTCTGCGAGCTGATATTAAGCGGGCCATTGGTTATCAGAAGATCAGAGACTTCTCTGAATTGGTAAGCAGTTGCCGTATTTATGAAGAGGATACGAAGGCCCATTATAAAGTGATGAATGACCGCAAAGGAAAGGGGCAGCAGAGTCGCCCGAAGCCTTATAGTGCCCCAGCTGATAAGGGCAAGCAGAGAATGCATGATGAGAGGAGACCTGCACGTAGAGATGCTCCTGCTGAAGTGGTTTGTTATAAGTGTGGTGTTAAAGGCCACAAGAGTAATGCCTGCAACCGTGATGAAAAGAAGTGCTTCCGATGTGGTAAGAAAGGCCACACTGTTGCTGAATGCAAGCGTGGAGATATTGTTTGTTACAATTGTGATGAAGAGGGTCATCTTAGCACTCAGTGTACTAAGCCTAAGAAGACGCAGGCTAGTGGGAGAGTGTTTGCATTGACTGGTACCCAGACTGATCATGAGGATCGACTTATCAGAGGTACTTGTTTCTTTAATAGTACTCCCTTAATTGCTATTATAGATACTGGCGCAACACATTGTTTCATTGCTATTGATTGTGCAAAAAGATTGGGTCTGTTTATGTCTGTTATGAATGGGAAGATGGTTGTTGAAACTCCAGCTAAGGGTTCAGTGACTACTTCCCTTGTTTGTTTAAGTTATCCGTTGTCTGTATTTGGTAGAGATTTTGAGGTGGACCTTGTTTGTTTGCCGTTAGTGGGAATGGATGTAATATTGGGGATGAATTGGTTAGAGTACAATCATGTCCTGATCAATTGTTTTACGAAGACGGTGCGGTTTTCTTCTGCTGAAGAAGAGAGTGGAACAAAATTCTTATCCACTAAAGAGATGAAGCGATTAGAACAAGATGGTGTGTTGATGTTTTCCTTGTTGGCGTACTTATCGGTGGAGAACCAAGCTGTAATTGATGGGCTGCCTGTTGTGAAAGAATTTCCAGAAGTTTTCCCTGATGAGATTCCAGATGTGCCACCAGAGAGGGAGGTTGAATTTTCGATAGACCTTGTGCCGGGTACGAAGCCTGTGTCGATGGCTCCTTACCGTATGTCAGCCTCGGAGTTAGCTGAGTTAAAGAAACAATTAGAAGACTTGCTTGACAAGAAGTTTGTGAGACCGAGTGTTTCACCATGGGGAGCGCCGGTGTTGTTGGTAAAGAAGAAGGATGGTAGTATGCGGTTGTGTATTGATTACCGTCAGTTGAATAAAGTGACGATCAAGAATAGGTATCCACTTCCGAGAATTGACGATTTGATGGATCAACTCGTGGGTGCCCGTGTGTTTAGCAAAATTGATTTGAGGTCAGGTTACCATCAGATAAAGGTGAAGGATGAGGATATGCAAAAGACGGCGTTTAGGACACGTTATGGTCATTATGAATATAAGGTGATGCCTTTCGGTGTTACTAATGCGCCTGGTGTGTTTATGGAATATATGAACCAAATTTTTCATGAGTATCTGGATCAATTTGTTGTGGTTTTTATTGATGATATACTGATTTATTCTAAGACTGAAGCTGAGCATGCAGAACATTTGAAGATTGTATTGCAAGTGCTGAAGGAAAAGAAGTTGTATGCCAAGCTGTCCAAGTGTGAGTTCTGGCTGAATGAAGTAAGTTTTCTTGGTCACATCATTTCTGGTAATGGTATTGCTGTAGATCCTTCGAAGGTTGATGCTGTGTCGCAGTGGGAGACACCGAAGTCAGTTACCGAGGTTAGAAGTTTTCTTGGTTTGGCTGGCTATTATCGCAGGTTCATTGAAGGATTTTCAAAGCTGGCACTTCCTTTGACGCAGTTGACTTGTAAAGGTAAAGCATTTGTGTGGGATGCTCAATGTGAGAGTAGTTTCAACGAGTTGAAGCGAAGATTGACGACTGCTCCTATCTTGATTTTGCCGAAGCCAGAAGAACCTTTTGTTGTTTATTGTGATGCATCTAAGCTGGGTTTAGGTGGCGTGTTGATGCAAGATGGCAAGGTGGTAACGTATGCTTCTAGGCAGTTGAGGATCCATGAGAAGAATTATCCTACGCACGATTTAGAGTTGGCAGCCGTGGTATTTGTTTTAAAGATTTGGAGGCATTATTTGTATGGTTCCAGATTCGAGGTGTTTAGTGATCATAAAAGTTTAAAGTACCTGTTTGATCAGAAGGAGTTGAACATGAGGCAGAGAAGGTGGCTTGAGTTACTTAAGGACTATGATTTTGGCTTGAATTACCATCCTGGTAAAGCTAATGTTGTTGCTGATGCGTTGAGCAGAAAGACGTTGCATATGTCTGCTATGATGGTGAAAGAGTTCGAGTTACTTGAACAATTTAGAGACTTAAGTCTTGTTTGTGAAAGATCACCTCAGAGTGTGAAGTTGGGCATGTTAAAAATTAATAGTGATTTCTTGAATAGTATCAAGGAGGCACAGAAGATTGATGTTAAGTTTGTAGACTTGATGACTGCTAGTGATCAAAATGCGGATAGTGATTTCAAGGTTGATAACCAAGGTGTGTTGAGGTTTAGGGGAAGGATTTGTATTCCTGATGATGAGGGTTTGAAGAAGTTGATTTTAGAAGAAAGTCACAAGAGTAGTTTGAGTATTCATCCTGGAGCTACTAAAATGTATCACGACTTGAAGAAATTGTTTTGGTGGTCCGGTTTGAAAAGAGATGTTGCTCAGTTTGTGTATGCATGTTTGACTTGTCAGAAGTCTAAGGTAGAGCACCAGAAGCCTGCAGGGCTGTTGACTCCATTAGATGTGCCTGAGTGGAAGTGGGATAGCATTTCTATGGACTTTGTAACGAGTTTGCCGAATACTCCAAGAGGGCATGATGCCATTTGGGTCGTGGTCGACAGGTTGACTAAGTCGGCGCACTTTATTCCGATTAATATTACTTATCCGGTAGCCCAGTTGGCGGAGATTTATGTCCGTGATATTGTGAAGTTGCATGGTGTTCCATCTAGTATTGTGTCGGATAGAGATCCGAGGTTTACTTCAAGGTTTTGGGAGAGCTTGCAAGATGCATTGGGTTCAAAATTGAGATTGAGTTCGGCTTATCATCCGCAGACAGATGGTCAGTCGAAGAGGACTATCCAATCCTTGGAGGATTTGTTGAGAGTGTGTGTACTTGAGCAAGGTGGAGCTTGGGATAGCCACTTACCGTTGATAGAGTTTACTTACAACAATAGTTACCATTCGAGTATTGGTATGGCACCGTTCGAAGCTTTGTATGGTCGGAGGTGTAGAACTCCTCTATGTTGGTTTGAGTCGGGTGAAAGTATTGTGTTAGGACCTGAGTTAGTGCAACAGACTACAGAAAAGGTCAAGATGATAAGAGAAAAGATGAAAGCATCGCAAGATCGTCAGAAGAGTTATCATGACAAAAGAAGAAAAACCCTTGAGTTTCAGGAGGGTGAGCATGTGTTTTTGGGGGTTACTCCGATGACGGGTGTAGGACGTGCATTGAAGTCGAAGAAGTTGACTCCAAAGTTCATTGGTCCTTATCAGATTTCAGAAAGGATTGGAACCGTGGCATATCGGATTGGCTTGCCACCACATCTATCGAACTTGCATGATGTGTTTCATGTGTCGTAGTTGAGGAAATATGTAGCAGACCCTTCGCATGTTATTCCTAGAGATGATGTGCAAGTTAGAGATAATCTTACTGTTGAGACTTCGCCTTTGAGGATTGATGATCGCAAGGTGAAGCAGCTGAGAGGCAAGGAGATACCTCTAGTAAGAGTTGTTTGGGGCGGTGTAACTGGTGAAAGTTTGACTTGGGAATTGGAGAGCAAGATGCAAGAATCCTATCCTGAGTTGTTTGTTTGAGGTAAGATTTCGAGGACGAAATTCTCTAAGTTGGGGAGAGTTGTAACGCCCTAGTTGCTATTTATTTATTTTAGTTGATTTTTGTGTGTTTTATGTGCTTTAAAATTATTTATGTTGATTTATGTGAATTATTGGTGTTTGTTATTTTATTATATTTTATTATATGAGAATTAGTAATGATTTTATTATTTAAGTGAAAATAGTAGAAATAATATTTATCTTAGAAAAAGGGGAATTAGTTAGAATTAGTAGTATTAAGGAGGGGGTTACATTTTAATTAGGAGAGTTAAGAGGGAGTTAAGAGTAAAAGAAAGAGGTTATACTTTGGTTGGTAAGAGTAGGAAAGAAGGAGTCAGACAAATAGTACGTATCAGTAAAAGAAGCTTTTGGAGAGAAAACCAGGAAGAGGGCTAGGGAGAAGAACCAAGGGGAATAGCTTAGAAGATTGTTGCTGTAGCTTTTTATTCATCTAATCAGGTAAGGGTGGGTTTATAATTCAAATGCTACATATATACATATGTGATTTCATGAAAATAGATTGGAATTGGTGATAGTTGTTCTAGGTTTTATGAAATGTGAAGAATGCTAATTTTGGAGAATTATTGTGTTGATGATATTGTTATGTGAATTGTTTATGTTGTTTAATTGTATCTTGAACCCATAAACCTTATTCTAAATCATTTTGGGTGATTGGGGGATTAAAATTGGGTTTTTGGATGAAAATGGGGTTAGAAAATCGTAGGTTTATTTCTGCCCAGACGAATTCTCGCTCAAGCGAGATAGCCGTCGCTCAAGCGAGCGGCACTTTTCCCTGCCCAGAATCGTTTCGCGCCCGTTCGCTCAAGCGAGAGCTAAGCGAACTCTAAGCGAGCGAAATCCCAACTTTCGTCATTTGCGTCGCTCAAGCGAAATTCCCGTCGCTCAAGCGAAATCTGCCCAGAACCTGTAGTTTGTGAGCGTCGCTCAAGCGAACGCCAAGCGAGCCTCAAGTGAGGAACATCCTGACTTTCGTCATTTGACTCGCTCAAGCGAGATTAGCTTCGCTTAAGTGAGATTGGTCATGTGCGACCATTTTGTGTAATTTTCTGAAGTGCTCCTAACCCAAACCTAAGCTTCCTAACTTATTTATTGGATTTATTAAGAATTATTGGGGTGATAAAACTATAAAATGAAGATGTTTATGATGGATATATGTATGGTTATATGAAATGAAATATACTTTGCTAATTTTGAAGTCGTTACTGAGCTGGTGAGTGGTTGTGTCTAGTTGGGGAGGATTACCTAGTTGATGTTGGTGTTGGTTGCATGTCGATATGCACCATTAGAGGTTGTAGGGTTGTATGCAGATATACACCACAGAGTCTTCATAACTCATTTTCATTGGTGGGGGCTCATGCCCTAGAGTGTTTATACATTTAATTGGTGAGGGCTCATGCCCTGGAATGCTAGTCATTCATCTGGTGAGGGCTTATGCCCTGGGATGCTTTAACCATCCAAATTGGTGGGGGCTTATGCTCCGGAATGCTTAGCATTCAACGCGCGTAGTTGGTACCACATTTGCATAATGCATTCGTTGTTGAGGTCTTGCATTAGTTGTCGTAGGTGTGAGTTGACAGTTGTGAGTTGTTGTTGGTGAGGTGTCGCCACAAGTGTTGTCGTTGTTGTTAATTAAAGATGAATCTAATTGCTGAGATAATATTGATGAAGTTGTTGAATCCTGCTGATGATGGTTATTATTGTTGTTGTTTTCCAATGCAATTTGATGATTCATATATTTATATATTACTTTTGTTTTGTGAACTCACCCCTTCTGCTGGAATTGCCGCCTTGTGGGCAAGTGCAGGTAATGAAGGCTTGTAGGATTTGGCTCTTGTGTCTAGGGCTCTGATACGTACGGGATGGGATTATTGCATGTTTAATTCTTCATTCCTTATGTATCACTTGTTGAACTATGTTGTTGAGGATTTTGTCGTTGAATGATTCTTATTGATGTAAGGCCTTTGTGCCAAGAACTTATTTGTAGTAGATTTGATGTTGATGCTTGAATTAAAGATTTCCGCTGCAGAATTTTAATATGATGGAATTTGTTGATGTTTTTAAATAGTTTTTATATTCTATTTAATAGTTATGAAAAGTAGATGTAATACTCCGTTGGTTGCTGAACTCTGATGATTGTTGCATATTATTATGTCATTTTGGGGAACGGGGTGTTACAATTGGTATCAGAGCAGGTCGGTCTGTCAGACCATTAGTAGAGTCGTGTCGAGCCATGTAGTGCAGTGTGACAGGTTTAAACTGTCTTTGTGGTCCTAATTCTTGTTGTTATGTAGAATTATCAAGATGTCTGGAAGGAATGATGCTGCTCTTGCTGCTGCTTTGCAAGCAATGGCTCAAGCTGTTGGACAACAGCAAGGTGCTGGTGGAGCTGGTGAAGGTGTACGAATGCTTGAAACTTTCTTGAGGAATCATCCACCAACCTTCAAGGGAAGGTACAACCCTGATGGAGCACAGACCTGGCTGAAGGAGGTCGAAAGGATTTTCCGGGTGATGCAGTGTACCGATGCTCAGATGGTGCGGTTTGGCACACATATGTTGGCTGAAGAGGCTGATGATTGGTGGGTGAGTGTTCAACCGGTGTTAGAGACTGAAGGTGCTGTGATCACGTGGGCTGTGTTCAGAAGAGAATTTTTGAGAAGGTATTTTCCCGAAGATGTCCGTGGTAGAAAAGAAATAGAATTCCTTGAGCTGAAGCAAGGAGACATGTCTATTACGGAGTATGCTGCTAAGTTCTTGGAGCTTGCCAAGTTCTATCCACATTATGCTGCGGAGACTGCTGAGTTCTCCAAGTGTATTAAGTTTGAAAATGGTCTGCGAGCTGATATTAAGCGGGCCATTGGTTATCAGAAGATCAGAGACTTCTCTGAATTGGTAAGCAGTTGCCATATTTATGAAGAGGATACGAAGGCCCATTATAAAGTGATGAATGACCGCAAAGGAAAGGGGCAGCAGAGTCGCCCGAAGCCTTATAGTGCCCCAGCTGATAAGGGCAAGCAGAGAATGCATGATGAGAGGAGACCTGCACGTAGAGATGCTCCTGCTGAAGTGGTTTGTTATAAGTGTGGTGTTAAAGGCCACAAGAGTAATGCCTGCAACCGTGATGAAAAGAAGTGCTTCCGATGTGGTAAGAAAGGCCACACTGTTGCTGAATGCAAGCGTGGAGATATTGTTTGTTACAATTGTGATGAAGAGGGTCATCTTAGCACTCAGTGTACTAAGCCTAAGAAGACGCAGGCCAGTGGGAGAGTGTTTGCATTGACTGGTACCCAGACTGATCATGAGGATCGACTTATCAGAGGTACTTGTTTCTTTAATAGTACTCCCTTAATTGCTACTATAGATACTGGCGCAACACATTGTTTCATTGCTATTGATTGTGCAAAAAGATTGGGTCTGTTTATGTCTGTTATGAATGGGAAGATGGTTGTTGAAACTCCAGCTAAGGGTTCAGTGACTACTTCCCTTGTTTGTTTAAGTTGTCCGTTGTCTGTATTTGGTAGAGATTTTGAGGTGGACCTTGTTTGTTTGCCGTTAGTGGGAATGGATGTAATATTGGGGATGAATTGGTTAGAGTACAATCATGTCCTGATCAATTGTTTTACGAAGACGGTGCGGTTTTCTTCTGCTGAAGAAGAGAGTGGAACAGAATTCTTATCCACTAAAGAGATGAAGCGATTACAACAAGATGGTGTGTTGATGTTTTCCTTGTTGGCGTACTTGTCGGTGGAGAACCAAGCTGTAATTGATGGGCTGCCTGTTGTGAAAGAATTTCCTGAAGTTTTCCCTGATGAGATTCCAGATGTGCCACCAGAGAGGGAGGTTGAATTTTCGATAGACCTTGTGCCGGGTACGAAGCCTGTGTCGATGGCTCCTTACCGTATGTCAGCCTCGGAGTTAGCTGAGTTAAAGAAACAATTAGAAGACTTGCTTGACAAGAAGTTTGTGAGACCGAGTGTTTCACCATGGGGAGCGCCGGTGTTGTTGGTAAAGAAGAAGGATGGTAGTATGCGGTTGTGTATTGATTACCGTCAGTTGAATAAAGTGACGATCAAGAATAGGTATCCACTTCCGAGAATTGACGATTTGATGGATCAACTCGTGGGTGCCCGTGTGTTTAGCAAAATGGGTTTGAGGTCAGGTTACCATCAGATAAAGGTGAAGGATGAGGATATGCAAAAGACGGCATTTAGGACGCGTTATGGTCATTATGAATATAAGGTGATGCCTTTCGGTGTTACTAATGCGCCTGGTGTGTTTATGGAATATATGAACCGAATTTTTCATGAGTATCTGGATCAATTTGTTGTGGTTTTTATTGATGATATACTGATTTATTCTAAGATTGAAGCTGAGCATGCAGAACATTTGAAGATTGTATTGCAAGTGCTGAAGGAAAAGAAGTTGTATGCCAAGCTGTCCAAGTGTGAGTTCTGGCTGAATGAAGTAAGTTTTCTTGGTCACATCATTTCTGGTAATGGTATTGCTGTAGATCCTTCGAAGGTTGATGCTGTGTCGCAGTGGGAGACACCGAAGTCATTTACCGAGGTTAGAAGTTTTCTTGGTTTGGCTGGCTATTATCGCAGGTTCATTGAAGGATTTTCAAAGCTGGCACTTCCTTTGACGCAGTTGACTTGTAAAGGTAAAGCATTTGTGTGGGATGCTCAATGTGAGAGTAGTTTCAACGAGTTGAAGCGAAGATTGACGACTGCTCCTATCTTGATTTTGCCGAAGCCAGAAGAACCTTTTGTTGTTTATTGTGATGCATCTAAGCTGGGTTTAGGTGGCGTGTTGATGCAAGATGGCAAGGTGGTAGCGTATGCTTCTAGGCAGTTGAGGATCCATGAGAAGAATTATCCTACGCACGATTTAGAGTTGGCAGCCGTGGTATTTGTTTTAAAGATTTGGAGGCATTATTTGTATGGTTCCTGATTCGAGGTGTTTAGTGATCATAAAAATTTAAAGTACCTGTTTGATCAGAAGGAGTTGAACATGAGGCAGAGAAGGTGGCTTGAGTTACTTAAGGACTATGATTTTGGCTTGAATTACCATCCTGGTAAAGCTAATGTTGTTGCTGATGCGTTGAGCAGAAAGACGTTGCATATGTCTGCTATGATGGTGAAAGAGTTCGAGTTACTTGAACAATTTAGAGACTTGAGTCTTGTTTGTGAAAGATCACCTCAGAGTGTGAAGTTGGGCATGTTAAAAATTAATAGTGATTTCTTGAATAGTATCAAGGAGGCACAGAAGATTGATGTTAAGTTTGTAGACTTGATGACTGCTAGTGATCAAAATGCAGATAGTGATTTCAAGGTTGATAACCAAGGTGTGTTGAGGTTTAGGGGAAGGATTTGTATTCCTGATGATGAGGGTTTGAAGAAGTTGATTTTAGAAGAAAGTCACAAGAGTAGTTTGAGTATTCATCCTGGAGCTACTAAAATGTATCACGACTTGAAGAAATTGTTTTGGTGGTCCGGTTTGAAAAGAGATGTTGCTCAGTTTGTGTATGCATGTTTGACTTGTCAGAAGTCTAAGGTAGAGCACCAGAAGCCTGCAGGGCTGTTGACTCCATTAGATGTGCCTGAGTGGAAGTGGGATAGCATTTCTATGGACTTTGTAACGAGTTTGCCGAATACTCCAAGAGGGCATGATGCCATTTGGGTCGTGGTCGACAGGTTGACTAAGTCGGCGCACTTTATTCCGATTAATATTACTTATCCGGTAGCCCAGTTGGCGGAGATTTATGTCCGTGATATTATGAAGTTGCATGGTGTTCCATCTAGTATTGTGTCGGATAGAGATCCGAGGTTTACTTCAAGGTTTTGGGAGAGCTTGCAAGATGCATTGGGTTCAAAATTGAGATTGAGTTCGGCTTATCATCCGCAGACAGATGGTCAGTCGGAGAGGACTATCCAATCCTTGGAGGATTTGTTGAGAGTGTGTGTACTTGAGCAAGGTGGAGCTTGGGACAGCCACTTACCGTTGATAGAGTTTACTTACAACAATAGTTACCATTCGAGTATTGGTATGGCACCGTTCGAAGCTTTGTATGGTCGGAGGTGTAGAACTCCTCTATGTTGGTTTGAGTCGGGTGAAAGTATTGTGTTAGGACCTGAGTTAGTGCAACAGACTACAGAAAAGGTCAAGATGATAAGAGAAAAGATGAAAGCATCGCAAGATCGTCAGAAGAGTTATCATGACAAAAGAAGAAAAACCCTTGAGTTTCAGGAGGGTGAGCATGTGTTTTTGAGGGTTACTCCGATGACGGGTGTAGGACGTGCATTGAAGTCGAAGAAGTTGACTCCAAAGTTCATTGGTCCTTATCAGATTTCAGAAAGGATTGGAACCGTGGCATATCGGATTGGCTTGCCACCACATCTATCGAACTTGCATGATGTGTTTCATGTGTCGTAGTTGAGGAAATATGTAGCAGACCCTTCGCATGTTATTCCTAGAGATGATGTGCAAGTTAGAGATAATCTTACTGTTGAGACTTCGCCTTTGAGGATTGATGATCGCAAGGTGAAGCAGCTGAGAGGCAAGGAGATACCTCTAGTAAGAGTTGTTTGGGGCGGTGTAACTGGTGAAAGTTTGACTTGGGAATTGGAGAGCAAGATGCAAGAATCCTATCCTGAGTTGTTTGTTTGAGGTAAGATTTCGAGGACGAAATTCTCTAAGTTGGGGAGAGTTGTAACGCCCTAGTTGCTATTTATTTATTTTAGTTGATTTTTGTGTGTTTTATGTGCTTTAAAATTATTTATGTTGATTTATGTGAATTATTGGTGTTTGTTATTTTATTATATTTTATTATATGAGAATTAGTAATGATTTTATTATTTAAGTGAAAATAGTAGAAATAATATTTATCTTAGAAAAAGGGGAATTAATTAGAATTAGTAGTATTAAGGAGGGGGTTACATTTTAATTAGGAGAGTTAAGAGGGAGTTAAGAGTAAAAGAAAGAGGTTATACTTTGGTTGGTAAGAGTAGGAAAGAAGGAGTCAGACAAATAGTACGTATCAGTAAAAGAAGCTTTTGGAGAGAAAACCAGGAAGAGGGCTAGGGAGAAGAACCAAGGGGAATAGCTTAGAAGATTGTTGGTGTAGCTTTTTATTCATCTAATCAGGTAAGGGTGGGTTTATAATTCAAATGCTACATATATACATATGTGATTTCATGAAAATAGATTGGAATTGGTGATAGTTGTTCTAGGTTTTATGAAATGTGAAGAATGCTAATTTTGGAGAATTATTGTGTTGATGATATTGTTATGTGAATTGTTTATGTTGTTTAATTGTATCTTGAACCCATAAACCTTATTTTAAATCATTTTGGGTGATTGGGGGATTAAAATTGGGTTTTTGGATGAAAATGGGGTTAGAAAATCGTAGGTTTATTTCTGCCCAGACGAATTCTCGCTCAAGCGAGATAGCCGTCGCTCAAGCGAGCGGCACTTTTCCCTGCCCAGAATCGTTTCGCGCCCGTTCGCTCAAGCGAGAGCTAAGCGAACTCTAAGCGAGCGAAATCCCAACTTTCGTCATTTGCGTCGCTCAAGCGAAATTCCCGTCGCTCAAGCGAAATCTGCCCAGAACCTGTAGTTTGTGAGCGTCGCTCAAGCGAACGCCAAGCGAGCCTCAAGCGAGGAACATCCTGACTTTCGTCATTTGACTCGCTCAAGCGAGATTAGCTTCGCTTAAGCGAGATTGGTCATGTGCGACCATTTTGTGTAATTTTCTGAAGTGCTCCTAACCCAAACCTAAGCTTCCTAACTTGTTTATTGGATTTATTAAGAATTATTGGGGTGATAAAACTATAAAATGAAGATGTTTATGATGGATATATGTATGGTTATATGAAATGAAATATACTTTGCTAATTTTGAAGTCGTTACTGAGGTGGTGAGTAGTTGTGTCTAGTTGGGGAGGATGTCCTAGTTGATGTTGGTGTTGGTTGCATGTCGATATGCACCATTAGAGGTTGTAGGGTTGTATGCAGATATACACCACAGAGTCTTCATAACTCATTTTCATTGGTGGGGGCTCATGCCCTGGAGTGTTTATACATTCAATTGGTGAGGGCTCATGCCCTGGAATGCTAGTCATTCATCTGGTGAGGGCTTATGCCCTGGGATGCTTTAACCATCCAAATTGGTGGGGGCTTATGCTCCGGAATGCTTAGCATTCAACGCGCGTAGTTGGTACCACATTTGCATAATGCATTCGTTGTTGAGGTCTTGCATTAGTTGTCGAGGTGTGAGTTGACAGTTGTGAGTTGTTGTTGGTGAGGTGTCGCCACAAGTGTTGTCGTTGTTGTTAATTAAAGATGAATCTAATTGCTGAGATAATATTGATGAAGTTGTTGAATCCTGTTGATGATGGTTATTATTGTTGTTGTTTTCCAATGCAATTTGATGATTCATATATTTATATATTACTTTTGTTTTGTGAACTCACCCCTTCTGTTGGAATTGCCGCCTTGTGGGCAAGTGCAGGTAATGAAGGCTTGTAGGATTTGGCTCTTGTGTCTAGGGCTCTGATACGTACGGGATGGGATTATTGCATGTTTAATTCTTCATTCCTTATGTATCACTTGTTGAACTATGTTGTTGAGGATTTTGTCGTTGAATGATTCTTATTGATGTAAGGCCTTTGTGCCAAGAACTTATTTGTAGTAGATTTGATGTTGATGCTTGAATTAAAGATTTCCGCTGCAGAATTTTAATATGATGGAATTTGTTGATGTTTTTAAATAGTTTTTATATTCTATTTAATAGTTATGAAAAGTAGATGTAATACTCCGTTGGTTGCTGAACTCTGATGATTGTTGCATATTATTATGTCATTTTGGGGAACGGGGTGTTACATGTAATATCAAATTACAAGTTGCTCAAACACACAAGTAAGAGACTTCCTTTGCTCAATCACACAAGAAAGAGGATTTGAGAGAATATGAATAACAATCTTAGCACAAGCCTTGTTTGTGTATGAATATGTGTATGTTCTTCAAGTCTTTATCTCTATTTATAGAGGATTTGAGAGACGTTGGGAACCAGCCAGCTCATCAACTTGTCTTGACTGAAGCTTTGATTCTTCACCATTGATCTTTTGCCTGATTTGAAGATTGTCCTATGAAAAACAATTTCAAATCCATTCCAATTAAGAAAGGAACAATGTCTGCGAATATTGTTGTTATTCTTGTCTTGTATAGGAGACACAATGCAGAGATGGTGGTTGCAGAGACATGCGCAGACTTAGTGGTTGTACAATTCGTACACAGTACTTTGTCAACGCTCTTCAGCCTCTGGTGAAATAGCTTCTGATGAACTTGCTTATGGAGAACTAGCTTCTGATGACGTCATCTTCAGGAGCGCTTTCTTCAGACGCACTATGCTTCTGATGATATCTTTTCCAGGAGCGCTTTCAATCAGATGCTCTTTAAGCTTCAATTTAAATTCCTTTGCTCTTTAATTCATTCAGTCAGAACCTCTTATGAATAAATCTTTGATAATGGTCCTGTACACTTGAATAAACTTTTAGCATATCCAATTGATAATTTTAATACCTTGTTATCATCAAAACTTAAGTGGTATAGTTGCAAAACACCCTTTGTTCCAACAATCTCCCCCTTTTTGATGATGACAAACACAAGTATTTAAACGGATCAATTGTTATTAACTTAATTAACAAGTTGACTTTGGGGTTCTGAGGTTTGTAAGCTCTGACTCCCCCTGAGTCTGATATTCTTTAAGGTGAGGTTTGTAAGCTCCCCCTAAGTCCTATCCAAGTTAATTAAATTCCTTTTAATCAACAATAATTACGTAATATACAGATGAGATAAAATAAGATTCTCAAAAATAAAAACTGTTAGAATTTTTATTTTCACTTGGGCTCAGATTCTTTGTTAAATACTTCTACTACTTCCCGTTTTGTCAGTAATCAAAAAGAACTAAAACAGATAGAAGTAAAGACAAAGATATAAACACTGCAACTGAAGAAACTGATATATAAGGGTTGGGTTGAGGTTGTTGTTGATGGATTAGAGCCATTAAGTGCTAAATATCTTCAGATTGCTTTTTAACAGTTTCTTCAAGAGCCAACTGCCTCTGAAGAAGATATTCTTCCCTAGCCTTAGATTCCTCTTGTTGCCTCAGCACCTTTTGCTTCAGCATCTTAAACACCTTTGATTCCCTTGAAACATATTCTGATTCAGCATAGCAGGGTGCATTGGCTAGGTACAGAAGCTTGCTTGTGGGTTGCTGAGATGAGTGCAGATTATGCAGATGACGCCTCATTGCATGAGCTTGAATGCGACAACACTTCTTGGCAACTGCATCTATTATATCACAAACTTTGCTTTTCATAGAAGACCACCGATCCTCATAGGCAACAGGTAGAGTATGAATTCTTCTGAGGAGTACTAGAGTCTGCATTTCCTCATGAAGTTCTACCAGCTGATCTTCAAGATAATCAGATTCCAGAATGTTTACAGATGGTTGGTCAGGGATCTGAATTTGAGATGAAGACGAGGGTTGGTCAGAAGCACTGGGTTCAAGTTTTATGTTGGTTCAGAATTTGAAATAGACACAGAAGGTTCAGACTCTTTCACTTGGACATATTCCTCAACCACTGTCTCCATTTCAGATTCTAGAATGGTTTTCTCTTGTGTTTTGGTTGTGATTGTTTGTTCAGGTGAGTTTTGTGGTGATGATGTTGGTTGTTGTTTGTTAGAGGGTGAGTCTGAGTGAGGTAGGTCAGCAGTTGATGGCTCTTCAGGATCTGCATGCTCTTCAGCAGCAGCTATTGAACCAACAACTTTTGAACTATCTCTGGTTGGTGATTGATTTGAGATTGATGAAGATGGAATGATTTCACCTGCTGGTATCATGTTAAGAGGTTTGATGATAGTGGGTTGAAAAGGATGATCAGCAGGAAGTCTGTTGCAAATATCAATTCTCTTTTGAGATAACTCCCCTATACTCTTAAGTATATCAGGATACACAGGTTTGAATGGTTTGGTTTTGGGAGAGAGTTTTGGTTTTGATGAAGTTTTGGATTTTGGTGAAGGTTTGGATAATTTGTATTTCTGACTTAGAGGTATGTTATCTAAGTCAGAGTCTGTTGATGATGAAGGTGAGATAAAGATTTAAGGGTCTGGAATCTGATCTACCTTTGCAGATTGAGGAGCTTCTTAAGCAGCAGCCTCTGATACAGCAACTTCTGATACAGCAGCTTCTGATACAGTAGGCTTTGGAACAAAGCCTGAAGCACCAGCTTCTGGTGTTCCTTGAGCCTTTTTCAGAGTCTCCTTAGCTCCCTTCACAGCTTCTTCCTCAACTTTACTCACAATCTCCTGAACCTCAGCAAGCTTTTCAACATAAAATTGATCACAATTTTCTAGTCCTAAAGCTTTCAGTTTCTCATCCCTTTCCAGCTTGTACTGTGCAGCCTTCCTTTTCTTTTCTGCCATCAGATTATCAGTATATTTTTGACATCTTTTGGCCATCTCAGGAGTTACTGTGAACATTGGACTGACAATTTCTTCTCCAGCTTGCCTTTTGATTGGCCTTTCCTCTCCAGCTTGTTCTCTAGCTTCAATTTCTTCCAGAGCTAATTTAGCTGCTTCCATGGTGATTGTAGAATCTCCTTTTCCTCTTTTCCTTTTAGGAGCAGCCACACTATCATAATTTGTTGCTTCAGACTTAGCAACTTTTTGCTTTCTGGCCAAAGCGACAGCAGCTCTTTGAGAAGCATCTTCAGATTCCTTGACATATGCAGCTAAGTATCCAGTCAGAGCTTTAGGATTATCTTCTTTTATAATAGAAGGAAAATCCCTCAAAGATTTTGATGGTACTGAAGATTCTTTCAGGTCCTTCTCACTAGGAGAGACTTTCTTGATGATCTTCATATGCTGCAAGGTTTTGCCATTTATCATCTTTCTAGTGGGAATTCCAAGAACTCTGTCAGACACAAGGTTGAATTTGTCCAGAGTCTTCAGTACTCCTCCTTGACAAAAGATTTCAGAAAGCAGTCTTGCACAGGGAACTTGCTTCCTTTTTCCTTTAGATCCTTCTTTGATAGCCAAGCACAAGTGATGCATGAGGTATCTTGGAAGATTAATAGCTTAATATGCAGCCAAGAAATACAACGCCAATTTGTGGTCCAGATTGGGTTGATCAGCACCTCCTCCCTTCTGAAAGAAACATTCATTGACAATCTTCAGAAGCATCCTGTACTTAACATCCATGTCCACCAACTTGGTTGTTGGATTTCCTTTCAATAGCAAGTTGGTGTAGCTATCCAACAGAGCATCCTTCTTACCAACATTCCATAGAAATCTTCCTTCAGGAGCCATTCTGCAAGCTCTTGCAATCACTCCTTCTGTGATAGATATTGGAATACCCATCACTGCAGATTTGATTTCTAGACCGTTGAAAGGTTCAAGACCCATCTCTTCTCTTGATTTTCCTTTCAGACTTGGTTTTCTTGAAACAGCTTGACTTTCTTGTGACTTCAAAGATTCTACATCACAGACTTCAGCCCTTATCCAGAATTCCTTAATCAGATTTACATATGTTGGTCCATTTAACATATGAAAATAATCAAACATTTTCTGAGCAGAAATCAGCGCTTCCATATCCACCCCGTTTCTTTTAAGCGATGCGAAGTCCACTGGTGATTCTATTTGAACATCCAATGAATCAAACGGAATTGACATCGTTAAAAGTTTGATGGAGTAGTTTGATCTTGTGGCGTGTTGCATGCTTGAACCGCTTGTTGAAGTAGCCATCAAAAGTAGTTGAAGGTTGAGGGTTAAGGGTTTCTAATTTGAGAAAAGAGAGAAAATATGATTTTCTAAAGTTACTGCTCAAAAATTTGAAGGTGTAGGAAAGTGAGTGAGTAGTGTGTGTTCGGTATTTATAGTGATTTTTGAGAAAAACTTTTCACATATCAGAGGGGACAACCAAACACAAACATTAATGACATAACAGGGGCGCGAGAATATTTGTTAAAGAGAATAACCATCATTGCCCAAAAAGAGTTGCTTCCCAATGCAGATAGACCATGTCAGAAGTCTATGAAATTAACTTTAACCTTTTCCACTTCTGTGTACTATCAGAGTCAAAAGATTCCTTCTCAGAGTCTGAAGATTTTCAGAGGCTGAGTCTCTTCAAATTATCCAAGGAGAGTCTGATACTCAATCAACTTCTGATAATTTTCAGAGTTTGATTTTTCAATCAGAGGCAAGCATTACTCAGAGACAAAATGCATGTTCAAATTTTTCTTTGTAAAATTGAATCTTTCAACAGTTAAGGGTTTAGTAAAGATATCAGCCCATTGATGATCAGTATCAATGACTTGAATATCTAAAACTCCCTTTTGAACATAGTCTCTGATAAAATGATGTTTAATTTCAATGTGCTTGGCTCTTGAATGAAGAATAGGATTCTTAGACAAACAAATAACAGCTGTGTTATCACAATAAATGGGAATACAGTTTTCAGTTATTTGATAGTCTTCTAACTGATGTTTCATCCAGAGCAGTTGTGTACAGCAACTAGCAGTTGAGATGTATTCTGCTTCTGCTGTTGACAAAGCAATAGTTGCTTGTCTCTTACTGGCCTAGGATATCAGGTTCTCACCAAGAAATTGACAATTTCCACTGGTTGATTTTCTTTCAATCCTATCACCAGCATAGTCAGCATCACAGAATCCAACTAGCTTATAATCTGAAGATTTCTTATACAGAAGTCCAAGATTAGTTGTTCCCTTCAGATATCTAAAGATTCTTTTAACAGCAGTTAAGTGAGATTCTCTAGGATCTGATTGAAACCTTGCACACAAGCATACACTGAACAAGATATCAGGTCTAGATGCAGTGAGATACAACAGAGAACCAATCATACCTCGATACAACTTCTGGTCAACTTTAGATCCTTGATCTTCTTTGCTCAGAGTGCAGGTAGGATGCATTGGAGTGTTCATCTCTTTACAGTCTTCAAGCTTGAACTTTTTCAGAAGTTCCTTGGTGTATTTGGACTAATGAACATACACTCCTTCTTTGCATTGGTTGATTTGAATTCCTAAAAAGAACTTCAGTTCTCCCATCATGCTCATTTCAAACTCCTCCTGCATCATCTTAGAAAATTCCTTGCAAAGAGATCTATTAGTTGAACCAAAAATGATATCATCAACATAAATTTGCACAATCAGAATGTCTTTCTCAAGAGTCTTCTTGAATAGTGTTGTGTCAACCTGTCCTCTTTTAAAATCATTTTTAAGCAAGAAATTGCTTAGTCTGTCATACCAGGCTCTAGGAGCTTGTTTCAGACCATACAAAGATTTCTTTAGCTTATAAACGTGGTCAGGATGTTTTAAATCCTCAAAACCAGGTGGTTGTTTCACAAACACTTCTTCAGAAATGACACCATTGAGAAATGCACTTTTAACGTCCATTTGATACAAAGTTATGTTGTGATTTACTGCGTAGGAAAGAAGTAACCTGATTGCTTCCAATCTTGCAACTGGAGCAAAAGTTTCAGTATAATCAATGCCTTCTTGTTGGTTGTACCCTTGAGCAACAAGTCTGGCTTTGTTTCTGATTACTTCTCCCTGTTCATCTAGTTTGTTCCTAAACACCCATTTGGTTCCAATAATGTTCTTGTGTTCAGGCTTAGGTTTAAGATCCCACACATCATTTCTTTTGAATTGATTGAGTTCATCTTGCATTGCTAAGATCCATCCATCATCAGCTAGTGCTTCATCAACTGTTGTAGGTTCTATCATGGACAGCAATCCCAAGGCAGACTCTTTAGGTCTGAAATGTGATATAGTTCTTCTGGGACTTTCCTTGTTGCCAATGATTTGATCGTCAGGATGAGAAGACTTGTATTTGAATGAGTTTCTGGACTGGATAACTTGCTGTGAATCATCTTGAGCTTCTTCAGAAGCTTCTTCAACTGGAACATCAGGAGCTGTTACAGCTTCTAAAGCATCATTCAACTCTGAAGTTTGATCAGGTTCTGAATAATCATCAGACTATTCTGAACCTGCAATACTTTCATTCTACTCTGGAATTTTACTTCCAGGCTCTTTGTCATCAAATTTGACATGCATAGACTCTTCAACACAAAGTGTTTCTAAGTTATACAGTCTGTATGCCTTAGACCTCTCAGAGTAACCTAAAAAGATTCCATTTTGTGCCTTTGCATCAAATTTCTTCAGATAGACTTTATTATTTAAGATGTAACATGTACATCCAAACTGATGAAAGTAAGAAATGTTAGGTTTCCTACCTTTAAAGAGTTCATATGCTGTTTTATTCAGTATAGGTCTGATATAGATCTTGTTCTGAACATAACATGCTGTGTTTACTGCTTCTGCCCAAAAATGTTTTGCCAGGTTGTTTTCATGAATCATGGTTCTTGCCATTTCTTGTAGTGACCTATTCTTTCTCTCTACAACCCCATTTTGCTGTGGAGTTCTAAGAGAAGAGAATTCATGGACAATTCCAAATTTTTCACAGAATATTTCAAATGGCTCATTTTCAAATTCTCCCCCATGATCACTCCTGACTTTTAAAATTTTCAGTTCTTTTTCAGATTGGATTTTAATGCAGAATTTTGTAAACAAATCATATGATTCATCTTTAGATTTAAGAAACTTAACCCAACTCCATCTACTGTAATCATCAACTATAACCAATCCATATTTACTTCCATATAAGGATGCAGTACTAACTGGTCCAAATAAATCAATATGGAGTAGTTCCAAGGGTCTGGAGGTAGAAACAATGTCTTTTGAATTGAAAGAAGTTTTAACAATTTTTCCCTTCTGACATGCACCACACAGTGCATCTGAATGATAGTCTATGTCTAGTAAGCCTCTGACAAGGTGTACCTTGCTAAGTTTAGAGATTAACCTCCAGTTAGCATCTCCCAACCTTCTGTGCCACAGCCATTTCTTATCACTCATTGATAAAAGACAAAATACCTTCTGATCAGTCAGTTCTGAAAAATTAATCTTGTATACATTATTCTTTCTCTTTCCCTTAAAAACTACAGATTGATCATCTTTGTTGATCACTGTGCAGTTGTTCTTATTAAACAAGACGTCATAACCATTATCACAAAATTGACTTATGCTAAGTAGGTTATG
The DNA here is from genome assembly GCA_958299785.1 of Medicago lupulina. Taxonomy (NCBI): domain Eukaryota; kingdom Viridiplantae; phylum Streptophyta; class Magnoliopsida; order Fabales; family Fabaceae; genus Medicago; species Medicago lupulina. Next base: position 49,910,902 of record OY283139.1, on the reverse strand, counting down.
CCTTAGTCCATCTACAAACCATACATTATTAATTGAGACTGAGGAATTACCAATTGTTCCAGTACCAATGATTTTGCCAATTTGGTTTCCTCCAAATCCCACAGTTCCTCCCTCTTTCATGGTCAGGGTTAGGAACATAGACTTTTCTCCCGTCATATGTCGCGAGCAGCCACTGTCCAGATACCAGGACTTCTGCTTTTCGTTTCCTTTTAGACATACCTGCAACATCAACAATTTCTTTCTTAGGTACCCATATCTTCATGGGTCCTCTTGGGTTAGTCCTAGGAGTTCTGAGTCTCATTTGTGTTTTCTGTCTGAAATTGTCTTGTTCTGTCTTCTTCCAGACTTTAGGTTCAGAACCTTTAGTCTTAGAATGTGACTTAGCAAAGACAGCTTCCTTCCTCTGAAATCTAGGCTTTTGAGTTTCAGACTCTGTTTTCTTCAGAACTTGTTTATTAGGTTATGATCTTTTCAGGATCTGTAACGTTGGAGCTTTTGATTTAGAGTCATTCATTACCTTTGTCTTTTGGTTCTCAGGTTTTGACTTAGTCATTTCCTTTGAATTTAAAGATTCAGATTCTGAATGAGAAGTTTTTCCAGATTCAGACACAAAGTGAGTTTTCAGTCCCTCCTTGGTGTTATCAGAACAAGGTTTCAGAATTACTTCACTAGAGTTTCCTCCTGTGAAGCCAATTCCCTTTTTGTTGTTCTGATTGATACTATAAATCATAGATGCAACTTGGGTTCTATCAATTCCTGTGTTAATAAACTCTTGAAGAGCAGCATCCTGCTCAGATAAAAGTTTATTATCACCTTTCTCAGTCATTATTTTTAAATGATTATTTTCTTGTTGTAAAACATCCATCTCCATCTTAGTTGATTCATGGAGTTTCAACAGCTTAATGTATCGTTGCTTAACTCTCCTCAACTCAATGGATTGGTTTTCATAATGACCAAGAAGTTCCTTGAGAGAATCAATCAATTCAGATCTAGTGAGTTTAGAATATACCTCAATTTCAGTTTCAGAGTCTGTACTTGACTCAGCATCAGATGAATCTCTTTAATTTTCAACAGTAGCTACCAAAGCCAGGGCTAGTTTTGCTTCATCTTCAGCATCATCTTTGTCAGACTCAGACTCATTATCCAGATCTTCCCAAGTTGCCATCAAACTCTTCTTGATTTGCTTCTTGAATTTGTTGGATTTGAAGATTGGCTTCTTTGGTTTTTCTTTGGATTTTTCTTTCTGCAGGTCTGGACATTCAGCAATGAAGTGTCCAATCTTCTTGCAGTTAAAGAAACCTTTCTGTTCTTCTTTTCTAGAGCTTTTGTGACTACTGCCTTTGCTCATGAACTTCTTGTTCTTCTTAGCAAGATATTTGTGCTCGCGATTTTCGGGTGTCAATCCATTAATTGGCTTTGAACCGTTAATCTTTGAACTCTCAATTTTTATTCGTGGGAAGGGGAAAAATGAGTAAAAACCCTTTTTAGAGATTAAGGTCCGGGGGTTGGTTTCGATTAGGGAAGGTGTTAAGCACCCTAAACGACTTCGGTACTCTAAAGGAGCCTTGATAGACGTTTGGCAAGTGCACCAAATACTATCGAAGTAGTAAAAATATCGATCCCACGAGGATTGTTTTTAATCGCAATAAGATAATTTCGTTATGCAATAGGATGTTTAAAGGGTATTATAGTTTTGCCACTAGGCGGTAGATTTGTTTGTTTTAATAACAAAAATAACAAAAGGATAGAAGTTGCTTAAGAAAATATGGAGAGAGATGAGATCGGATCGTCGAATCCTCTATGTTTCCCCTAATTGGTTACTGTACTCTATTCCTATTAATGGTTCTTTAAGTCCCACGATAGTTAACAAAATAGCCCTAATCAATCCCTTGAGTTAGGACCCTCTTCTTAAACTACAGCCCCTAATTCCTTAGGTGGTCTAATAATTCTTGAAGGATTAAACACGTTAACCTAATATCACTAATAAACGATTATCCATTCCTAGACTAACCATGTTTATTAGAACAATTCAATTAAGTCTAAGTTGAAAGCTAGGGTCAGTAGTCATCCATTCTCACGAAAACATATTTATCTTTGATCAGGATATAAAAAGCATTAAGAACAATTGAATTGAATAAAGACTTAAATAATCATTAATATGGAATAGAGTTTCATCACAGCAACATAAGATCAACTAGGGTTTACACAGAATCATCTCGGATCCAATCTCTAAGAGATTTAGCTACTCATACCAATGTTTACAAATAGCATAATCAATTGAATCATTAAAACATACATGTAACTGGTAAAAGGATGAAGAAATCGTCCTCCTTGCAGTCGCCTTGATGTCAAAATCGCACTTTGCTCTCCAAGATTCGTAACCCTTGTTTTCGGAAAAGACTTCAGCTTAAATAGGCCCAGAAATTCGCCCAAAACGTGTCACGTTTTAAGTAAAACGTGTCACGTTTTCTCCTTCAGTAGCAAGTAACCAAATTAGGGTTTCACAAAACGTGTCACGTTTTTGCCAACGTGACACGTTCTTCTTTCTTCTCAAAACATGCTCTCTGACTTGTGAAAACGTGTCACGTTTTTTAGCAAGCGTGACACGTTTTTGTGACTTGCACCATTCTTCAGTTTTCTTGCTTTTTCTTGCTTTTCATGCGTTTCTTGCTGCTTAAGTTGCTTTGTGACTCCATAAAATGATAAAATATACATAGAAATTACGTAATGACAGCATGTCATCACAACCCCAAACTTAAACCATTCCTTGTCCCCAAGGAATTTACATGTAAAATTGACAGTTGACAGTAAAATAACAAGTACCTGCTCAAGTGATGGTAATCCAAAAAGTTCATCTCCTTACTAGCTAAAGGTGAGCTAGTTTGACTTGAATGCATCCACCAATTCACAACTCCACGCACAAAATGAATAGGGTTCACACTCAATCACATGCAAAGCTACATATTACCATACGCTTGAAAAGTTTCTAAACGTCAATTAAAGTCAATATCAATACACACTTTGAGGTCTTTAAGGGTTATAACGGGGCTTAGGTGAAGGTGGGATGATATTTGGATAAGTAGGCTACACAAAATGTGAGTTAGGCACTCCTACGTCAGTTAAAACATACTTCAATCATCTTTCACCTATGGAACACAATTCTTAGTCAAAATGGGGCTAGAGAACATTATTCATCATCGGGACCTTCGAGTTCAGATTTTCAATGTCTTTGTCCCTTTTTCATTCTATATTCTCTTTTTTTTTTTTTTTTGATACACCATTTTTAGTGTCTATATGTCATTATTTTTTCTTTTGTATTGTTCTCTAGTTCCCCCACCCCAAACTTAATTGGTTGCAAATTCCAAAAGCAACCCCAAACTTAATTTTTAGCAACATTCTAACATGCCTAACTCAGAAAAACAGTATGGGATAAATCCTAAAAGTCTCTAAGTTTGTAATGTAGGTTGTCACCGAACAAAAAGTTCTATCCTACCGGCTCAACTTGTCTAAGAAAAGGATGAATTCAATATAATCAGGGTAGGCTTCAAAAGGCTCACAGGACCAAGCACTTTTGCCTCAGTGTGTATTTGACATAAACCAATCGACAGAAAAGAAACAATGCAAGTTCTAGAAATGTAGATGCATGGAACACTCTATATAAGTAAATTGAAAAATAAAATTTGGCCATGAACCTTACAGTTATGATATCTGGGAGTTGTGACTACCTAGCACTGCCGTACACTTCGCCTTTTACTCAAGTCACTCCTCCTTATGAACTTTTGGAAAAATCACTTGAGCACACATTTGTTACTAAACTGTAAAAGGTCAATAAAACACATATATTCATCAGTAATAAACAAGTTCAGACTCAATTACATCACAGGGGGATACAACTGATTAAACTTCAAATTGTTCGAAAATAAAATTAAAAAGTACATCAAAATGAAAGGAAAACTGCTGAAACAAACAGAAAAAATAATAATAATAATAGATGAGCCATCAGTAGCCCATCAATCCTGCATCAAGTTCGGGTCAATCCATGTGCTCGGGTTCTGCTCCTCATAGGTGTCTTCGCCAAAATGCGACCTCGACCTCGCACCAGCAGCAGCAAAGTCTGCCCTAATCTCCTGCTCTCTTGCTTGGGCACGACCTCTGGTGACATCAAAGTATTGGTCCATCGCCTCCTCGGACCCATCAAAACGGTCAAAAGACCCAGTAATCGCTCTCCTGTTGAGGCAGACTGCCTCAGTAAGCTCTGGCCCGAACCTAGGACGGTTCCAATACTCTTGGTCTGACACCTCATTCATCCAGTTGCAGTGGCCGAACATGTAGTCCAGCATCATGGGATGAAGAGGTGCATGGACACCTTGTTGGCTGCTTCCTTCTCCCGATACCAACTCTGGCTGAAGCGGGGGCTGTTGTGGTTGTGGCTGAGGCTGAGGGCCTGCTTCCTCCTCAGCTCCCAACTGCTGCATGCGCTCCAGATAATCCTTCAGAAAGACCTCCATGTAGTTATCCGTGATTGGCTTCATCATTTTTGCCTCGAGGTCATTTATGTAGCATTCGCAGTCGGCTTCCTCACAAAGCCAGTTGATGAGGCTCATGTGAGGGATGGCTTTCTTGTTCCCTTGGACAAACTCAGCAATGTTGTTGGCAATCAACTCACCAACATTTATAGGGCTACCCTCCATGATGGCAGCAACAGTATGCACCCGAGATAAGGGAATCTCAGATGAACAGGAAGTACCTTCTAATGTTTGCACCACAAATGATGCCCAAGCCTTAGCAACCGGCTTGAAATCAGCTTTCAGCAACATCTTCCTGCTCTTCTGCCATTGAGCGCCCTCCACACACAGCAAGGATTTCACCTCTTCCCACGTTTCCTCGTCCCAGTTAGCACATGTCTCCCTCCTCCTCTTGACATCACATTGTTCCGGAGGAACGATCTTCAGCATGGTATTGATAGCCTCAGGGGAGAAATCAATGGTCTTTCCCCTCACATAAGATTCATACCGCCGCCCGGAGAACCGAGCATTGGCATAAAACTCAAGCGCCATGGTCTTGTTGGCCTCTTGGAAAACCATATTATTCAGCCCGTCCCACCCTCGAGCCGTGATAATTTGTTCAAACTCAGGGTTGCCTAACAATTTAGGGAGTAGGAACCCCCTCTCTGGTATCACCCGATAACTTCTGATTTCTTTGAAGCGGTCACGGGCCGGGATGTCATGGAAACGGTAAGCTAGAGTGGGTGGTACGGCTGGTGGGGCTGTGGGTTTAACCGGTTGTTTGCATTTGGCGGTGGTTTTGGGTTTTTTGGCTTGTGGAGCTTTTCCTTTCTTCCTAGTATCAACCATGGTGAAGGTTTAGGGTTAGGTCAAAGGAAAAGTGAAAGTTTGAGATTAGGGTTTTGAGGTTAGGTGAGGATGGTGAATTTTGAGAGGTTGATGATGTTGATGGTAGTTTTTGTGGTTGTCTTGGTGATTTGGAGATGGAAAGTTGAAGGTTTTTGGTGTAGAAAGTTGAGAAGTTCGTAGGTTAGGGTTCTGGGGAAATTTTGGCAGAGTTTGGCCACTTATGGAAGTGAATGGAATGATTTTCGTGTGAAGGGTATATATAGGGGAGAAAAACGTGTCACGTTTGGCCAAAAACGTGTCACGTTTTTCGTTTTGTAACGGTCAAAATTTTTTTGAAACCACCCAAAAACGTGTCACGTTTGGGCGAAACGTGACACGCTCCACTCTTTTGAAAAAATTTGGTTCCCAGAAAACGTGTCACGTTTTGGCCAGCGTGACACGTTTTTGCTAAACAGAATGCTTGTTTTTGAGATGCTTCAGAGGTGGCAAAAACGTGGCACGTTTTGCCCAAAACGTGTCGCGTTCTTGCCCAGTATTGGACTTGAAAATTTTCTTCCTCTGATTGTTTCAGCGAAAATATTTTTGTATTTTTTTTGATTTTTTGAAAGCAATAAAAGACAAGAACAATAAAACTAAAAATATACCTGCGAGAAAATAAAATGGTGGGTTGCCTCCCACAAAGCGCTTCTTTACCGTCACTAGCTTGACTATAGACTTCAACCACTGTTAGGGTGGCAAATATGATAGAAAGAATATATCATCCTTCTTCTTCCTCTTGTTTGGTAGGAATTCCATGAATTTGGCACAAAGATTCAGATACTCCCATGCACCCATAGTGAAACCTTTGGAATTTAAGCTCTCCCACCTTAGAGAAGGACGTGCATCCATCTGCACATGAGTGATTTCCTCAACCTCCGTTGGTTCAGACTTCGGGAAAATATCAACACTCCTCACCTTGGGTTTTTCTTCAATCACAACCTTGTGACACTCAATCTCCATCTGAACCAATTTCCTCTGAGACTCATGTGCTTTCTCAACAAGATCACCACACTGAAGATCAAACTTCTCAAATGAAACTTGATTTGACACCAAGAAATCATCTAAAATATGTTGAAGTTGAGTATTGTAATCTATGTTGATCACCTCGTTCTTCCCTTCACAATTGCTACCTGGTTGATTCGCCTCATCATGACTGCATCTCTTATTTAATATCGAGATTTGACTGTCCACACATTTTATCTTCAAAGATAGCATATATTTTTCATATTGCAGCGTACAAATCTCTTTTGTGTCATGAAGGTACAACCTGTCTATCATAGCTGCAAAACTTGGATAAACTTTTTAGTAGCACCATACAATGAGAAGAAAACGAAGAGCATAAATCATTTTTTTTTTTATTTTTTTTTATAAATATATATACAAAAATATAAATGACAGAAATCCTAAATTATAACAAAATTGCCTTATTGAAATAAATCAACAATCCCCGGCAACGGCGCAAAAAACTTGATAGACGTTTGGCAAGTGCACCAAATACTATCGAAGTAGTAAAAATATCGATCCCACGAGGATTGTTTTTAATCGCAATAAGATAATTTCGTTATGCAATAGGATGTTTAAAGGGTATTATAGTTTTGCCACTAGGCGGTAGATTTGTTTGTTTTAATAACAAAAATAACAAAAGGATAGAAGTTGCTTAAGAAAATATGGAGAGAGATGAGATCGGATCGTCGAATCCTCTATGTTTCCCCTAATTGGTTACTGTACTCTATTCCTATTAATGGTTCTTTAAGTCCCACGATAGTTAACAAAATAGCCCTAATCAATCCCTTGAGTTAGGACCCTCTTCTTAAACTACAGCCCCTAATTCCTTAGGTGGTCTAATAATTCTTGAAGGATTAAACACGTTAACCTAATATCACTAATAAACGATTATCCATTCCTAGACTAACCATGTTTATTAGAACAATTCAATTAAGTCTAAGTTGAAAGCTAGGGTCAGTAGTCATCCATTCTCACGAAAACATATTTATATTTGATCAGGATATAAAAAGCATTAAGAACAATTGAATTGAATAAAGACTTAAATAATCATTAATATGGAATAGAGTTTCATCACAGCAACATAAGATCAACTAGGGTTTACACAGAATCATCTCGGATCCAATCTCTAAGAGATTTAGCTACTCATAACAATGTTTACAAATAGCATAATCAATTGAATCATTAAAACATACATGTAACTGGTAAAAGGATGAAGAAATCGTCCTCCTTGCAGTCGCCTTGATGTCAAAATCGCACTTTGCTTTCCAAGATTCGTAACCCTTGTTTTCGGAAAAGACTTCAGCTTAAATAGGCCCAGAAATTCGCCCAAAACGTGTCACGTTTTAAGTAAAACGTGTCACGTTTTCTCCTTCAGTAGCAAGTAACCAAATTAGGGTTTCACAAAACGTGTCACGTTTTTGCCAACGTGACACGTTCTTCTTTCTTCTCAAAACATGCTCTCTGACTTGTGAAAACGTGTCACGTTTTTTAGCAAGCGTGACACGTTTTTGTGACTTGCACCATTCTTCAGTTTTCTTGCTTTTTCTTGCTTTTCATGCGTTTCTTGCTGCTTAAGTTGCTTTGTGACTCCATAAAATGATAAAATATACATAGAAATTACGTAATGACAGCATGTCATCAAGCCTCTTACCTAAATTATCTTGTGCTAGATTATTTGCTTAATTATTTGTAAAAATATTGCCTAAAATCTAAATGAAAGAATGGAGGGAGAAGAAGTATGTTTTTTTGTTATTTTTATTGATTTGGAAAGACATAAGACTTTTGCCTACATACCCGAAGACGGGATCAAAATCATGTAGTTCACCTCAAAAATTTCGTTTGGTGAGTTGGATTGATTTTAAAAGTTTGAAAAGTGTTTTGAGAGGATAAGAGGCCGTAAGGCATAGAAGAATAAAAATGCGAGGGTGTAACGCCCATTTTTGATTATTTAGTTATTTGATTTATTTGAGAAGTTGTTATATATTTATTAATATATTATGCGATGTTGAATGAAGATTTAATATGATTTTATGCGACGTGGTGACTTATTTTATTGTTTAATAAAATAAGATTTGAAAATAAAATAAAATATTTAGTTATGGGTTAGTTTTGGATTTTAGAGAATTATGTGGGAGATAGAGTAAATAAGATAAGATTTGTTCGGAGTATATAAAGGGAAATTAGGTCAAGAGAGAAGTCAGTATACGCGTTGTCAGAGTTTTGGAAAAAGAGGAGAACGGATGTGAAGTGAGAAGAGACCTTTGAGGGCTGCGATTTCTGCTTATTACCAGGTAAGGGTGAGCCTAGCACTTAATTATATTGATCTGTAATGCATCTAATCAGGATTAACAACATAGGATTGGATTTTTGAGAGAGTTGGAATTAGGTTAAAATTGAGGAAAATCATGAAATTAGGTCATTAAGCTGTAGAACAGATGTTTAGAATGAGTACAGAACATAGATTATCCATAACAATGATGATTCTGAGAGTTTAGACGTTTAAGATGATGAATTTGGGACTTTTTGGGTGAATTTTCGCAGAAGCCATAGCAGACTCTTCGTCGCTCGCCTGAGGCGAGCTATGCACTCGCCGCGGCGAGTAGACCTAGTTTACTCGCGAGGCGAGCAACCCGGCTCGCCATAGCGAGCAGTACCCTAGAGCTCGCGAGGCGAGCATTTCCACCCGCCATAGCGAGCAAGGCCTAAGTTACTTGCGAGGCGAGCATTCCCACTCGCCATAGCGAGTTGTGTCAGAACCCAGAACCCTGTTCTGTTTGCGAACTGTTTCGCATAGAACCTTGAGAGATGACCTTTGGGGTAGCTTCTGGGACCTTTGATAATGTTATTATAAACTGTAACGATGAATACATGATGGCTGAGATGATTTAGATGGTTTTCATGCCACTTATGTGTGATATATGAATTGTTTCAGTTATAAATGTTTGACTTACTTGAGATGTTTGCTCCATGGATGTTATTTGAATGATGTGATTACTGCCATGTTGCTGTTTACTTTTGTATAGATGCTGCATGTGTCAGTCCTTGATGTTTAAGATGAATATGCGACGTATGATGTTAACTTGTTTAAGTTAAAAAGTATTGAGTCTCATGCATACTCATTCCATGATGAGGGCTTATGCCCTGGAGTTTTTACTCACCAGCGACGAGGGCTAATGCCCTGGAGCTTTGCTCACCAGCGACGAAGGCTTATGCCTTGGAGTATATTTATGCTCAGAGCGACGAGGGCTCATGCCCTGGATTGGTACCACATGCATATAAGACGTAGGGTTGCATAGTCAAGTGATGATGTCGAGTCGAGTCGTCTACTATGTTTATTATGATGTTTATTGAGATGTATATGATGATGATTATGATGATGCTAAATGATGTATTGTTTATGTTGATACTTGAATGTTAGATGTTTATCTGAGATATGTGAAATTGTGTTGATTGTTGATTGTGATTATTTAATTACATGTTTAATATAATTATTTGTGAATCTCACCCCTTCTGCTGGAATTGCCGCCTCGTGGGCAAGTGCAGGTAACCAAGATTAGGTGCAGACGTGTGAGGATTCTGCAGTCGAGTCTAGGTGCTCTGATATGTAACGGGATAGGGGATCTCTTTTATTTTCTCTGTTCCTTGCGTATTATGCTCTTTTGCATGTTTATGATTACTCTGACTATTTTGATTAAGACGTTGATAAGGCCTGCGTTCCAAAGATGATTTTTGAGATGTTTTTCTTGTGATATTTCCGCTGCAATATTGAGTAATTTGTTATGACTATTTTATGAAGGATTAATGTTTATTTATTCATTACCATGAGACGTTTTAAGATATGTGATGCCCTGTTTACGTGTTTACTCTGATGCATGCTATTCTTTTTAAAGAAATTTTTATTCTGGGAAAACGGGGTGTTACGATTGGTATCAGAGCAGGTCGGTCCGTCCGGCCAAGTAGAGAGTCGAGTGACGTTGTCTTAGAGTTAGAATAGTATTATTGTATTATTCTAACTTATGTTTGTTTTGTTAAGAATTAAGATGGCGGGAAGGAATGACGCTGCAATTGCTGCTGCCTTGGAAGCTGTTGCTCAAGCTGTGGGACAGCAGCCAAACCCGAATGCTGGTGCTGGTGCGGAGGTCCGTATGCTGGAGACCTTCTTGAGAAACCATCCTCCTACCTTCAAGGGGAGATATGATCCGGATGGAGCCCAGACGTGGCTCAAGGAGATAGAGTGGGTGTTCAGGGTGATGCAGTGCACAGAGGTGCAGAAGGTGCGTTTTGGTACGCACATGCTGGCTGAGGAGGCGGACGATTGGTGGATTAGTCTTCTACCTACCCTGGAGCAGGACGGTGCTGAGGTGACCTGGGCAGTGTTTAGGAGAGAGTTCCTTAACAGATATTTCCCTGAGGATGTGCGGGGCAAGAAAGAGATAGAATTTTTAGAGCTAAAGCAAGGGAGCATGTCTGTGACTGAATATGCTGCAAAATTTATGGAGCTGGCCAAGTTTTATCCACACTACTCTGCTGAGACCGCCGAATTTTCTAAGTGTATTAAGTTTGAGAACGGATTGCGAGCTGATATCAAGAGGGCTATAGGGTATCAGAAGATTAGAAACTTTTCTGAGTTAGTGAGCAGCTGCAGGATTTACGAGGAGGACACGAAGGCTCACTACAAGGTGATTAATGAGAGGAAAGGAAAGGGGCAGCAAAGTCGTCCTAAGCCCTACAGTGCCCCTGCAGATAAGGGCAAACAGCGAGTTAATGATGAGAGGAGACCTGTGAAGAAAGATGCTCCTGCTGAGATAGTTTGCTATACTTGTGGCGTGAAAGGCCATAAGAGTAATGCTTGTCCTGGAGAGGTGAAGAGGTGTTTTCGTTGTGGCAAGAAGGGTCATACTACCGCTGATTGCAAGCATGGAGATATTGTATGCTTTAATTGCAATGAGGAAGGTCACATTGGGTCCCAGTGCACACAACCTAAGAAGACTCAGACTACTGGGAGAGTTTTTGCTTTGACTGGTACGCAGACGGAGAGCGAGGATCACTTGATCAGAGGTACTTGTTATTTTGATAATATACCTTTAGTTGCTATCATTGATACAGGTGCTACGCATTGTTTTGTTGCTCTTGATTGTGCTGCAAGTTCGTGAGACCAAGTGTTTCACCGTGGGGAGCTCCAGTGTTGTTAGTCAAGAAGAAAGATGGAAGTATGAGGTTGTGCATCGACTATCGTCAGTTGAATAAAGTGACGATAAAGAATAGGTATCCACTTCCAAGAATTGACGACTTGATGGATCAGTTGGTGGGTGCTTGTGTATTTAGCAAGATAGATTTGAGATCGGGTTACCATCAGATTAAAGTGAAGGATGAAGATATGCAGAAGACGGCGTTTAGGACGCGATATGGACATTATGAGTATACGGTGATGCCTTTCGGTGTTACTAACGCACCTGGCGTATTTATGGAGTATATGAATAGAATCTTCCAAGCTTATTTGGATCGTTTTGTTGTGGTATTCATTGATGATATTCTGGTTTATTCTAAGACTGAAGAAGAGCATGCTGAGCATTTGAAGATCGTCTTGCAAGTGTTGAAAGAGAAGAAGCTTTTTGCTAAGTTGTCTAAGTGTGAATTCTGGTTGAAAGAGGTGAGTTTTCTTGGTCATGTCATTTCTGGCGAGGGCATTGCGGTTGATCCGTCTAAAGTTGAAGCGGTATCGCAATGGGAGACTCCCAAGTCGGTTACTGAGATTAGAAGCTTCTTGGGTCTAGCTGGTTATTATCGAAGATTTATAGAAGGATTTTCTAAGTTGGCTCTTCCGTTAACGCAGTTGACGTGTAAAGGTAAATCTTTTGTGTGGGATGTTCATTGTGAGAACAGTTTTAATGAGTTGAAGAAACGTTTGACGACGGCTCCAGTCTTGATTTTGCCAAAGTCTGATGAACCTTTTGTGGTATATTGTGATGCGTCCAAGTTGGGTTTAGGTGGTGTACTTATGCAAGATGGTAAAGTGGTAGCTTATGCTTCAAGGCAATTGAGGATTCATGAGATGAATTATCCGACGCATGACTTAGAGTTGGCAGCTGTGGTCTTTGTATTGAAAATATGGAGACATTACTTGTATGGTTCGAGGTTTGAGGTGTTTAGTGATCACAAGAGTTTGAAGTACTTGTTTGACCAGAAGGAATTGAATATGAGGCAGCGAAGGTGGCTTGAATTGTTGAAAGATTATGACTTTGGTTTGAATTATCATCCGGGCAAAGCTAATGTGGTTGCAGATGCCTTGAGTAGGAAGACCCTACATATGTCTGCCATGATGGTGAAGGAATTCGAGTTGCTTGAACAGTTCAGAGATTTGAGTTTAGTTTGTGAAAGAACGCCTCAGAGTGTAAAGCTGGGAATGCTGAAGATTGATAGTGATTTCTGGAAAAGTATCAAAGAGGCGCAGAAAGAAGATGTTAAGTTTGTGGACTTGTTGGTTGCTAGTAATCAGACGGAGGATAGTGACTTTAGAGTTGATGATCAAGGAGTGTTGAGATTTCGAGGTAGAATTTGCATACCTGATAATGAGGAAATGAAGAAGATGATTCTTGAAGAGAGTCACAGAAGTAGCTTGAGTATTCATCTGGGAGCTACGAAGATGTATCATGATTTAAAGAAGTTGTTCTGGTGGTCTGGTTTGAAACGTGACGTGGCACAGTTTGTGTATTCTTGTTTGGTTTGTCAGAAATCGAAGGTTGAGCATCAGAAACCTGCTGGTATGATGGTACCTTTAGATGTGCCAGAGTGGAAATGGGATAGTATATCCATGGATTTTGTGACGAGCTTGCCGAATACTCCTAATGGGAATGACGCTATTTGGGTGATTGTTGATAGATTGACGAAGTTGGCTCATTTTCTACCGATTAATATTACTTTTCCTGTTGCCCAGTTGGCAGAGATTTATGTCAAAGGGATTGTGAAGTTGCATGGTGTTCCTTCGAGCATCGTATCAGATAGAGACCCGAGGTTTACTTCTAGGTTTTGGAAGAGTTTGCAAGAGGCTTTAGGTTCTCAATTGAGGTTGAGTTCGGCTTATCATCCGCAGACAGATGGTCAGTCGGAAAGGACGATTCAGTCGTTGGAAGACTTATTGAGGGTGTGTGTACTTGAGCAAGGAGGGACTTGGGATAGTCATCTTCCGTTGATAGAGTTCACGTACAACAACAGTTACCATTCGAGTATTGGGATGGCACCCTTTGAGGCTTTGGATGGTCGGAGATGCAGAACTCCGTTGTGTTGGTTTGAGTCAGGCGAGAATGTGATGTTAGGACCGGAAATTGTTCAGCAGACTACTGAGAAGGTAAGAATGATCCAAGAGAAGATGAAAGCGTCGCAGAGTCGACAAAAGAGTTACCATGACAAGCGAAGGAAGGACCTTGAGTTCCAAGAGGGAGATCATGTGTTCCTGAGAGTGACTCCTATGACCGGTGTTGGCCGTGCGTTGAAGTCAAAGAAGTTAACCCCGAAATTTATTGGTCCATATCAGATATCAGAGAGGATTGGGGCGGTGGCCTATCGTGTTGGATTGCCACCACATTTATCGAATTTGCACGACGTGTTCCATGTGTCGCAACTGAGGAAGTATGTTCCGGATCCGTCTCATGTGATCCAGAGTGATGATGTGCAAGTTAGGGACAACCTTACGGTTGAGACCTTACCAGTGAGAATTGATGATAGAAAGACGAAGACGCTGAGGGGCAAGGAGATACCTCTCGTTAGAGTCGTGTGGTCGGGAGCGATCGGCGAAAGCTTGACGTGGGAGTTAGAGAGTAAGATGCTAGAGTCGTACCCTGAGTTGTTTGCTTGAGGTAATTTTCGAGGACGAAAATCTTTTAAGTTGGGGAGAGTTGTAACGCCCATTTTTGATTATTTAGTTATTTGATTTATTTGAGAAGTTGTTATATATTTATTAATATATTATGCGATGTTGAATGAAGATTTAATATGATTTTATGCGACGTGGTGACTTATTTTATTGTTTAATAAAATAAGATTTGAAAATAAAATAAAATATTTAGTTATGGGTTAGTTTTGGATTTTAGAGAATTATGTGGGAGATAGAGTAAATAAGATAAGATTTGTTGGGAGTATATAAAGGGAAATTAGGTCAAGAGAGAAGTCAGTATACGCGTTGTCAGAGTTTTGGAAAAAGAGGAGAACGGACGTGAAGTGAGAAGAGACCTTTGAGGGCTGCGATTTCTGCTTATTACCAGGTAAGGGTGAGCCTAGCACTTAATTATATTGATCTGTAATGCATCTAATCAGGATTAACAACATAGGATTGGATTTTTGAGAGAGTTGGAATTAGGTTAAAATTGAGGAAAATCATGAAATTAGGTCATTAAGCTGTAGAACAGATGTTTAGAATGAGTACAGAACATAGATTATCCATAACAATGATGATTCTGAGAGTTTAGACGTTTAAGATGATGAATTTGGGACTTTTTGCGTGAATTTCCGCAGAAGCCGTAACACACTGTTCGTCGCTCGCCTGAGGCGAGCTATGCACTCGCCGCGGCGAGTAGACCTAGTTTACTCGCGAGGCGAGCAACCCAGCTCGCCATAGCGAGCAGTACCCAAGAGCTCGCGAGGCGAGCATTTCCACCTGCCATAGCGAGCAAGGCCTAAGTTACTCGCGAAGCGAGCATTCCCACTCGCCATAGCGAGTTGTGTCAGAACCCAGAACCCTGTTCTGTTTGCGAACTGTTTCGCATAGAACCTTGAGAGATGACCTTTGGGGTAGCTTCTGGGACCTTTGATAATGTTATTATAAACTGTAACGATGAATACATGATGGCTGAGATGATTTAGATGGTTTTCATGCCACTTATGTGTGATATATGAATTGTTTCAGTTATAAATGTTTGACTTACTTGAGATGTTTGCTCCATGGATGTTATTTGAATGATGTGATTACTGCCATGTTGCTGTTTACTTTTGTATAGATGCTGCATGTGTCAGTCCTTGATGTTTAAGATGAATATGCGACGTATGATGTTAACTTGTTTAAGTTAAAAAGTATTGAGTCTCATGCATACTCATTCCATGATGAGGGCTTATGCCCTGGAGTTTTTACTCACCAGCGACGAGGGCTTATGCCCTGGAGCTTTGCTCACCAGCGACGAAGGCTTATGCCTTGGAGTATATTTATGCTTATAGCGACGAGGGCTCATGCCCTGGATTGGTACCACATGCATATAAGACGTAGGGTTGCATAGTCAAGTGATGATGTCGAGTCGAGTCGTCTACTATGTTTATTATGATGTTTATTGAGATGTATATGATGATGATTATGATGATGCTAAATGATGTATTGTTTATGTTGATACTTGAATGTTAGATGTTTATCTGAGATATGTGAAATTGTGTTGATTGTTGATTGTGATTATTTAATTACATGTTTAATATAATTATTTGTGAATCTCACCCCTTCTGCTGGAATTGCCGCCTCGTGGGCAAGTGCAGGTAACCAAGATTAGGTGCAGACGTGTGAGGATTCTGCAGTCGAGTCTAGGTGCTCTGATATGTAACGGGATAGGGGATCTCTTTTATTTTCTCTGTTCCTTGCGTATTATGCTCTTTTGCATGTTTATGATTACTCTGACTATTTTGATTAAGACGTTGATAAGGTCTGCGTGCCAAAGATGATTTTTGAGATGTTTTTCTTGTGATATTTCCGCTGCAATATTGAGTAATTTGTTATGACTATTTTATGAAGGATTAATGTTTATTTATTCATTACCATGAGACGTTTTAAGATATGTGATGCCCTGTTTACGTGTTTACTCTGATGCATGCTATTCTTTTTAAAGAAATTTTTATTCTGGGAAAACGGGGTGTTACAGAGGGTGTTTGATTTTAATTAAAGAAAAGAAAGTCAAAATGATTAAAATTGATTGAAGTTTAATTAAGAAAATAAAAGAAAAATTCCACATGGATTGAGAGCCAAGGTTTCTTAAGAAAATATATTTTTTGTGTTTTGATTATTTGATTTTTTTTTGAGAAAATGATTTCTTGTAAGTTAAATCGTAAACTAAAAAAACTAAGCGTAACGACGTAAAGGAAAAAAACGATAAATAAGTGTGTGATAGTGTCGGTGCATATTCTCATTATTTGGGTATTTACATAAGGACCTAGATACATGCTAAAGTCTTACATAAAAATAAATGACGAAAAATAAAAATGCGAAAAAATTAAATTACATAAGTCCTACATATACACTAATATCATGAAGTTTAAACAAATAAAAATAATAAAGCAATAACAAAAAAATGCAAACACATAGAATAGGGACATATGCTAAACAAACTAAATATGCATGTAACGATTTTTGGTCTAAGAATGCATGAGATAAAAATATGGTCATTATATGAATAAGATAAAAAAATGCATGGTGTAAAAGATTATTTTGAAATAAAATGCATGTGATGAAAATTAAATCCACAAATAAACTAAATGATATGACAAATATAATATGAAAAACTAAATTGAATAAAATGCATGAAAGTAGTTAAAATTAACACATGAGAGGAGATTAAATTCAAATAAAAACAGGGAGGTATTGCAGCAAGCAGGGGGTGCATAAAATAAAATTGTAGAGATAGTGCAGCATAAAGAAGATGGGCTAGAGGGAAGAACCGGTTCGGTTCACCTGGGTCGGTTCAGGATAGAACCGAACCGGTTGTACTTAATATATAAAGGTTTTGTTGGTTTTTTTTGGATCATTTCCCTCATGCCATTCTCTCTCTAAAAAAATTTCAGAAAAGAAGAGAGAGAAGCTCTCTCCTCTCTCTACACAACAGCCACCGGAGAAGAAGAAGATGTGGGTTCCGACGCGGTGGCCGGCCGGTTTCCGGCGGAGGCGCCACCGCGTCGGAGATCCAAACATTTTTTTTTTTAATTTTTTTATCAATCTCTTCTTCTCCTTCTCCTCTTTCCTTTTCCGCAAAAAAAATCAAAAAGGGGTGGAGGGTTTGCCCTAGATCTAGGTTTAAAGTTATGACATTTTTGGGTAAAAAGAGAGGAAGAACGAAAAGAAAAGAGAGAGCACCACCTTTTTTTCTTGATTCGGCCTGTTCTTGGTGAATATATGTGGAATCCAGTTCGGTTTTGATTGATACCGGTTCGGTTTTGATGTTGTTATGATGTTCGGATCTGTTTGTGATGTTGTGTTCGGATCTGTTTGTGATGTTATGTGTTGTTCATGATGTTCTTGAGTTTTTGTTCTTTTTTATGTGTTTGATCCTGGATTTGTGAATGAGAAAGAAAACTAGGGTTTCTGGTTGGGAAGGCTGCGGCTACAGTGTTATTTCTTGGGCAGTGTGATTTTTATGACAGTCTATTTATAGGCTGTCATTTGAGGGTTTCTCTGATACATTGCAAAGACTAAAATACCCCTGACTGAAACTTGGAGAAAAAGACTGCCAAGGCCAATGTTTAGAGGACACATGGACCAAAACAAAAGACCAAAATAAAATTTATATAAAGAAAAAGAAAAGCAATGTCACTCACGTGACATATAAAGGCTAAAATAAATATGAAATAAAATAATAATACAAATGAAAAATAAACTAATAAAAATAACAAAATATTAAAATGGAACAAAATAAAAAGATAAAATTAAAATTGTCCCTTCGAAACTAAATGAGGTTCTTCAAAGTAACCTCTCTGTCGAAATTTCGTCTGAAACGACGAGACTTCTCAGTTTTAGAAGACAAGTAGAGCGAGGAAATAAAAAAGTGAAAAATTTGAGAGAATAAACAGACAAAAATGCTGGTATAGAAATTGAGATGTAAATGAATAAAAGTTGAAGAATAAACAAGTAAAATATTTGCAAAATGAACGGATAAATGTTGAGATATAAACAAAAGTTAAAATGTTTGGAAATAAACTATGAAATACTGTGAAATAAATTGTAGAAACGTTGAGAAAATAGCTGGATAAAATACGCTCAAAAGACAAGTAAAGGGACAACAACTGGTCAAAAAATGGTGTATGACAATATTGTAGTTTGTTGGTGAGCATAGCCATCTCCTGAACAATTTCAGGGTCTTCATCAGAATCTTCAGATGTAGATTCTTCTTCAGACTCTAACGCCTTCAGAGCCTTACTTGACTTTCCTCTAGATTTCAATGCAATAGACTTAGACTTCTTGATAGGTTCATGCTCATTAAGACCTATCTCATGACATTTTAAAGAACTTATAAGATCTTCAACACTTAGAGTGTTTAAATCTTTAGCTTCTTCAATAGCTGTCACTTTTGGTCTCCACTTAGCAGGTAAGCTTCTCAGAATCTTGTTCACATGATCAGACGCTACGTAGCTTTTCTTCAGAATCTGAAGTCCAGAAACAAGAGTCTGAAACCTTGAGTACATGGTCTCAATGTTTTCATCCTCCTTCATTCTGAACAACTCATATTGATGAACAAGCATAGTAGCCTTAGCTTCTCTGACTTTCTTGTTACCCTCATAAAGTGAGCACAATGAGGTGAACATAGCCTTTGCTGTTGATTTGTCACTCATCTTTAAGTACTCTTTATGAGGCAAGGCAGCCACAAGAATGCCTCTAATCGTATGATGTTTCTTATAAAGCTTTTTCTGCTCAGCAGTGTGAGCTTTCCTATCAAGAGCAGCACCTTCTTCATCCAACTTCAAATCACCAACACCATCTTCAAGAACATCCCACAACTCTTCATCCATTCCCATGATGTGACTATACATCTTGGTCTTCCACCAAGAGAACATTTCTGGATCACCATTAAACAAGGGAGGTTTGTTGTGATTAGCAGATCTTTTATTTCTGTTGTTGTTGCTGTAGTCATAGTGTATATCAGCTCCAGAACCAGAACCAGAGCCAGAGCCAGAACCAGAAGTATCTTCCCCATACATGTTTTTCTCCGATCGTTCACTGTAACACGGTTAAGTTCTAGCTACAGAGCCGAAGCTCTGATACCATATGAAGGTGGGAAAAACACAAGAAGGGGGGGGGGGGGGGGGGGGTTTGAATTGTGTTTTCAAAAACTTTTCTTTCTCACAAAAACAACAACTGTTTTCAAGATCAGAGTCTGATAGAGTTCAGAGTCTTAGTGCAGCGGATAGAGAGTAAGAGTGCAGAAAATGAAAGAAGAACACAAGCAATTTATACAGGTTCCTTCCACAATCCGGAAGTAGTCCTGTCCCCCTTGCACTTCCAAGGAGAGTTTCACTATAATGTAATATCAAATTACAAGTTGCTCAAACACACAAGTAAGAGACTTCCTTTGCTCAATCACACAAGAAAGAGACTTCTATGCTCAAGGACAACTCCAAGAGACTCCTTTGCTCAATCACACAAGAAAGAGACTTTTCTAAACAATTACAAAGAATTGAAAAGAGTTTTGAATACTTGATATACAATCAGAGGTATTCACAAAACAATACGAACAGAACAGACTCTGTTTTTCTAGACACTTAGAAATTCTAGGATATGAACTTTTGTAAGAATTATCTAAGTTGTTGATGAGCAATGTTTTCGACTTTGAGAGAATATGAATAACAATCTTAGCACAAGCCTTGTTCGTGTATGAATATGTGTATGTTCTTCAAGTCTTTATCCCTATTTATAGAGGATTTGAGAGACGTTGGCAACCAACCAGCTCATCAACTTGTCTTGACTGAAGCTTTGATTCTTCACCATTGATCTTTTGCCTGATTTGAAGATTGTCCTATGAAAAACAATTTCAAATCCATTCCAATTAAGAAAGGAACAATGTCTGCGAATATTGTTATTATTCTTGTCTTGTATAGGAGACACAATGCAGAGATGGTGGTTGCAGAGACATGCGCAGGCTTAGTGGTTGTACACTTCGTACACAGTACTTTGTCAACGCTCTTCAGCCTCTGGTGAAATAGCTTCTGATGAACTTGCTTCTAGAGAACTAGCTTCTGATGATGTCATCTTCAGGAGCGCTTTCTTCAGACGCACTATGCTTCTGATGATATCTTTTCCAGGAGCGCTTTCAATCAGATGCTCTTCAAGCTTCAATTTAAATTCCTTTGCTCTTTAATTCATTCAGTCAGAACCTCTTATGAATAAATCTTTGATAATGGTCCTGTACACTTGAATAAACTTTTAGCATATCCAATTGATAATTTTAATACCTTGTTATCATCAAAACTTAAGTGGTATAGTTGCAAAACACCCTTTGTTCCAACATTGTTGAGTCCATGCATAATCATTAAAGATGAGGGCTCATGCCCTGAGAGCTTTGCTCTAAATGATGAGGGCTTATGCCCTGAGAGTTATTACTCTAACTGTTGAGGGCTTATGCCCTGGGAGCTTGCTCCAAATGATGAGGGCTTATGCCCTGAGTGCTTTGCTCTAAATGATGAGGGCTCATGCCTTGAGAGTTATTACTCTAACATGTTGAGGGCTTATGCCCTGATTGGTACCACATGCATATTGAAGTCGTTGTCGTTGCATTTGTCAAGTGTTGTGTCGTCGTTGATGCATTGTCGTTGTCGTCGAGTTGTCAATGAATTAATAAGAGGTTAATGAAGAATTATGTGAAGTATTAACATTATTAATTGCTGTTGTTTATGTTGTTAAACTCTTGTAATGAATTATATGCTTATTATTATTGAATGTGAATCTCACCCCTTCTGCTTGGAAATTAGTCGTCAGTTACTATTTCAAAAATAATCTGCAAGACTTTATTTTCAGCACATTCGTCGGTTACTATTTCAAAAGTAATCGGCAAGATTTTTATTTTCAGCATATTCGTCGGTTACTATTTCAAAAGTAATCGGCAAGATTTTTATTTTCAGCATATTCGTCGGTTACTATTTCAAAACTAATCGGGAAGATTTTTATTTTCAGCATAGTCGTCAGTTACTATTTCAAAAGTAAGCGGCAAGACATTATTTTCAGCACATTCGTCGGTTACTATTTCAAAAGTAATCGGCAAGATTTTTATTTTCAGCATATTCGTCGGTTACTATTTCAAAAGTAATCGGCAAGATTCTTATTTTCAGCATATTTGTCGGTTACTATTTTAAAAGTAATCGACAAGATTTTTATTTTCAACATATTCGTCGGTTACTATTTCAAAAGTAATCGGCAAGAATTTTTTTTCAGCACATTCGTCGGTTACTATTTCAAAAGTAATCGGCAAGATTTTTTATTTTCAGCATATTTGTCGGTTACTATTTTAAAAGTAAGCGGCAAGACTTTATTTTCAGCACATTCGTCGGTTACTATTTCGAAAGTAATCGGCAAGATTTTTATTTTCAGCATATTCGTCAGTTACTATTTCAAAAGTAATCGGCAAGATTTTTATTTTCAGCATATTTGTCGGTTACTATTTTAAAAGTAATCGGCAAGACTTTATTTTCAGCACATTCGTAGGTTACTATTTCAAAAGTAATCGGCAAGATTTTTCTTTTCAGCATATTTGTCGGTTACTATTTTAAAACTAATCGGCAAGACTTTATTTTCAGCACATTCGTCGGTTACTATTTCAAAAGTAATCGGCAAGATTTTTATTTTCAGCATATCCGTCGGTTACTATTTCAAAAGTAATCGGTAAGATTTTTATTTTCAACATATTCGTCGGTTACTATTTTAAAAGTAATCGACAAGATTTTTATTTTCAACATATTCGTCGGTTACTATATCAAAAGTAATCGGCAAGACATTATTTTCAGCACATTCGTCGGTTACTATTTCAAAAGTAATCGGCAAGATTTTTATTTTCAGCATATTCGTCGGTTACTATTTCAAAAGTAATCGGCAAGATTCTTATTTTCAGCATATTTGTCGGTTACTATTTTAAAAGTAATCGACAAGATTTTTATTTTCAACATATTCGTCGGTTACTATTTCAAAAGTAATCGGCAAGAATTTTTTTTCAGCACATTCGTCGGTTACTATTTCAAAAGTAATCGGCAAGATTTTTTATTTTCAGCATATTTGTCAGTTACTATTTTAAAAGTAAGCGGCAAGACTTTATTTTCAGCACATTCGTCGGTTACTATTTCGAAAGTAATCGGCAAGATTTTTATTTTCAGCATATTCGTCAGTTACTATTTCAAAAGTAATCGGCAAGATTTTTATTTTCAGCATATTTGTCGGTTACTATTTTAAAAGTAATCGGCAAGACTTTATTTTCAGCACATTCGTAGGTTACTATTTCAAAAGTAATCGGCAAGATTTTTCTTTTCAGCATATTTGTCGGTTACTATTTTAAAACTAATCGGCAAGACTTTATTTTCAGCACATTCGTCGGTTACTATTTCAAAAGTAATCGGCAAGATTTTTATTTTCAGCATATCCGTCGGTTACTATTTCAAAAGTAATCGGTAAGATTTTTATTTTCAACATATTCGTCGGTTACTATTTTAAAAGTAATCGACAAGATTTTTATTTTCAACATATTCGTCGGTTACTATATCAAAAGTAATCGGCAAGACTTTATTTTCAGCACACTCGTTGGTTACTATTTCAAAAGTAATCGGCAAGACTTTATTTTCAGCACATTCGTCGGTTACTATTTCAAAATTAATCGGCAAGATTTTTATTTTCAGCATATTTGTCGGTTACTATTTTAAAAGTAATTGACAAGATTTTTATTTTCAACATATTCGTCGGTTACTATTTCAAAAGTAATCGGCAAGAATTTTTTTTCAGCACATTCGTCGGTTACTATTTCAAAAGTAATCGGCAAGATTTTTTATTTTCAGCATATTTGTCGGTTACTATTTTAAAAGTAAGCGGCAAGACATTATTTTCAGCACATTCGTCGGTTACTATTTCAAAAGTAATCGGCAAGATTTTTATTTTCAGCATATTCGTCGGTTACTATTTCAAAAGTAATCGGCAAGATTTTTATTTTCATCATATTGGTCGATTTCTATTTTAAAAGCAAGCGGCAAGACTTTATTTTCAGCACATTCGTTGGTTACTATTTCGAAAGTAATCGGCAAGATTTTTATTTTCAGCATATTCGTCAGTTACTATTTCAAAAGTAATCGGCAAGATTTTTATTTTCAGCATATTTGTCGGTTACTATTTTAAAAGTAATCGGCAAGACTTTATTTTCAGCACATTCGTAGGTTACTATTTCAAAAGTAATCGGCAAGATTTTTCTTTTCAGCATATTTGTCGGTTACTATTTTAAAACTAATCGGCAAGACTTTATTTTCAGCACATTCGTCGGTTACTATTTCAAAAGTAATCGGCAAGATTTTTATTTTCAGCATATCCGTCGGTTACTATTTCAAAAGTAATCTGTAAGATTTTTATTTTCAACATATTCGTCGGTTACTATTTTAAAAGTAATCGACAAGATTTTTATTTTCAACATATTCGTCGGTTACTATATCAAAAGTAATCGGCAAGACTTTATTTTCAGCACACTCGTTGGTTACTATTTCAAAAGTAATCGGCAAGACTTTATTTTCAGCACATTCGTCGGTTACTATTTCAAAATTAATCGGCAAGATTTTTATTTTCAGCATATTTGTCGGTTACTATTTTAAAAGTAATTGACAAGATTTTTATTTTCAACATATTCGTCGGTTTCTATTTCAAAAGTAATCGGCAAGACTTTTTTTTCAGCACATTCGTCGGTTACTATTTCAAAAGTAATCGGAAAGATTTTTATTTTCAGCATATTCGTCGGTTACTATTTCAAAAGATTTTTTTTCAGCATATTCGTCGGTTACTATTTTAAAAGTAAGCTACAAGACTTTATTTTCAGCACATTCGTCGGTTACTATTTCAAACGTAATCGGCAAGATTTTTATTTTCAGCATATTCGTCGGTTACTATTTCAAAACTAATCGGGAAGATTTTTATTTTCAGCATAGTCGTCAGTTACTATTTCAAAAATAATCTGCAAGACTTTATTTTCAGCACATTCGTCGGTTACTATTTCAAAAGTAATCGGCAAGATTTTTATTTTCAGCATCATCGTCGGTTACTATTTCAAAAGTAATCGGCAAGATTTTTATTTTCAGCATATTTGTCGGTTACTATTTTAAAAGTAATCGACAAGATTTTTATTTTCAACATATTCGTCGGTTACTATTTCAAAAGTAATCGGCAAGAATTTTTTTTCAGCACATTCGTCGGTTACTATTTCAAAAGTAATCGGCAAGATTTTTTATTTTCAGCATATTTGTCGGTTACTATTTTAAAAGTAAGCGGCAAGACATTATTTTCAGCACATTCGTCGGTTACTATTTCAAAAGTAATCGGCAAGATTTTTATTTTCAGCATATTCGTCGGTTACTATTTCAAAAGTAATCGGCAAGATTTTTATTTTCAGCATATTCGTCGGTTACTATTTCAAAAGTAATCGGCAAGATTTTTATTTTCATCATATTGGTCGATTTCTATTTTAAAAGCAAGCGGCAAGACTTTATTTTCAGCACATTCGTCGGTTACTATTTCGAAAGTAATCGGCAAGATTTTTATTTTCAGCATATTCGTCAGTTGCTATTTCAAAAGTAATCGGCAAGATTTTTATTTTCAGCATATTTGTCGGTTACTATTTTAAAAGTAATCGGCAAGACTTTATTTTCAGCACATTCGTCGGTTACTATTTCAAAAGTAATGGGCAAGATTTTTCTTTTCAGCATATTTGTCGGTTACTATTTTAAAACTAATCGGCAAGACTTTATTTTCAGCACATTCGTCGGTAACTATTTCAAAAGTAATCGGCAAGATTTTTATTTTCAGCATATCCGTCGGTTACTATTTCAAAAGTAATCGGTAAGATTTTTATTTTCAACATATTCGTCGGTTACTATTTTAAAAGTAATCGACAAGATTTTTATTTTCAACATATTCGTCGGTTACTATATCAAAAGTAATCGGCAAGACTTTATTTTCAGCACACTCGTTGGTTACTATTTCAAAAGTAATCGGCAAGACTTTATTTTCAGCACATTCGTCGGTTACTATTTCAAAATTAATGGGCAAGATTTTTATTTTCACCATATTTGTCAGTTACTATTTTAAAAGTAATTGACAAGATTTTTATTTTCAACATATTCGTCGGTTTCTATTTCAAAAGTAATCGGCAAGACTTTTTTTTCAGCACATTCGTCGGTTACTATTTCAAAAGTAATCGGCAAGATTTTTATTTTCAGCATATTCGTCGGTTACTATTTCAAAAGTAATCGGCAAGATTTTTTTTCAGCATATTCGTCGGTTACTATTTTAAAAGTAAGCTACAAGACTTTATTTTCAGCACATTCGTCGGTTACTATTTCAAACGTAATCGGCAAGATTTTTATTTTCAGCATATTCGTCGGTTACTATTTCAAAACTAATCGGGAAGATTTTTATTTTCAGCATAGTCGTCAGTTACTATTTCAAAAATAATCTGCAAGACATTATTTTCAGCACATTCGTCGGTTACTATTTCAAAAGTAATCGGCAAGATTTTTATTTTCAGCATATTCGTCGGTTACTATTTCAAAAGTAATCGGCAAGATTTTTATTTTCAGCATATTCGTCGGTTACTATTTCAAAACTAATCGGGAAGATTTTTATTTTCAGCATAGTCGTCAGTTACTATTTCAAAAGTAAGCGGCAAGACATTATTTTCAGCACATTCGTCGGTTACTATTTCAAAAGTAATCGGCAAGAATTTTTTTTCAGCACATTCGTCGGTTACTATTTCAAAAGTAATCGGCAAGATTTTTTATTTTCAGCATATTTGTCGGTTACTATTTTAAAAGTAAGCGGCAAGACATTATTTTCAGCACATTCGTCGGTTACTATTTCAAAAGTAATCGGCAAGATTTTTATTTTCAGCATATTCGTCGGTTACTATTTCAAAAGTAATCGGCAAGATTTTTATTTTCAGCATATTCGTCGGTTACTATTTCAAAAGTAATCGGCAAGATTTTTATTTTCATCATATTGGTCGATTTCTATTTTAAAAGCAAGCGGCAAGACTTTATTTTCAGCACATTTGTCGGTTACTATTTCGAAAGTAATCGGCAAGATTTTTATTTTCAGCATATTCGTCAGTTACTATTTCAAAAGTAATCGGCAAGATTTTTATTTTCAGCATATTTGTCGGTTACTATTTTAAAAGTAATCGGCAAGACTTTATTTTCAGCACATTCGTCGGTTACTATTTCAAAAGTAATCGGCAAGATTTTTCTTTTCAGCATATTTGTCGGTTACTATATCAAAAGTAATCGGCAAGACTTTATTTTCAGCACACTCGTTGGTTACTATTTCAAAAGTAATCGGCAAGACTTTATTTTCAGCACATTCGTCGGTTACTATTTCAAAATTAATCGGCAAGATTTTTATTTTCAGCATATTTGTCGGTTACTATTTTAAAAGTAATTGACAAGATTTTTATTTTCAACATATTCGTCGGTTTCTATTTCAAAAGTAATCGGCAAGACTTTTTTTTCAGCACATTCGTCGGTTACTATTTCAAAAGTAATCGGAAAGATTTTTATTTTCAGCATATTCGTCGGTTACTATTTCAAAAGATTTTTTTTCAGCATATTCGTCGGTTACTATTTTAAAAGTAAGCTACAAGACTTTATTTTCAGCACATTCGTCGGTTACTATTTCAAACGTAATCGGCAAGATTTTTATTTTCAGCATATTCGTCGGTTACTATTTCAAAACTAATCGGGAAGATTTTTATTTTCAGCATAGTCGTCAGTTACTATTTCAAAAATAATCTGCAAGACTTTATTTTCAGCACATTCGTCGGTTACTATTTCAAAAGTAATCGGCAAGATTTTTATTTTCAGCATATTCGTCGGTTACTATTTCAAAAGTAATCGGCAAGATTTTTATTTTCAGCATATTTGTCGGTTACTATTTTAAAAGTAATCGACAAGATTTTTATTTTCAACATATTCGTCGGTTACTATTTCAAAAGTAATCGGCAAGAATTTTTTTTCAGCACATTCGTCGGTTACTATTTCAAAAGTAATCGGCAAGATTTTTTATTTTCAGCATATTTGTCGGTTACTATTTTAAAAGTAAGCGGCAAGACATTATTTTCAGCACATTCGTCGGTTACTATTTCAAAAGTAATCGGCAAGATTTTTATTTTCAGCATATTCGTCGGTTACTATTTCAAAAGTAATCGGCAAGATTTTTATTTTCAGCATATTCGTCGGTTACTATTTCAAAAGTAATCGGCAAGATTTTTATTTTCATCATATTGGTCGATTTCTATTTTAAAAGCAAGCGGCAAGACTTTATTTTCAGCACATTCGTCGGTTACTATTTCGAAAGTAATCGGCAAGATTTTTATTTTCAGCATATTCGTCAGTTACTATTTCAAAAGTAATCGGCAAGATTTTTATTTTCAGCATATTTGTCGGTTACTATTTTAAAAGTAATCGGCAAGACTTTATTTTCAGCACATTCGTCGGTTACTATTTCAAAAGTAATCGGCAAGATTTTTCTTTTCAGCATATTTGTCGGTTACTATTTTAAAACTAATCGGCAAGACTTTATTTTCAGCACATTCGTCGGTTACTATTTCAAAAGTAATCGGCAAGATTTTTATTTTCAGCATATCCGTCGGTTACTATTTCAAAAGTAATCGGTAAGATTTTTATTTTCAACATATTCGTCGGTTACTATTTTAAAAGTAATCGACAAGATTTTTATTTTCAACATATTCGTCGGTTACTATATCAAAAGTAATCGGCAAGACTTTATTTTCAGCACACTCGTTGGTTACTATTTCAAAAGTAATCGGCAAGACTTTATTTTCAGCACATTCGTCGGTTACTATTTCAAAATTAATCGGCAAGATTTTTATTTTCAGCATATTCGTCGGTTACTATTTTAAAAGTAATTGACAAGATTTTTATTTTCAACATATTCGTCGGTTACTATTTCAAAAGTAATCGGCAAGACTTTATTTTCAGCACATTCGTCAGTTACTATTTCAAAAGTAATCGGCAAGACTTTATTTTCAGCACATTCGTCGGTTACTATTTCAAAAGTAATCGGCAAGATTTTTATTTTCAGCATATTTGTCGGTTACTATTTTAAAAGTAATCGACAAGATTTTTCTTTTCAACATATTCGTCGGTTACTATTTCAAAAGTAATCGGCAAGACTTTATTTTCAGCACATTCGTCGGTTACTATTTCAAAAGTAATTGGCAAGATTTTTATTTTCAGCATATTCGTCGGTTACTATTTCAAAAGTAATCGGCAAGATTTTTATTTTCAGCATACTTGTCGGTTACTATTTTAAAAGTAATCGGCAAGATTTTTATTTTCAACATATTCATCGGTTACTATTTCAAAAGTAATCGGCAAGATTTTTATTTTCAGCATATTCGTCGGTTACTATTTCAAAAGTAATCGGCAAGATTTTTATTTTCAGCATATTTGTCGGTTACTATTTTAAAAGTAAGCGGCAAGACATTATTTTCAGCACATTCGTCGGTTACTATTTCAAAAGTAATCGGCAAGATTTTTATTTTCAGCATATTCGTCGGTTACTATTTCAAAAGTAATCGGCAAGATTTTTATTTTCATCATATTGGTCGATTTCTATTTTAAAAGCAAGCGGCAAGACTTTATTTTCAGCACATTCGTCGGTTACTATTTCGAAAGTAATCGGCAAGATTTTTATTTTCAGCATATTCGTCAGTTACTATTTCAAAAGTAATCGGCAAGATTTTTATTTTCAGCATATTTGTCGGTTACTATTTTAAAAGTAATCGGCAAGACTTTATTTTCAGCACATTCGTCGGTTACTATTTCAAAAGTAATCGGCAAGATTTTACTTTTCAGCATATTTGTCGATTACTATTTTAAAACTAATCGGCAAGACTTTATTTTCAGCACATTCGTCGGTTACTATTTCAAAAGTAATCGGCAAGATTTTTATTTTCAGCATATCCGTCGGTTACTATTTCAAAAGTAATCGGTAAGATTTTTATTTTCAACATATTCGTCGGTTACTATTTTAAAAGTAATCGACAAGATTTTTATTTTCAACATATTCGTCGGTTACTATATCAAAAGTAATCGGCAAGACTTTATTTTCAGCACACTCGTTGGTTACTATTTCAAAAGTAATCGGCAAGACTTTATTTTCAGCACATTCGTCGGTTACTATTTCAAAATTAATCGGCAAGATTTTTATTTTCAGCATATTTGTCGGTTACTATTTTAAAAGTAATTGACAAGATTTTTATTTTCAACATATTCGTCGGTTACTATTTCAAAAGTAATCGGCAAGACTTTTTTTTCAGCACATTCGTCGGTTACTATTTCAAAAGTAATCGGAAAGATTTTTATTTTCAGCATATTCGTCGGTTACTATTTCAAAAGATTTTTTTTCAGCATATTCGTCGGTTACTATTTTAAAAGTAAGCTACAAGACTTTATTTTCAGCACATTCGTCGGTTACTATTTCAAACGTAATCGGCAAGATTTTTATTTTCAGCATATTCGTCGGTTACTATTTCAAAACTAATCGGGAAGATTTTTATTTTCAGCATAGTCGTCAGTTACTATTTCAAAAATAATCTGCAAGACTTTATTTTCAGCACATTCGTCGGTTACTATTTCAAAAGTAATCGGCAAGATTTTTATTTTCAGCATCATCGTCGGTTACTATTTCAAAAGTAATCGGCAAGATTTTTATTTTCAGCATATTTGTCGGTTACTATTTTAAAAGTAATCGACAAGATTTTTATTTTCAACATATTCGTCGGTTACTATTTCAAAAGTAATCGGCAAGAATTTTTTTTCAGCACATTCGTCGGTTACTATTTCAAAAGTAATCGGCAAGATTTTTTATTTTCAGCATATTTGTCGGTTACTATTTTAAAAGTAAGCGGCAAGGCATTATTTTCAGCACATTCGTCGGTTACTATTTCAAAAGTAATCGGCAAGATTTTTATTTTCAGCATATTCGTCGGTTACTATTTCAAAAGTAATCGGCAAGATTTTTATTTTCAGCATATTCGTCGGTTACTATTTCAAAAGTAATCGGCAAGATTTTTATTTTCATCATATTGGTCGATTTCTATTTTAAAAGCAAGCGGCAAGACTTTATTTTCAGCACATTCGTCGGTTACTATTTCGAAAGTAATCGGCAAGATTTTTATTTTCAGCATATTCGTCAGTTACTATTTCAAAAGTAATCGGCAAGATTTTTATTTTCAGCATATTTGTCGGTTACTATTTTAAAAGTAATCGGCAAGACTTTATTTTCAGCACATTCGTCGGTTACTATTTCAAAAGTAATCGGCAAGATTTTTCTTTTCAGCATATTTGTCGGTTACTATTTTAAAACTAATCGGCAAGACTTTATTTTCAGCACATTCGTCGGTTACTATTTCAAAAGTAATCGGCAAGATTTTTATTTTCAGCATATCCGTCGGTTACTATTTCAAAAGTAATCGGTAAGATTTTTATTTTCAACATATTCGTCGGTTACTATTTTAAAAGTAATCGACAAGATTTTTATTTTCAACATATTCGTCGGTTACTATATCAAAAGTAATCGGCAAGACTTTATTTTCAGCACACTCGTTGGTTACTATTTCAAAAGTAATCGGCAAGACTTTATTTTCAGCACATTCGTCGGTTACTATTTCAAAATTAATCGGCAAGATTTTTATTTTCAGCATATTCGTCGGTTACTATTTTAAAAGTAATTGACAAGATTTTTATTTTCAACATATTCGTCGGTTACTATTTCAAAAGTAATCGGCAAGACTTTATTTTCAGCACATTCGTCAGTTACTATTTCAAAAGTAATCGGCAAGACTTTATTTTCAGCACATTCGTCGGTTACTATTTCAAAAGTAATCGGCAAGATTTTTATTTTCAGCATATTTGTCGGTTACTATTTTAAAAGTAATCGACAAGATTTTTCTTTTCAACATATTCGTCGGTTACTATTTCAAAAGTAATCGGCAAGACTTTATTTTCAGCACATTCGTCGGTTACTATTTCAAAAGTAATTGGCAAGATTTTTATTTTCAGCATATTCGTCGGTTACTATTTCAAAAGTAATCGGCAAGATTTTTATTTTCAGCATACTTGTCGGTTACTATTTTAAAAGTAATCGGCAAGATTTTTATTTTCAACATATTCATCGGTTACTATTTCAAAAGTAATCGGCAAGATTTTTATTTTCAGCATATTCGTCGGTTACTATTTCAAAAGTAATCGGCAAGATTTTTATTTTCAGCATATTTGTCGGTTACTATTTTAAAAGTAAGCGGCAAGACATTATTTTCAGCACATTCGTCGGTTACTATTTCAAAAGTAATCGGCAAGATTTTTATTTTCAGCATATTCGTCGGTTACTATTTCAAAAGTAATCGGCAAGATTTTTATTTTCATCATATTGGTCGATTTCTATTTTAAAAGCAAGCGGCAAGACTTTATTTTCAGCACATTCGTCGGTTACTATTTCGAAAGTAATCGGCAAGATTTTTATTTTCAGCATATTCGTCAGTTACTATTTCAAAAGTAATCGGCAAGATTTTTATTTTCAGCATATTTGTCGGTTACTATTTTAAAAGTAATCGGCAAGACTTTATTTTCAGCACATTCGTCGGTTACTATTTCAAAAGTAATCGGCAAGATTTTACTTTTCAGCATATTTGTCGATTACTATTTTAAAACTAATCGGCAAGACTTTATTTTCAGCACATTCGTCGGTTACTATTTCAAAAGTAATCGGCAAGATTTTTATTTTCAGCATATCCGTCGGTTACTATTTCAAAAGTAATCGGTAAGATTTTTATTTTCAACATATTCGTCGGTTACTATTTTAAAAGTAATCGACAAGATTTTTATTTTCAACATATTCGTCGGTTACTATATCAAAAGTAATCGGCAAGACTTTATTTTCAGCACACTCGTTGGTTACTATTTCAAAAGTAATCGGCAAGACTTTATTTTCAGCACATTCGTCGGTTACTATTTCAAAATTAATCGGCAAGATTTTTATTTTCAGCATATTTGTCGGTTACTATTTTAAAAGTAATTGACAAGATTTTTATTTTCAACATATTCGTCGGTTACTATTTCAAAAGTAATCGGCAAGACTTTTTTTTCAGCACATTCGTCGGTTACTATTTCAAAAGTAATCGGAAAGATTTTTATTTTCAGCATATTCGTCGGTTACTATTTCAAAAGATTTTTTTTCAGCATATTCGTCGGTTACTATTTTAAAAGTAAGCTACAAGACTTTATTTTCAGCACATTCGTCGGTTACTATTTCAAACGTAATCGGCAAGATTTTTATTTTCAGCATATTCGTCGGTTACTATTTCAAAACTAATCGGGAAGATTTTTATTTTCAGCATAGTCGTCAGTTACTATTTCAAAAATAATCTGCAAGACTTTATTTTCAGCACATTCGTCGGTTACTATTTCAAAAGTAATCGGCAAGATTTTTATTTTCAGCATCATCGTCGGTTACTATTTCAAAAGTAATCGGCAAGATTTTTATTTTCAGCATATTTGTCGGTTACTATTTTAAAAGTAATCGACAAGATTTTTATTTTCAACATATTCGTCGGTTACTATTTCAAAAGTAATCGGCAAGAATTTTTTTTCAGCACATTCGTCGGTTACTATTTCAAAAGTAATCGGCAAGATTTTTTATTTTCAGCATATTTGTCGGTTACTATTTTAAAAGTAAGCGGCAAGGCATTATTTTCAGCACATTCGTCGGTTACTATTTCAAAAGTAATCGGCAAGATTTTTATTTTCAGCATATTCGTCGGTTACTATTTCAAAAGTAATCGGCAAGATTTTTATTTTCAGCATATTCGTCGGTTACTATTTCAAAAGTAATCGGCAAGATTTTTATTTTCATCATATTGGTCGATTTCTATTTTAAAAGCAAGCGGCAAGACTTTATTTTCAGCACATTCGTCGGTTACTATTTCGAAAGTAATCGGCAAGATTTTTATTTTCAGCATATTCGTCAGTTACTATTTCAAAAGTAATCGGCAAGATTTTTATTTTCAGCATATTTGTCGGTTACTATTTTAAAAGTAATCGGCAAGACTTTATTTTCAGCACATTCGTCGGTTACTATTTCAAAAGTAATCGGCAAGATTTTTCTTTTCAGCATATTTGTCGGTTACTATTTTAAAACTAATCGGCAAGACTTTATTTTCAGCACATTCGTCGGTAACTATTTCAAAAGTAATCGGCAAGATTTTTATTTTCAGCATATCCGTCGGTTACTATTTCAAAAGTAATCGGTAAGATTTTTATTTTCAACATATTCGTCGGTTACTATTTTAAAAGTAATCGACAAGATTTTTATTTTCAACATATTCGTCGGTTACTATATCAAAAGTAATCGGCAAGACTTTATTTTCAGCACACTCGTTGGTTACTATTTCAAAAGTAATCGGCAAGACTTTATTTTCAGCACATTCGTCGGTTACTATTTCAAAATTAATGGGCAAGATTTTTATTTTCACCATATTTGTCAGTTACTATTTTAAAAGTAATTGACAAGATTTTTATTTTCAACATATTCGTCGGTTTCTATTTCAAAAGTAATCGGCAAGACTTTTTTTTCAGCACATTCGTCGGTTACTATTTCAAAAGTAATCGGCAAGATTTTTATTTTCAGCATATTTGTCGGTTACTATTTTAAAAGTAAGCGGCAAGGCATTATTTTCAGCACATTCGTCGGTTACTATTTCAAAAGTAATCGGCAAGATTTTTATTTTCAGCATATTCGTCGGTTACTATTTCAAAAGTAATCGGCAAGATTTTTATTTTCAGCATATTCGTCGGTTACTATTTCAAAAGTAATCGGCAAGATTTTTATTTTCATCATATTGGTCGATTTCTATTTTAAAAGCAAGCGGCAAGACTTTATTTTCAGCACATTCGTCGGTTACTATTTCGAAAGTAATCGGCAAGATTTTTATTTTCAGCATATTCGTCAGTTACTATTTCAAAAGTAATCGGCAAGATTTTTATTTTCAGCATATTTGTCGGTTACTATTTTAAAAGTAATCGGCAAGACTTTATTTTCAGCACATTCGTCGGTTACTATTTCAAAAGTAATCGGCAAGATTTTTCTTTTCAGCATATTTGTCGGTTACTATTTTAAAACTAATCGGCAAGACTTTATTTTCAGCACATTCGTCGGTAACTATTTCAAAAGTAATCGGCAAGATTTTTATTTTCAGCATATCCGTCGGTTACTATTTCAAAAGTAATCGGTAAGATTTTTATTTTCAACATATTCGTCGGTTACTATTTTAAAAGTAATCGACAAGATTTTTATTTTCAACATATTCGTCGGTTACTATATCAAAAGTAATCGGCAAGACTTTATTTTCAGCACACTCGTTGGTTACTATTTCAAAAGTAATCGGCAAGACTTTATTTTCAGCACATTCGTCGGTTACTATTTCAAAATTAATGGGCAAGATTTTTATTTTCACCATATTTGTCAGTTACTATTTTAAAAGTAATTGACAAGATTTTTATTTTCAACATATTCGTCGGTTTCTATTTCAAAAGTAATCGGCAAGACTTTTTTTTCAGCACATTCGTCGGTTACTATTTCAAAAGTAATCGGCAAGATTTTTATTTTCAGCATATTCGTCGGTTACTATTTCAAAAGTAATCGGCAAGATTTTTTTTCAGCATATTCGTCGGTTACTATTTTAAAAGTAAGCTACAAGACTTTATTTTCAGCACATTCGTCGGTTACTATTTCAAACGTAATCGGCAAGATTTTTATTTTCAGCATATTCGTCGGTTACTATTTCAAAACTAATCGGGAAGATTTTTATTTTCAGCATAGTCGTCAGTTACTATTTCAAAAATAATCTGCAAGACATTATTTTCAGCACATTCGTCGGTTACTATTTCAAAAGTAATCGGCAAGATTTTTATTTTCAGCATATTCGTCGGTTACTATTTCAAAAGTAATCGGCAAGATTTTTATTTTCAGCATATTCGTCGGTTACTATTTCAAAACTAATCGGGAAGATTTTTATTTTCAGCATAGTCGTCAGTTACTATTTCAAAAGTAAGCGGCAAGACATTATTTTCAGCACATTCGTCGGTTACTATTTCAAAAGTAATCGGCAAGATTTTTATTTTCAGCATATTCGTCGGTTACTATTTCAAAAGTAATCGGCAAGATTTTTATTTTCAGCATATTTGTCGGTTACTATTTTAAAAGTAATCGACAAGATTTTTATTTTCAACATATTCGTCGGTTACTATTACAAAAGTAATCGGCAAGAATTTTTTTTCAGCACATTCGTCGGTTACTATTTCAAAAGTAATCGGCAAGATTTTTTATTTTCAGCATATTTGTCGGTTACTATTTTAAAAGTAAGCGGCAAGACATTATTTTCAGCACATTCGTCGGTTACTATTTCAAAAGTAATCGGCAAGATTTTTATTTTCAGCATATTCGTCGGTTACTATTTCAAAAGTAATCGGCAAGATTTTTATTTTCAGCATATTCGTCGGTTACTATTTCAAAAGTAATCGGCAAGATTTTTATTTTCATCATATTGGTCGATTTCTATTTTAAAAGCAAGCGGCAAGACTTTATTTTCAGCACATTTGTCGGTTACTATTTCGAAAGTAATCGGCAAGATTTTTATTTTCAGCATATTCGTCAGTTACTATTTCAAAAGTAATCGGCAAGATTTTTATTTTCAGCATATTTGTCGGTTACTATTTTAAAAGTAATCGGCAAGAATTTATTTTCAGCACATTCGTCGGTTACTATTTCAAAAGTAATCGGCAAGATTTTTCTTTTCAGCATATTTGTCGGTTACTATATCAAAAGTAATCGGCAAGACTTTATTTTCAGCACACTCGTTGGTTACTATTTCAAAAGTAATCGGCAAGACTTTATTTTCAGCACATTCGTCGGTTACTATTTCAAAATTAATCGGCAAGATTTTTATTTTCAGCATATTTGTCGGTTACTATTTTAAAAGTAATTGACAAGATTTTTATTTTCAACATATTCGTCGGTTTCTATTTCAAAAGTAATCGGCAAGACTTTTTTTTCAGCACATTCGTCGGTTACTATTTCAAAAGTAATCGGAAAGATTTTTATTTTCAGCATATTCGTCGGTTACTATTTCAAAAGATTTTTTTTCAGCATATTCGTCGGTTACTATTTTAAAAGTAAGCTACAAGACTTTATTTTCAGCACATTCGTC
This sequence comes from Medicago lupulina, assembly GCA_958299785.1. Lineage (NCBI taxonomy): Eukaryota > Viridiplantae > Streptophyta > Magnoliopsida > Fabales > Fabaceae > Medicago > Medicago lupulina. The sequence goes on along the minus strand of OY283139.1, from coordinate 49,874,262 downwards.
GGTTACTATTTCAAACGTAATCGGCAAGATTTTTATTTTCAGCATATTCGTCGGTTACTATTTCAAAACTAATCGGGAAGATTTTTATTTTCAGCATAGTCGTCAGTTACTATTTCAAAAATAATCTGCAAGACTTTATTTTCAGCACATTCGTCGGTTACTATTTCAAAAGTAATCGGCAAGATTTTTATTTTCAGCATATTCGTCGGTTACTATTTCAAAAGTAATCGGCAAGATTTTTATTTTCAGCATATTTGTCGGTTACTATTTTAAAAGTAATCGACAAGATTTTTATTTTCAACATATTCGTCGGTTACTATTTCAAAAGTAATCGGCAAGAATTTTTTTTCAGCACATTCGTCGGTTACTATTTCAAAAGTAATCGGCAAGATTTTTTATTTTCAGCATATTTATCGGTTACTATTTTAAAAGTAAGCGGCAAGACATTATTTTCAGCACATTCGTCGGTTACTATTTCAAAAGTAATCGGCAAGATTTTTATTTTCAGCATATTCGTCGGTTACTATTTCAAAAGTAATCGGCAAGATTTTTATTTTCAGCATATTCGTCGGTTACTATTTCAAAAGTAATCGGCAAGATTTTTATTTTCATCATATTGGTCGATTTCTATTTTAAAAGCAAGCGGCAAGACTTTATTTTCAGCACATTCGTCGGTTACTATTTCGAAAGTAATCGGCAAGATTTTTATTTTCAGCATATTCGTCAGTTACTATTTCAAAAGTAATCGGCAAGATTTTTATTTTCAGCATATTTGTCGGTTACTATTTTAAAAGTAATCGGCAAGACTTTATTTTCAGCACATTCGTCGGTTACTATTTCAAAAGTAATCGGCAAGATTTTTCTTTTCAGCATATTTGTCGGTTACTATTTTAAAACTAATCGGCAAGACTTTATTTTCAGCACATTCGTCGGTTACTATTTCAAAAGTAATCGGCAAGATTTTTATTTTCAGCATATCCGTCGGTTACTATTTCAAAAGTAATCGGTAAGATTTTTATTTTCAACATATTCGTCGGTTACTATTTTAAAAGTAATCGACAAGATTTTTATTTTCAACATATTCGTCGGTTACTATATCAAAAGTAATCGGCAAGACTTTATTTTCAGCACACTCGTTGGTTACTATTTCAAAAGTAATCGGCAAGACTTTATTTTCAGCACATTCGTCGGTTACTATTTCAAAATTAATCGGCAAGATTTTTATTTTCAGCATATTCGTCGGTTACTATTTTAAAAGTAATTGACAAGATTTTTATTTTCAACATATTCGTCGGTTACTATTTCAAAAGTAATCGGCAAGACTTTATTTTCAGCACATTCGTCAGTTACTATTTCAAAAGTAATCGGCAAGACTTTATTTTCAGCACATTCGTCGGTTACTATTTCAAAAGTAATCGGCAAGATTTTTATTTTCAGCATATTTGTCGGTTACTATTTTAAAAGTAATCGACAAGATTTTTCTTTTCAACATATTCGTCGGTTACTATTTCAAAAGTAATCGGCAAGACTTTATTTTCAGCACATTCGTCGGTTACTATTTCAAAAGTAATTGGCAAGATTTTTATTTTCAGCATATTCGTCGGTTACTATTTCAAAAGTAATCGGCAAGATTTTTATTTTCAGCATACTTGTCGGTTACTATTTTAAAAGTAATCGACGAGAGTTTATTTTCAGCACATTCGTCGGCTACTATTTCAAAAGTAATCGGCAAGACTTTATTTTCAGCACATTCGTCGGTTACTATTTCAAAAGTAATCGGCAAGATTTTTATTTTCAGCATATTTGTCGGTTACTATTTTAAAAGTAATCGGCAAGTTTTTTATTTTCAACATATTCATCGGTTACTATTTCAAAAGTAATCGGCAAGATTTTTATTTTCAGCATATTCGTCGGTTACTATTTCAAAAGTAATCGGCAAGATTTTTATTTTCAGCATATTTGTCGGTTACTATTTTAAAAGTAAGCGGCAAGACATTATTTTCAGCACATTCGTCGGTTACTATTTCAAAAGTAATCGGCAAGATTTTTATTTTCAGCATATTCGTCGGTTACTATTTCAAAAGTAATCGGCAAGATTTTTATTTTCAGCATATTCGTCGGTTACTATTTCAAAAGTAATCGGCAAGATTTTTATTTTCATCATATTGGTCGATTTCTATTTTAAAAGCAAGCGGCAAGACTTTATTTTCAGCACATTCGTCGGTTACTATTTCGAAAGTAATCGGCAAGATTTTTATTTTCAGCATATTCGTCAGTTACTATTTCAAAAGTAATCGGCAAGATTTTTATTTTCAGCATATTTGTCGGTTACTATTTTAAAAGTAATCGGCAAGACTTTATTTTCAGCACATTCGTCGGTTACTATTTCAAAAGTAATCGGCAAGATTTTTCTTTTCAGCATATTTGTCGATTACTATTTTAAAACTAATCGGCAAGACTTTATTTTCAGCACATTCGTCGGTTACTATTTCAAAAGTAATCGGCAAGATTTTTATTTTCAGCATATCCGTCGGTTACTATTTCAAAAGTAATCGGTAAGATTTTTATTTTCAACATATTCGTCGGTTACTATTTTAAAAGTAATCGACAAGATTTTTATTTTCAACATATTCGTCGGTTACTATATCAAAAGTAATCGGCAAGACTTTATTTTCAGCACACTCGTTGGTTACTATTTCAAAAGTAATCGGCAAGACTTTATTTTCAGCACATTCGTCGGTTACTATTTCAAAATTAATCGGCAAGATTTTTATTTTCAGCATATTTGTCGGTTACTATTTTAAAAGTAATTGACAAGATTTTTATTTTCAACATATTCGTCGGTTACTATTTCAAAAGTAATCGGCAAGACTTTTTTTTCAGCACATTCGTCGGTTACTATTTTAAAAGTAATCGGCAAGATTTTTATTTTCAGCATATTCGTCGGTTACTATTTCAAAAGTAATCGGCAAGATTTTTATTTTCAGCATATTCGTCGGTTACTATTTTAAAAGTAAGCTACAAGACTTTATTTTCAGCACATTCGTCGGTTACTATTTCAAACGTAATCGGCAAGATTTTTATTTTCAGCATATTCGTCGGTTACTATTTCAAAACTAATCGGGAAGATTTTTATTTTCAGCATAGTCGTCAGTTACTATTTCAAAAATAATCTGCAAGACTTTATTTTCAGCACATTCGTCGGTTACTATTTCGAAAGTAATCGGCAAGATTTTTATTTTCAGCATATTCGTCGGTTACTATTTTAAAAGTAATCGACAAGATTTTTATTTTCAACATATTCGTCGGTTACTATTTCAAAAGTAATCGGCAAGACTTTATTTTCAGCACATTCGTTGGTTACTATTTCAAAAGTAATCGGCAAGACTTTATTTTCAGCACATTCGTCGGTTACTATTTCAAAAGTAATCGGCAAGATTTTTATTTTCAGCATATTTGTCGGTTACTATTTTAAAAGTAATCGGCAAGACTTTATTTTCAGCACATTCGTCGGTTACTATTTCAAAAGTAATCGGCAAGATTTTTATTTTCAGCATATTCGTCGGTTACTATTTCAAAAGTAATCGGCAAGATTTTTATTTTCAGCATACTTGTCGGTTACTATTTTAAAAGTAATCGACGAGAGTTTATTTTCAGCACATTCGTCGGCTACTATTTCAAAAGTAATCGGCAAGACTTTATTTTCAGCACATTCGTCGGTTACTATTTCAAAAGTAATCGGCAAGATTTTTATTTTCAGCATATTTGTCGGTTACTATTTTAAAAGTAATCGGCAAGATTTTTATTTTCAACATATTCATCGGTTACTATTTCAAAAGTAATCGGCAAGATTTTTATTTTCAGCATATTCGTCGGTTACTATTTCAAAAGTAATCGGCAAGATTTTTATTTTCAGCATATTTGTCGGTTACTATTTTAAAAGTAAGCTACAAGACTTTATTTTCAGCACATTCGTCGGTTACTATTTCGAACGTAATCGGCAAGATTTTTATTTTCAGCATATTCGTCGGTTACTATTTCAAAACTAATCGGCAAGATTTTTATTTTCAGCATATTCGTCGGTTACTATTTCAAAAATAATCTGCAAGACTTTATTTTCAGCACATTCGTCGGTTACTATTTCAAAAGTAAACGGCAAGATTTTTTTTTTCAGCATATTCATCGGTTACTATTTTAAAAGTAATCGACAAGATTTTTATTCTCAACATATTCGTCGGTTACTATTTCAAAAGTAAGCGGCAAGACATTATTTTCAGCACATTCGTCGGTTACTATTTCAAAAGTAATCGGCAAGATTTTTATTTTCAGCATATTCGTCGGTTACTATTTCAAAAGTAATCGGCAAGATTTTTATTTTCAGCATATTTGTCGGTTACTATTTTAAAAGTAATCGACAAGATTTTTATTTTCAACATATTCGTCGGTTACTATTTCAAAAGTAATGGGCAAGAATTTTTTTTCAGCACATTCGTCGGTTACTGTTTCAAAAGTAATCAGCAAGATTTTTATTTTCAGCATATTCGTCGGTTACTATTTCAAAAGTAATCGGCAAGATTTTTATTTTCAGCATATTTGTCGGTTACTATTTTAAAAGTAAGCTACAAGACTTTATTTTCAGCACATTCGTCGGTTACTATTTCAAACGTAATCGGCAAGATTTTTATTTTTAGCATATTCGTCGGTTACTATTTCAAAAGTAATCGGCAAGATTTTTTATTTTCAGCATATTTGTCGGTTACTATTTTAAAAGTAAGCGGCAAGACATTATTTTCAGCACATTCGTCGGTTACTATTTCAAAAGTAATCGGCAAGATTTTTATTTTCAGCATATTCGTCGGTTACTATTTCAAAAGTAATCGGCAAGATTTTTATTTTCAGCATATTTGTCGGTTACTATTTTAAAAGTAAGCGGCAAGACTTTATTTTCAGCACATTCGTCGGTTACTATTTCAAAAGTAATCGGCAAGATTTTTATTTTCAGCATATTCGTCAGTTACTATTTCAAAAGTAATCGGCAAGATTTTTATTTTCAGCATATTTGTCGGTTACTATTTTAAAACTAATCGGCAAGACTTTATTTTCAGCACATTCGTCGGTTACTATTTCAAAAGTAATCGGCAAGATTTTTATTTTCAGCATACTTGTCGGTTACTATTTTAAAAGTAATCGACAAGACTTTATTTTCAGCACATTCGTCGGCTACTATTTCAAAAGTAATCGGCAAGACTTTATTTTCAGCACATTCGTCGGTTACTATTTCAAAAGTAATCGGCAAGATTTTTATTTTCAGCATATTCATCGGTTACTATTTCAAAAGTAATCGGCAAGATTTTTATTTTCAGCATATTTGTCGGTTACTATTTTAAAAGTAATCGGCAAGATTTTTATTTTCAACATATTCATCGGTTACTATTTCAAAAGTAATCGGAAAGATTTTTATTTTCAGCATATTCGTCGGTTACTATTTCAAAAGTAATCGGCAAGATTTTTATTTTCAGCATATTTGTCGGTTACTATTTTAAAAGTAAGCTACAAGACTTTATTTTCAGCACATTCGTCGGTTACTATTTCAAACGTAATCGGTAAGATTTTTATTTTTAGCATATTCGTCGGTTACTATTTCAAAAGTAATCGGCAAGATTTTTTATTTTCAGCATATTTGTCGGTTACTATTTTAAAAGTAAGCGGCAAGACATTATTTTCAGCACATTCGTCGGTTACTATTTCAAAAGTAATCGGCAAGATTTTTATTTTCAGCATATTCGTCGGTTACTATTTCAAAAGTAATCGGCAAGATTTTTATTTTCAGCATATTTGTCGGTTACTATTTTAAAAGTAAGCGGCAAGACTTTATTTTCAGCACATTCGTCGGTTACTATTTCAAAAGTAATCGGCAAGATTTTTATTTTCAGCATATTCGTCAGTTACTATTTCAAAAGTAATCGGCAAGATTTTTATTTTCAGCATATTTGTCGGTTACTATTTTAAAACTAATCGGCAAGACTTTATTTTCAGCACATTCTTCGGTTACTATTTCAAAAGTAATCGGCAAGATTTTTATTTTCAGCATACTTGTCGGTTACTATTTTAAAAGTAATCGACAAGACTTTATTTTCAGCACATTCGTCGGCTACTATTTCAAAAGTAATCGGCAAGACTTTATTTTCAGCACATTCGTCAGTTACTATTTCGAAAGTAATCGGCAAGATTTTTATTTTCAGCATATTCATCGGTTACTATTTTAAAAGTAATCGACAAGATTTTTATTCTCAACATATTCGTCGGTTACTATTTCAAAAGTAAGCGGCAAGACATTATTTTCAGCACATTCGTCGGTTACTATTTCAAAAGTAATCGGCAAGATTTTTATTTTCAGCATATTCGTCGGTTACTATTTCAAAAGTAATCGGCAAGATTTTTATTTTCAGCATATTTGTCGGTTACTATTTTAAAAGTAATCGACAAGATTTTTATTTTCAACATATTCGTCGGTTACTATTTTAAAAGTAAGCGGCAAGACATTATTTTCAGCACATTCGTCGGTTACTATTTCAAAAGTAATCGGCAAGATTTTTATTTTCAGCATATTCGTCGGTTACTATTTCAAAAGTAATCGGCAAGATTTTTATTTTCAGCATATTTGTCGGTTACTATTTTAAAAGTAATCGGCAAGATTTTTATTTTCAACATATTCATCGGTTACTATTTCAAAAGTAATCGGCAAGATTTTTATTTTCCGCATATTCGTCGGTTACTATTTCAAAAGTAATCGGCAAGATTTTTATTTTCAGCATATTTGTCGGTTACTATTTTAAAAGTAAGCTACAAGACTTTATTTTCAGCACATTCGTCGGTTACTATTTCGAACGTAATCGGCAAGATTTTTATTTTCAGCATATTCGTCGGTTACTATTTCAAAACTAATCGGCAAGATTTTTATTTTCAGCATATTCGTCGGTTACTATTTCAAAAATAATCTGCAAGACTTTATTTTCAGCACATTCGTCGGTTACTATTTCAAAAGTAATCGGCAAGATTTTTATTTTCAGCATATTCATCGGTTACTATTTTAAAAGTAATCGACAAGATTTTTATTCTCAACATATTCGTCGGTTACTATTTCAAAAGTAAGCGGCAAGATTTTTATTTTCAGCATATTCGTCGGTTACTATTTCAAAAGTAATCGGCAATATTTTTATTTTCAGCACATTCGTCGGTTACTATTTCAAAAGTAATCGGCAAGATTTTTATTTTCAGCATATTCATCGGTTACTATTTTAAAAGTAATCGACAAGATTTTTATTCTCAACATATTCGTCGGTTACTATTTCAAAAGTAAGCGGCAAGATTTTTATTTTCAGCATATTCGTCGGTTACTATTTCAAAAGTAATCGGCAATATTTTTATTTTCAGCATATTCGTCGGTTACTATTTCAAAAGTAATCGGCAAGATTTTTATTTTCAGCATATTCGTCGGTTACTATTTCAAAAGTAATCGGCAAGATTTTTATTTTCAGCATATTTGTCGGTTACTATTTTAAAAGTAAGCTACAAGACTTTATTTTCAGCACATTCGTCGGTTACTATTTCGAACGTAATCGGCAAGATTTTTATTTTCAGCATATTCGTCGGTTACTATTTCAAAACTAATCGGCAAGATTTTTATTTTCAGCATATTCGTCGGTTACTATTTCAAAAATAATCTGCAAGACTTTATTTTCAGCACATTCGTCGGTTACTGTTTCAAAAGTAATCGGCAAGATTTTTATTTTCAGCATACTCATCGGTTACTATTTTAAAAGTAATCGACAAGATTTTTATTCTCAACATATTCGTCGGTTACTATTTCAAAAGTAAGCGGCAAGACATTATTTTCAGCACATTCGTCGGTTACTATTTCAAAAGTAATCGGCAAGATTTTTATTTTCAGCATATTTGTCGGTTACTATTTCAAAACTAATCGGCAACATTTTTATTTTCAGCATATTTGTCGGTTACTATTTTAAAACTAATCGGCAAGACTTTATTTTCAGCACATTCGTCGGTTACTATTTCAAAAGTAATCGGCAAGATTTTTATTTTCAGCATACTTGTCGGTTACTATTTTAAAAGTAATCGACAAGACTTTATTTTCAGCACATTCGTCGGCTACTATTTCAAAAGTAATCGGCAAGACTTTATTTTCAGCACATTCGTCGGTTACTATTTCAAAAGTAATCGGCAAGATTTTTATTTTCAGCATATTCATCGGTTACTATTTTAAAAGTAATCGACAAGATTTTTATTCTCAACATATTCGTCGGTTACTATTTCAAAAGTAAGCGGCAAGACATTATTTTCAGCACATTCGTCGGTTACTATTTCAAAAGTAATCGGCAAGATTTTTATTTTCAGCATATTTGTCGGTTACTATTTTAAAAGTAATCGACAAGATTTTTATTTTCAACATATTCGTCGGTTACTATTTTAAAAGTAAGCGGCAAGACATTATTTTCAGCACATTCGTCGGTTACTATTTCAAAAGTAATCGGCAAGATTTCTATTTTCAGCATATTCGTCGGTTACTATTTCAAAAGTAATCGACAAGATTTTTATTTTCAGCATATTTGTCGGTTACTATTTTAAAAGTAATCGGCAAGATTTTTATTTTCAACATATTCATCGGTTACTATTTCAAAAGTAATCGGCAAGATTTTTATTTTCAGCATATTCGTCGGTTACTATTTCAAAAGTAATCGGCAAGATTTTTATTTTCAGCATATTTGTCGGTTACTATTTTAAAAGTAAGCTACAAGACTTTATTTTCAGCACATTCGTCGGTTACTATTTCGAACGTAATCGGCAAGATTTTTATTTTCAGCATATTCGTCGGTTACTATTTCAAAACTAATCGGCAAGATTTTTATTTTCAGCATATTCGTCGGTTACTATTTCAAAAATAATCTGCAAGACTTTATTTTCAGCACATTCGTCGGTTACTATTTCAAAAGTAATCGGCAAGATTTTTATTTTCAGCATATTCATCGGTTACTATTTTAAAAGTAATCGACAAGATTTTTATTCTCAACATATTCGTCGGTTACTATTTCAAAAGTAAGCGGCAAGACATTATTTTCAGCACATTCGTCGGTTACTATTTCAAAAGTAATCGGCAAGATTTTTATTTTCAGCATATTCGTCGGTTACTATTTCAAAAGTAATCGGCAAGATTTTTATTTTCAGCATATTTGTCGGTTACTATTTTAAAAGTAATCGACAAGATTTTTATTTTCAACATATTCGTCGGTTACTATTTCAAAAGTAATCGGCAAGAATTTTTTTTCAGCACATTCGTCGGTTACTATTTCAAAAGTAATCGGCAAGATTTTTTATTTTCAGCATATTTGTCGGTTACTATTTTAAAAGTAAGCGGCAAGACATTATTTTCAGTACATTCGTCGGTTACTATTTCAAAAGTAATCGGCAAGATTTTTATTTTCAGCATATTCGTCGGTTACTATTTCAAAAGTAATCGGCAAGATTTTTATTTTCAGCATATTCGTCGGTTACTATTTCAAAAGTAATCGGCAAGATTTTTATTTTCATCATATTGGTCGATTTCTATTTTAAAAGCAAGCGGCAAGACTTTATTTTCAGCACATTCGTCGGTTACTATTTCGAAAGTAATCGGCAAGATTTTTATTTTCAGCATATTCGTCAGTTACTATTTCAAAAGTAATCGGCAAGATTTTTATTTTCAGCATATTCGTCGGTTACTATTTCAAAAATAATCTGCAAGACTTTATTTTCAGCACATTCGTCGGTTACTATTTCAAAAGTAATCGGCAAGATTTTTATTTTCAGCATATTCATCGGTTACTATTTTAAAAGTAATCGACAAGATTTTTATTCTCAACATATTCGTCGGTTACTATTTCAAAAGTAAGCGGCAAGACATTATTTTCAGCACATTCGTCGGTTACTATTTCAAAAGTAATCGGCAAGATTTTTATTTTCAGCATATTCGTCGGTTACTATTTCAAAAGTAATCGGCAAGATTTTTATTTTCAGCATATTTGTCGGTTACTATTTTAAAAGTAATCGACAAGATTTTTATTTTCAACATATTCGTCGGTTACTATTTCAAAAGTAATCGGCAAGAATTTTTTTTCAGCACATTCATCGGTTACTATTTCAAAAGTAATCGGCAAGATTTTTTATTTTCAGCATATTTGTCGGTTACTATTTTAAAAGTAAGCGGCAAGACATTATTTTCAGCACATTCGTCGGTTACTATTTCAAAAGTAATCGGCAAGATTTTTATTTTCATCATATTGGTCGATTTCTATTTTAAAAGCAAGCGGCAAGACTTTATTTTCAGCACATTCGTCGGTTACTATTTCGAAAGTAATCGGCAAGATTTTTATTTTCAGCATATTCGTCAGTTACTATTTCAAAAGTAATCGGCAAGATTTTTATTTTCAGCATATTTGTCGGTTACTATTTTAAAAGTAATCGGCAAGACTTTATTTTCAGCATATTCGTCGGTTACTATTTCAAAAGTAATCGGCAAGATTTTTATTTTCAGCATATTTGTCGGTTACTATTTTAAAAGTAATCGACAAGATTTTTATTTTCAACATATTCGTCGGTTACTATTTCAAAAGTAATCGGCAAGAATTTTTTTTCAGCACATTCGTCGGTTACTATTTCAAAAGTAATCGGCAAGATTTTTTATTTTCAGCATATTTGTCGGTTACTATTTTAAAAGTAAGCGGCAAGACATTATTTTCAGTACATTCGTCGGTTACTATTTCAAAAGTAATCGGCAAGATTTTTATTTTCAGCATATTCGTCGGTTACTATTTCAAAAGTAATCGGCAAGATTTTTATTTTCAGCATATTCGTCGGTTACTATTTCAAAAGTAATCGGCAAGATTTTTATTTTCATCATATTGGTCGATTTCTATTTTAAAAGCAAGCGGCAAGACTTTATTTTCAGCACATTCGTCGGTTACTATTTCGAAAGTAATCGGCAAGATTTTTATTTTCAGCATATTCGTCGGTTACTATTTCAAAAATAATCTGCAAGACTTTATTTTCAGCACATTCGTCGGTTACTATTTCAAAAGTAATCGGCAAGATTTTTATTTTCAGCATATTCATCGGTTACTATTTTAAAAGTAATCGACAAGATTTTTATTCTCAACATATTCGTCGGTTACTATTTCAAAAGTAAGCGGCAAGACATTATTTTCAGCACATTCGTCGGTTACTATTTCAAAAGTAATCGGCAAGATTTTTATTTTCAGCATATTCGTCGGTTACTATTTCAAAAGTAATCGGCAAGATTTTTATTTTCAGCATATTTGTCGGTTACTATTTTAAAAGTAATCGACAAGATTTTTATTTTCAACATATTCGTCGGTTACTATTTCAAAAGTAATCGGCAAGAATTTTTTTTCAGCACATTCATCGGTTACTATTTCAAAAGTAATCGGCAAGATTTTTTATTTTCAGCATATTTGTCGGTTACTATTTTAAAAGTAAGCGGCAAGACATTATTTTCAGCACATTCGTCGGTTACTATTTCAAAAGTAATCGGCAAGATTTTTATTTTCATCATATTGGTCGATTTCTATTTTAAAAGCAAGCGGCAAGACTTTATTTTCAGCACATTCGTCGGTTACTATTTCGAAAGTAATCGGCAAGATTTTTATTTTCAGCATATTCGTCAGTTACTATTTCAAAAGTAATCGGCAAGATTTTTATTTTCAGCATATTTGTCGGTTACTATTTTAAAAGTAATCGGCAAGACTTTATTTTCAGCACATTCGTCGGTTACTATTTCAAAAGTAATCGGCAAGATTTTTCTTTTCAGCATATTTGTCGGTTACTATTTTAAAACTAATCGACAAGACTTTATTTTCAGCACATTCGTCGGTTACTATTTCAAAAGTAATCGGCAAGATTTTTATTTTCAGCATATCCGTCGGTTACTATTTCAAAAGTAATCGGTAAGATTTTTATTTTCAACATATTCGTCGGTTACTATTTTAAAAGTAATCGACAAGATTTTTATTTTCAACATATTCGTCGGTTACTATATCAAAAGTAATCGGCAAGACTTTATTTTCAGCACACTCGTTGGTTACTATTTCAAAAGTAATCGGCAAGACTTTATTTTCAGCACATTCGTCGGTTACTATTTCAAAATTAATCGGCAAGATTTTTATTTTCAGCATATTTGTCGGTTTCTATTTTAAAAGTAATTGACAAGATTTTTATTTTCAACATATTCGTCGGTTACTATTTCAAAAGTAATCGGCAAGACTTTTTTTTCTGCACATTCGTCGGTTACTATTTCAAAAGTAATCGGCAAGATTTTTATTTTCAGCATATTCGTCGGTTACTATTTCAAAAGTAATCGGCAAGATTTTTATTTTCAGCATATTCGTCGGTTACTATTTTAAAAGTAAGCTACAAGACTTTATTTTCAGCACATTCGTCGGTTACTATTTCAAACGTAATCGGCAAGATTTTTATTTTCAGCATATTCGTCGGTTACTATTTCAAAACTAATCGGGAAGATTTTTATTTTCAGCATAGTCGTCAGTTACTATTTCAAAAATAATCTGCAAGACTTTATTTTCAGCACATTCGTCGGTTACTATTTCAAAAGTAATCGGCAAGATTTTTATTTTCAGCATATTCGTCGGTTACTATTTTAAAAGTAATCGACAAGATTTTTATTTTCAACATATTCGTCGGTTACTATTTCAAAAGTAATCGGCAAGACTTTATTTTCAGCACATTCGTTGGTTACTATTTCAAAAGTAATCGGCAAGACTTTATTTTCAGCACATTCGTCGGTTACTATTTCAAAAGTAATCGGCAAGATTTTTATTTTCAGCATATTTGTCGGTTACTATTTTAAAAGTAATCGACAAGATTTTTCTGTTCAACATATTCGTCGGTTACTATTTCAAAAGTAATCGGCAAGACTTTATTTTCAGCACATTCGTCGGTTACTATTTCAAAAGTAATCGGCAAGATTTTTATTTTCAGCATATTCGTCGGTTACTATTTCAAAAGTAATCGGCAAGATTTTTATTTTCAGCATACTTGTCGGTTACTATTTTAAAAGTAATCGACGAGAGTTTATTTTCAGCACATTCGTCGGCTACTATTTCAAAAGTAATCGGCAAGACTTTATTTTCAGCACATTCGTCGGTTACTATTTCAAAAGTAATCGGCAAGATTTTTATTTTCAGCATATTTGTCGGTTACTATTTTAAAAGTAATCGGCAAGATTTTTATTTTCAACATATTCATCGGTTACTATTTCAAAAGTAATCGGCAAGATTTTTATTTTCAGCATATTCGTCGGTTACTATTTCAAAAGTAATCGGCAAGATTTTTATTTTCAGCATATTTGTCGGTTACTATTTTAAAAGTAAGCTACAAGACTTTATTTTCAGCACATTCGTCGGTTACTATTTCGAACGTAATCGGCAAGATTTTTATTTTCAACATATTCGTCGGTTACTATTTCAAAACTAATCGGCAAGATTTTTATTTTCAGCATATTCGTCGGTTACTATTTCAAAAATAATCTGCAAGACTTTATTTTCAGCACATTCGTCGGTTACTATTTCAAAAGTAATCGGCAAGATTTTTATTTTCAGCATATTCATCGGTTACTATTTTAAAAGTAATCGACAAGATTTTTATTTTCAACATATTCGTCGGTTACTATTTCAAAAGTAAGCGGCAAGACATTATTTTCAGCACATTCGTCGGTTACTATTTCAAAAGTAATCGGCAAGATTTTTATTTTCAGCATATTCGTCGGTTACTATTTCAAAAGTAATCGGCAAGATTTTTATTTTCAGCATATTTGTCGGTTACTATTTTAAAAGTAATCGACAAGATTTTTATTTTCAACATATTCGTCGGTTACTATTTCAAAAGTAATCGGCAAGAATTTTTTTTCAGCACATTCATCGGTTACTATTTCAAAAGTAATCGGCAAGATTTTTTATTTTCAGCATATTTGTCGGTTACTATTTTAAAAGTAAGCGGCAAGACATTATTTTCAGCACATTCGTCGGTTACTATTTCAAAAGTAATCGGCAAGATTTTTATTTTCATCATATTGGTCGATTTCTATTTTAAAAGCAAGCGGCAAGACTTTATTTTCAGCACATTCGTCGGTTACTATTTCGAAAGTAATCGGCAAGATTTTTATTTTCAGCATATTCGTCAGTTACTATTTCAAAAGTAATCGGCAAGATTTTTATTTTCAGCATATTTGTCGGTTACTATTTTAAAAGTAATCGGCAAGACTTTATTTTCAGCACATTCGTCGGTTACTATTTCAAAAGTAATCGGCAAGATTTTTCTTTTCAGCATATTTGTCGGTTACTATTTTAAAACTAATCGACAAGACTTTATTTTCAGCACATTCGTCGGTTACTATTTCAAAAGTAATCGGCAAGATTTTTATTTTCAGCATATCCGTCGGTTACTATTTCAAAAGTAATCGGTAAGATTTTTATTTTCAACATATTCGTCGGTTACTATTTTAAAAGTAATCGACAAGATTTTTATTTTCAACATATTCGTCGGTTACTATATCAAAAGTAATCGGCAAGACTTTATTTTCAGCACACTCGTTGGTTACTATTTCAAAAGTAATCGGCAAGACTTTATTTTCAGCACATTCGTCGGTTACTATTTCAAAATTAATCGGCAAGATTTTTATTTTCAGCATATTTGTCGGTTTCTATTTTAAAAGTAATTGACAAGATTTTTATTTTCAACATATTCGTCGGTTACTATTTCAAAAGTAATCGGCAAGACTTTTTTTTCTGCACATTCGTCGGTTACTATTTCAAAAGTAATCGGCAAGATTTTTATTTTCAGCATATTCGTCGGTTACTATTTCAAAAGTAATCGGCAAGATTTTTATTTTCAGCATATTCGTCGGTTACTATTTTAAAAGTAAGCTACAAGACTTTATTTTCAGCACATTCGTCGGTTACTATTTCAAACGTAATCGGCAAGATTTTTATTTTCAGCATATTCGTCGGTTACTATTTCAAAACTAATCGGGAAGATTTTTATTTTCAGCATAGTCGTCAGTTACTATTTCAAAAATAATCTGCAAGACTTTATTTTCAGCACATTCGTCGGTTACTATTTCAAAAGTAATCGGCAAGATTTTTATTTTCAGCATATTCGTCGGTTACTATTTTAAAAGTAATCGACAAGATTTTTATTTTCAACATATTCGTCGGTTACTATTTCAAAAGTAATCGGCAAGACTTTATTTTCAGCACATTCGTTGGTTACTATTTCAAAAGTAATCGGCAAGACTTTATTTTCAGCACATTCGTCGGTTACTATTTCAAAAGTAATCGGCAAGATTTTTATTTTCAGCATATTTGTCGGTTACTATTTTAAAAGTAATCGACAAGATTTTTCTGTTCAACATATTCGTCGGTTACTATTTCAAAAGTAATCGGCAAGACTTTATTTTCAGCACATTCGTCGGTTACTATTTCAAAAGTAATCGGCAAGATTTTTATTTTCAGCATATTCGTCGGTTACTATTTCAAAAGTAATCGGCAAGATTTTTATTTTCAGCATACTTGTCGGTTACTATTTTAAAAGTAATCGACGAGAGTTTATTTTCAGCACATTCGTCGGCTACTATTTCAAAAGTAATCGGCAAGACTTTATTTTCAGCACATTCGTCGGTTACTATTTCAAAAGTAATCGGCAAGATTTTTATTTTCAGCATATTTGTCGGTTACTATTTTAAAAGTAATCGGCAAGATTTTTATTTTCAACATATTCATCGGTTACTATTTCAAAAGTAATCGGCAAGATTTTTATTTTCAGCATATTCGTCGGTTACTATTTCAAAAGTAATCGGCAAGATTTTTATTTTCAGCATATTTGTCGGTTACTATTTTAAAAGTAAGCTACAAGACTTTATTTTCAGCACATTCGTCGGTTACTATTTCGAACGTAATCGGCAAGATTTTTATTTTCAACATATTCGTCGGTTACTATTTCAAAACTAATCGGCAAGATTTTTATTTTCAGCATATTCGTCGGTTACTATTTCAAAAATAATCTGCAAGACTTTATTTTCAGCACATTCGTCGGTTACTATTTCAAAAGTAATCGGCAAGATTTTTATTTTCAGCATATTCATCGGTTACTATTTTAAAAGTAATCGACAAGATTTTTATTCTCAACATATTCGTCGGTTACTATTTCAAAAGTAATCGGCAAGATTTTTATTTTCAGCACATTCGTCGGTTACTATTTCAAAAGTAATCGGCAAGATTTTTATTTTCAGCATATCCGTCGGTTACTATTTCAAAAGTAATCGGTAAGATTTTTATTTTCAACATATTCGTCGGTTACTATTTTAAAAGTAATCGACAAGATTTTTATTTTCAACATATTCGTCGGTTACTATATCAAAAGTAATCGGCAAGACTTTATTTTCAGCACACTCGTTGGTTACTATTTCAAAAGTAATCGGCAAGACTTTATTTTCAGCACATTCGTCGGTTACTATTTCAAAATTAATCGGCAAGATTTTTATTTTCAGCATATTTGTCGGTTTCTATTTTAAAAGTAATTGACAAGATTTTTATTTTCAACATATTCGTCGGTTACTATTTCAAAAGTAATCGGCAAGACTTTTTTTTCTGCACATTCGTCGGTTACTATTTCAAAAGTAATCGGCAAGATTTTTATTTTCAGCATATTCGTCGGTTACTATTTCAAAAGTAATCGGCAAGATTTTTATTTTCAGCATATTCGTCGGTTACTATTTTAAAAGTAAGCTACAAGACTTTATTTTCAGCACATTCGTCGGTTACTATTTCAAACGTAATCGGCAAGATTTTTATTTTCAGCATATTCGTCGGTTACTATTTCAAAACTAATCGGGAAGATTTTTATTTTCAGCATAGTCGTCAGTTACTATTTCAAAAATAATCTGCAAGACTTTATTTTCAGCACATTCGTCGGTTACTATTTCAAAAGTAATCGGCAAGATTTTTATTTTCAGCATATTCGTCGGTTACTATTTTAAAAGTAATCGACAAGATTTTTATTTTCAACATATTCGTCGGTTACTATTTCAAAAGTAATCGGCAAGACTTTATTTTCAGCACATTCGTTGGTTACTATTTCAAAAGTAATCGGCAAGACTTTATTTTCAGCACATTCGTCGGTTACTATTTCAAAAGTAATCGGCAAGATTTTTATTTTCAGCATATTTGTCGGTTACTATTTTAAAAGTAATCGACAAGATTTTTCTGTTCAACATATTCGTCGGTTACTATTTCAAAAGTAATCGGCAAGACTTTATTTTCAGCACATTCGTCGGTTACTATTTCAAAAGTAATCGGCAAGATTTTTATTTTCAGCATATTCGTCGGTTACTATTTCAAAAGTAATCGGCAAGATTTTTATTTTCAGCATACTTGTCGGTTACTATTTTAAAAGTAATCGACGAGAGTTTATTTTCAGCACATTCGTCGGCTACTATTTCAAAAGTAATCGGCAAGACTTTATTTTCAGCACATTCGTCGGTTACTATTTCAAAAGTAATCGGCAAGATTTTTATTTTCAGCATATTTGTCGGTTACTATTTTAAAAGTAATCGGCAAGATTTTTATTTTCAACATATTCATCGGTTACTATTTCAAAAGTAATCGGCAAGATTTTTATTTTCAGCATATTCGTCGGTTACTATTTCAAAAGTAATCGGCAAGATTTTTATTTTCAGCATATTTGTCGGTTACTATTTTAAAAGTAAGCTACAAGACTTTATTTTCAGCACATTCGTCGGTTACTATTTCGAACGTAATCGGCAAGATTTTTATTTTCAACATATTCGTCGGTTACTATTTCAAAACTAATCGGCAAGATTTTTATTTTCAGCATATTCGTCGGTTACTATTTCAAAAATAATCTGCAAGACTTTATTTTCAGCACATTCGTCGGTTACTATTTCAAAAGTAATCGGCAAGATTTTTATTTTCAGCATATTCATCGGTTACTATTTTAAAAGTAATCGACAAGATTTTTATTCTCAACATATTCGTCGGTTACTATTTCAAAAGTAATCGGCAAGATTTTTATTTTCAGCATATTCGTCGGTTACTATTTCAAAAGTAATTGGCAAGATTTTTATTTTCAGCATATTCGTCGGTTACTATTTCAAAAGTAATCGGCAAGATTTTTATTTTCAGCATATTTGTCGGTTTCTATTTTAAAAGCAAGCGGCAAGATTTTTATTTTCAACATATTCGTCGGTTACTATTTCGAAAGTAATCGGCAAGATTTTTATTTTCAGCATATTCGTCAGTTACTGTTTCAAAAGTAATCGGCAAGATTTTTATTTTCAGCATATTTGTCGGTTACTATTTTAAAAGTAATCGGCAAGACTTTATTTTCAGCACATTCGTCGGTTACTATTTCAAAAGTAATCGGCAAGATTTTTCTTTTCAGCATATTTGTCGGTTACTATTTTAAAACTAATCGGCAAGACTTTATTTTCAGCACATTCGTCGGTTACTATTTCAAAAGTAATCGGCAAGATTTTTATTTTCAGCATATCCGTCGGTTACTATTTCAAAAGTAATCGGTAAGATTTTTATTTTCAACATATTCGTCGGTTACTATTTTAAAAGTAATCGACAAGATTTTTATTTTCAACATATTCGTCGGTTACTATATCAAAAGTAATCGGCAAGACTTTATTTTCAGCACACTCGTTGGTTACTATTTCAAAAGTAATCGGCAAGACTTTATTTTCAGCACATTCGTCGGTTACTATTTCGAAATTAATCGGCAAGATTTTTATTTTCAGCATATTTGTCGGTTTCTATTTTAAAAGTAATTGACAAGATTTTTATTTTCAACATATTCGTCGGTTACTATTTCAAAAGTAATCGGCAAGACTTTTTTTTCTGCACATTCGTCGGTTACTATTTCAAAAGTAATCGGCAAGATTTTTATTTTCAGCATATTCGTCGGTTACTATTTCAAAAGTAATCGGCAAGATTTTTATTTTCAGCATATTCGTCGGTTACTATTTTAAAAGTAAGCTACAAGACTTTATTTTCAGCACATTCGTCGGTTACTATTTCAAACGTAATCGGCAAGATTTTTATTTTCAGCATATTCGTCGGTTACTATTTCAAAACTAATCGGGAAGATTTTTATTTTCAGCATAGTCGTCAGTTACTATTTCAAAAATAATCTGCAAGACTTTATTTTCAGCACATTCGTCGGTTACTATTTCAAAAGTAATCGGCAAGATTTTTATTTTCAGCATATTCGTCGGTTACTATTTTAAAAGTAATCGACAAGATTTTTATTTTCAACATATTCGTCGGTTACTATTTCAAAAGTAATCGGCAAGACTTTATTTTCAGCACATTCGTTGGTTACTATTTCAAAAGTAATCGGCAAGACTTTATTTTCAAAACATTCGTCGGTTACTATTTCAAAAGTAATCGGCAAGATTTTTATTTTCAGCATATTTGTCGGTTACTATTTTAAAAGTAATCGACAAGATTTTTCTGTTCAACATATTCGTCGGTTACTATTTCAAAAGTAATCGGCAAGACTTTATTTTCAGCACATTCGTCGGTTACTATTTCAAAAGTAATCGGCAAGATTTTTATTTTCAGCATATTCGTCGGTTACTATTTCAAAAGTAATCGGCAAGATTTTTATTTTCAGCATACTTGTCGGTTACTATTTTAAAAGTAATCGACGAGAGTTTATTTTCAGCACATTCGTCGGCTACTATTTCAAAAGTAATCGGCAAGACTTTATTTTCAGCACATTCGTCGGTTACTATTTCAAAAGTAATCGGCAAGATTTTTATTTTCAGCATATTTGTCGGTTACTATTTTAAAAGTAATCGGCAAGATTTTTATTTTCAACATATTCATCGGTTACTATTTCAAAAGTAATCGGCAAGATTTTTATTTTCAGCATATTCGTCGGTTACTATTTCAAAAGTAATCGGCAAGATTTTTATTTTCAGCATATTTGTCGGTTACTATTTTAAAAGTAAGCTACAAGACTTTATTTTCAGCACATTCGTCGGTTACTATTTCGAACGTAATCGGCAAGATTTTTATTTTCAACATATTCGTCGGTTACTATTTCAAAACTAATCGGCAAGATTTTTATTTTCAGCATATTCGTCGGTTACTATTTCAAAAATAATCTGCAAGACTTTATTTTCAGCACATTCGTCGGTTACTATTTCAAAAGTAATCGGCAAGATTTTTATTTTCAGCATATTCATCGGTTACTATTTTAAAAGTAATCGACAAGATTTTTATTCTCAACATATTCGTCGGTTACTATTTCAAAAGTAATCGGCAAGATTTTTATTTTCAGCATATTCGTCGGTTACTATTTCAAAAGTAATTGGCACGATTTTTATTTTCAGCATATTCGTCGGTTACTATTTCAAAAGTAATCGGCAAGATTTTTATTTTCAGCATATTTGTCGGTTTCTATTTTAAAAGCAAGCGGCAAGATTTTTATTTTCAACATATTCGTCGGTTACTATTTCGAAAGTAATCGGCAAGATTTTTATTTTCAGCATATTCGTCAGTTACTGTTTCAAAAGTAATCGGCAAGATTTTTATTTTCAGCATATTTGTCGGTTACTATTTTAAAAGTAATCGGCAAGACTTTATTTTCAGCACATTCGTCGGTTACTATTTCAAAAGTAATCGGCAAGATTTTTCTTTTCAGCATATTTGTCGGTTACTATTTTAAAACTAATCGGCAAGACTTTATTTTCAGCACATTCGTCGGTTACTATTTCAAAAGTAATCGGCAAGATTTTTATTTTCAGCATATCCGTCGGTTACTATTTCAAAAGTAATCGGTAAGATTTTTATTTTCAACATATTCGTCGGTTACTATTTTAAAAGTAATCGACAAGATTTTTATTTTCAACATATTCGTCGGTTACTATATCAAAAGTAATCGGCAAGACTTTATTTTCAGCACACTCGTTGGTTACTATTTCAAAAGTAATCGGCAAGACTTTATTTTCAGCACATTCGTCGGTTACTATTTCGAAATTAATCAGCAAGATTTTTATTTTCAGCATATTTGTCGGTTTCTATTTTAAAAGTAATTGACAAGATTTTTATTTTCAACATATTCGTCTGTTACTATTTCAAAAGTAATCGGCAAGACTTTTTTTTCAGCACATTCGTCGGTTACTATTTCAAAAGTAATCGGCAAGATTTTTATTTTCAGCATATTCGTCGGTTACTATTTCAAAAGTAATCGGCAAGATTTTTATTTTCAGCATATTCGTCGGTTACTATTTTAAAAGTAAGCTACAAGACTTTATTTTCAGCACATTCGTCGGTTACTATTTCAAACGTAATCGGCAAGATTTTTATTTTCAGCATATTCGTCGGTTACTATTTCAAAACTAATCGGGAAGATTTTTATTTTCAGCATAGTCGTCAGTTACTATTTCAAAAATAATCTGCAAGACTTTATTTTCAGCACATTCGTCGGTTACTATTTCAAAAGTAATCGGCAAGATTTTTATTTTCAGCATATTCGTCGGTTACTATTTTAAAAGTAATCGACAAGATTTTTATTTTCAACATATTCGTCGGTTACTATTTCAAAAGTAATCGGCAAGACTTTATTTTCAGCACATTCGTTGGTTACTATTTCAAAAGTAATCGGCAAGACTTTATTTTCAGCACATTCGTCGGTTACTATTTCAAAAGTAATCGGCAAGATTTTTATTTTCAGCATATTTGTCGGTTACTATTTTAAAAGTAATCGACAAGATTTTTCTTTTCAACATATTGGTCGGTTACTATTTCAAAAGTAATCGGCAAGACTTTATTTTCAGCACATTCGTCGGTTACTATTTCAAAAGTAATTGGCAAGATTTTTATTTTCAGCATATTCGTCGGTTACTATTTCAAAAGTAATCGGCAAGATTTTTATTTTCAGCATACTTGTCGGTTACTATTTTAAAAGTAATCGACGAGAGTTTATTTTCAGCACATTCGTCGGCTACTATTTCAAAAGTAATCGGCAAGACTTTATTTTCAGCACATTCGTCGGTTACTATTTCAAAAGTAATCGGCAAGATTTTTATTTTCAGCATATTTGTCGGTTACTATTTTAAAAGTAATCGGCAAGATTTTTATTTTCAACATATTCATCGGTTACTATTTCAAAAGTAATCGGCAAGATTTTTATTTTCAGCATATTCGTCGGTTACTATTTCAAAAGTAATCGGCAAGATTTTTATTTTCAGCATATTTGTCGGTTACTATTTTAAAAGTAAGCTACAAGACTTTATTTTCAGCACATTCGTCGGTTACTATTTCGAACGTAATCGGCAAGATTTATATTTTCAGCATATTCGTCGGTTACTATTTCAAAACTAATCGGCAAGATTTTTATTTTCAGCATATTCGTCGGTTACTATTTCAAAAGTAATCGGTAAGATTTTTATTTTCAACATATTCGTCGGTTACTATTTTAAAAGTAATCGACAAGATTTTTATTTTCAACATATTCGTCGGTTACTATATCAAAAGTAATCGGCAAGACTTTATTTTCAGCACACTCGTTGGTTACTATTTCAAAAGTAATCGGCAAGACTTTATTTTCAGCACATTCGTCGGTTACTATTTCAAAATTAATCGGCAAGATTTTTATTTTCAGCATATTCGTCAGTTACTATTTTAAAACTAATCGGCAAGACTTTATTTTCAGCACATTCGTCGGTTACTATTTCAAAAGTAATCGGCAAGATTTTTATTTTCAGCATATCCGTCGGTTACTATTTCAAAAGTAATCGGTAAGATTTTTATTTTCAACATATTCGTCGGTTACTATTTTAAAAGTAATCGACAAGATTTTTATTTTCAACATATTCGTCGGTTACTATATCAAAAGTAATCGGCAAGACTTTATTTTCAGCACACTCGTTGGTTACTATTTCAAAAGTAATCGGCAAGACTTTATTTTCAGCACATTCGTCGGTTACTATTTCAAAATTAATCGGCAAGATTTTTATTTTCAGCATATTTGTCGGTTTCTATTTTAAAAGTAATTGACAAGATTTTTATTTTCAACATATTCGTCGGTTACTATTTCAAAAGTAATCGGCAAGACTTTTTTTTCAGCACATTCGTCGGTTACTATTTCAAAAGTAATCGGCAAGATTTTTATTTTCAGCATATTCGTCGGTTACTATTTCAAAAGTAATCGGCAAGATTTTTATTTTCAGCATATTTGTCGGTTACTATTTTAAAAGTAAGCTACAAGACTTTATTTTCAGCACATTCGTCGGTTACTATTTCGAACGTAATCGGCAAGATTTTTATTTTCAGCATATTCGTCGGTTACTATTTCAAAACTAATCGGCAAGATTTTTATTTTCAGCATATTCGTCGGTTACTATTTCAAAAATAATCTGCAAGACTTTATTTTCAGCACATTCGTCGGTTACTATTTCAAAAGTAATCGGCAAGATTTTTATTTTCAGCATATTCATCGGTTACTATTTTAAAAGTAATCGACAAGATTTTTATTCTCAACATATTCGTCGGTTACTATTTCAAAAGTAAGCGGCAAGACATTATTTTCAGCACATTCGTCGGTTACTATTTCAAAAGTAATCGGCAAGATTTTTATTTTCAGCATATTCGTCGGTTACTATTTTAAAAGTAATCGACAAGATTTTTATTTTCAACATATTCGTCGGTTACTATTTCCAAAGTAATCGGCAAGACTTTATTTTCAGCACATTCGTTGGTTACTATTTCAAAAGTAATCGGCAAGACTTTATTTTCAGCACATTCGTCGGTTACTATTTCAAAAGTAATCGGCAAGATTTTTATTTTCAGCATATTTGTCGGTTACTATTTTAAAAGTAATCGACAAGATTTTTCTTTTCAACATATTCGTCGGTTACTATTTCAAAAGTAATCGGCAAGACTTTATTTTCAGCACATTCGTCGGTTACTATTTCAAAAGTAATCGGCAAGATTTTTATTTTCAGCATATTCGTCGATTACTATTTCAAAAGTAATCGGCAAGATTTTTATTTTCAGCATACTTGTCGGTTACTATTTTAAAAGTAATCGACGAGAGTTTATTTTCAGCACATTCGTCGGCTACTATTTCAAAAGTAATCGGAAAGACTTTATTTTCAGCACATTCGTCGGTTACTATTTCAAAAGTAATCCGCAAGATTTTTATTTTCAGCATATTTGTCGGTTACTATTTTAAAAGTAATCGGCAAGATTTTTATTTTCAACATATTCATCGGTTACTATTTCAAAAGTAATCGGCAAGATTTTTATTTTCAGCATATTCGTCGGTTACTATTTCAAAAGTAATCGGCAAGATTTTTATTTTCAGCATATTTGTCGGTTACTATTTTAAAAGTAAGCTACAAGACTTTATTTTCAGCACATTCGTCGGTTACTATTTCGAACGTAATCGGCAAGATTTTTATTTTCAGCATATTCGTCGGTTACTATTTCAAAACTAATCGGCAAGATTTTTATTTTCAGCATATTCGTCGGTTACTATTTCAAAAATAATCTGCAAGACTTTATTTTCAGCACATTCGTCGGTTACTATTTCAAAAGTAATCGGCAAGATTTTTATTTTCAGCATATTCATCGGTTACTATTTTAAAAGTAATCGACAAGATTTTTATTCTCAACATATTCGTCGGTTACTATTTCAAAAGTAAGCGGCAAGACATTATTTTCAGCACATTCGTCGGTTACTATTTCAAAAGTAATCGGCAAGATTTTTATTTTCAGCATATTCGTCGGTTACTATTTCAAAAGTAATCGGCAAGATTTTTATTTTCAGCATATTTGTCGGTTACTATTTTAAAAGTAATCGACAAGATTTTTATTTTCAACATATTCGTCGGTTACTATTTCAAAAGTAATCGGCAAGAATTTTTTTTCAGCACATTCGTCGGTTACTGTTTCAAAAGTAATCAGCAAGATTTTTATTTTCAGCATATTCGTCGGTTACTATTTCAAAAGTAATCGGCAAGATTTTTATTTTCAGCATATTTGTCGGTTACTATTTTAAAAGTAAGCTACAAGACTTTATTTTCAGCACATTCGTCGGTTACTATTTCAAACGTAATCGGCAAGATTTTTATTTTCAGCATATTCGTCGGTTACTATTTCAAAACTAATCGGGAAGATTTTTATTTTCAGCATAGTCGTCAGTTACTATTTCAAAAATAATCTGCAAGACTTTATTTTCAGCACATTCGTCGGTTACTATTTCAAAAGTAATCGGCAAGATTTTTATTTTCAGCATATTCGTCGGTTACTATTTTAAAAGTAATCGACAAGATTTTTATTTTCAACATATTCGTCGGTTACTATTTCAAAAGTAATCGGCAAGACTTTATTTTCAGCACATTCGTTGGTTACTATTTCAAAAGTAATCGGCAAGACTTTATTTTCAGCACATTCGTCGGTTACTATTTCAAAAGTAATCGGCAAGATTTTTATTTTCAGCATATTTGTCGGTTACTATTTTAAAAGTAATCGACAAGATTTTTCTTTTCAACATATTCGTCGGTTACTATTTCAAAAGTAATCGGCAAGACATTATTTTCAGCACATTCGTCGGTTACTATTTCAAAAGTAATCGGCAAGATTTTTATTTTCAGCATATTCGTCGGTTACTATTTCAAAAGTAATCGGCAAGATTTTTATTTTCAGCATACTTGTCGGTTACTATTTTAAAAGTAATCGACGAGAGTTTATTTTCAGTACATTCGTCGGCTACTATTTCAAAAGTAATCGGCAAGACTTTATTTTCAGCACATTCGTCGGTTACTATTTCAAAAGTAATCGGCAAGATTTTTATTTTCAGCATATTTGTCGGTTACTATTTTAAAAGTAATCGGCAAGATTTTTATTTTCAACATATTCATCGGTTACTATTTCAAAAGTAATCGGCAAGATTTTTATTTTCAGCATATTCGTCGGTTACTATTTCAAAAGTAATCGGCAAGATTTTTATTTTCAGCATATTTGTCGGTTACTATTTTAAAAGTAAGCTACAAGACTTTATTTTCAGCACATTCGTCGGTTACTATTTCGAACGTAATCGGCAAGATTTTTATTTTCAGCATATTCGTCGGTTACTATTTCAAAACTAATCGGCAAGATTTTTATTTTCAGCATATTCGTCGGTTACTATTTCAAAAATAATCTGCAAGACTTTATTTTCAGCACATTCGTCGGTTACTATTTCAAAAGTAATCGGCAAGATTTTTATTTTCAGCATATTCATCGGTTACTATTTTAAAAGTAATCGACAAGATTTTTATTCTCAACATATTCGTCGGTTACTATTTCAAAAGTAAGCGGCAAGACATTATTTTCAGCACATTCGTCGGTTACTATTTCAAAAGTAATCGGCAAGATTTTTATTTTCAGCATATTCGTCGGTTACTATTTCAAAAGTAATCGGCAAGATTTTTATTTTCAGCATATTTGTCGGTTACTATTTTAAAAGTAATCGACAAGATTTTTATTTTCAACATATTCGTCGGTTACTATTTCAAAAGTAATCGGCAAGAATTTTTTTTCAGCACATTCGTCGGTTACTGTTTCAAAAGTAATCAGCAAGATTTTTATTTTCAGCATATTCGTCGGTTACTATTTCAAAAGTAATCGGCAAGATTTTTATTTTCAGCATATTTGTCGGTTACTATTTTAAAAGTAAGCTACAAGACTTTATTTTCAGCACATTCGTCGGTTACTATTTCAAACGTAATCGGCAAGATTTTTATTTTCAGCATATTCGTCGGTTACTATTTCAAAACTAATCGGGAAGATTTTTATTTTCAGCATAGTCGTCAGTTACTATTTCAAAAATAATCTGCAAGACTTTATTTTCAGCACATTCGTCGGTTACTATTTCAAAAGTAATCGGCAAGATTTTTATTTTCAGCATATTCGTCGGTTACTATTTTAAAAGTAATCGACAAGATTTTTATTTTCAACATATTCGTCGGTTACTATTTCAAAAGTAATCGGCAAGACTTTATTTTCAGCACATTCGTTGGTTACTATTTCAAAAGTAATCGGCAAGACTTTATTTTCAGCACATTCGTCGGTTACTATTTCAAAAGTAATCGGCAAGATTTTTATTTTCAGCATATTTGTCGGTTACTATTTTAAAAGTAATCGACAAGATTTTTCTTTTCAACATATTCGTCGGTTACTATTTCAAAAGTAATCGGCAAGACTTTATTTTCAGCACATTCGTCGGTTACTATTTCAAAAGTAATCGGCAAGATTTTTATTTTCAGCATATTCGTCGGTTACTATTTCAAAAGTAATCGGCAAGATTTTTATTTTCAGCATACTTGTCGGTTACTATTTTAAAAGTAATCGACGAGAGTTTATTTTCAGCACATTCGTCGGCTACTATTTCAAAAGTAATCGGCAAGACTTTATTTTCAGCACATTCGTCGGTTACTATTTCAAAAGTAATCGACAAGATTTTTATTTTCAACATATTCGTCGGTTACTATTTCAAAAGTAATCGGCAAGAATTTTTTTTCAGCACATTCGTCGGTTACTGTTTCAAAAGTAATCAGCAAGATTTTTATTTTCAGCATATTCGTCGGTTACTATTTCAAAAGTAATCGGCAAGATTTTTATTTTCAGCATATTTGTCGGTTACTATTTTAAAAGTAAGCTACAAGACTTTATTTTCAGCACATTCGTCGGTTACTATTTCAAACGTAATCGGCAAGATTTTTATTTTCAGCATATTCGTCGGTTACTATTTCAAAACTAATCGGGAAGATTTTTATTTTCAGCATAGTCGTCAGTTACTATTTCAAAAATAATCTGCAAGACTTTATTTTCAGCACATTCGTCGGTTACTATTTCAAAAGTAATCGGCAAGATTTTTATTTTCAGCATATTCGTCGGTTACTATTTTAAAAGTAATCGACAAGATTTTTATTTTCAACATATTCGTCGGTTACTATTTCAAAAGTAATCGGCAAGACTTTATTTTCAGCACATTCGTTGGTTACTATTTCAAAAGTAATCGGCAAGACTTTATTTTCAGCACATTCGTCGGTTACTATTTCAAAAGTAATCGGCAAGATTTTTATTTTCAGCATATTTGTCGGTTACTATTTTAAAAGTAATCGACAAGATTTTTCTTTTCAACATATTCGTCGGTTACTATTTCAAAAGTAATCGGCAAGACTTTATTTTCAGCACATTCGTCGGTTACTATTTCAAAAGTAATCGGCAAGATTTTTATTTTCAGCATATTCGTCGGTTACTATTTCAAAAGTAATCGGCAAGATTTTTATTTTCAGCATACTTGTCGGTTACTATTTTAAAAGTAATCGACGAGAGTTTATTTTCAGCACATTCGTCGGCTACTATTTCAAAAGTAATCGGCAAGACTTTATTTTCAGCACATTCGTCGGTTACTATTTCAAAAGTAATCGGCAAGATTTTTATTTTCAGCATATTTGTCGGTTACTATTTTAAAAGTAATCGGCAAGATTTTTATTTTCAACATATTCATCGGTTACTATTTCAAAAGTAATCGGCAAGATTTTTATTTTCAGCATATTCGTCGGTTACTATTTCAAAAGTAATCGGCAAGATTTTTATTTTCAGCATATTTGTCGGTTACTATTTTAAAAGTAAGCTACAAGACTTTATTTTCAGCACATTCGTCGGTTACTATTTCGAACGTAATCGGCAAGATTTATATTTTCAGCATATTCGTCGGTTACTATTTCAAAACTAATCGGCAAGATTTTTATTTTCAGCATATTCGTCGGTTACTATTTCAAAAGTAATCGGTAAGATTTTTATTTTCAACATATTCGTCGGTTACTATTTTAAAAGTAATCGACAAGATTTTTATTTTCAACATATTCGTCGGTTACTATATCAAAAGTAATCGGCAAGACTTTATTTTCAGCACACTCGTTGGTTACTATTTCAAAAGTAATCGGCAAGACTTTATTTTCAGCACATTCGTCGGTTACTATTTCAAAATTAATCGGCAAGATTTTTATTTTCAGCATATTCGTCAGTTACTATTTTAAAACTAATCGGCAAGACTTTATTTTCAGCACATTCGTCGGTTACTATTTCAAAAGTAATCGGCAAGATTTTTATTTTCAGCATATCCGTCGGTTACTATTTCAAAAGTAATCGGTAAGATTTTTATTTTCAACATATTCGTCGGTTACTATTTTAAAAGTAATCGACAAGATTTTTATTTTCAACATATTCGTCGGTTACTATATCAAAAGTAATCGGCAAGACTTTATTTTCAGCACACTCGTTGGTTACTATTTCAAAAGTAATCGGCAAGACTTTATTTTCAGCACATTCGTCGGTTACTATTTCAAAATTAATCGGCAAGATTTTTATTTTCAGCATATTTGTCTGTTTCTATTTTAAAAGTAATTGACAAGATTTTTATTTTCAACATATTCGTCGGTTACTATTTCAAAAGTAATCGGCAAGACTTTTTTTTCAGCACATTCGTCGGTTACTATTTCAAAAGTAATCGGCAAGATTTTTATTTTCAGCATATTCGTCGGTTACTATTTCAAAAGTAATCGGCAAGATTTTTATTTTCAGCATATTTGTCGGTTACTATTTTAAAAGTAAGCTACAAGACTTTATTTTCAGCACATTCGTCGGTTACTATTTCAAACGTAATCGGCAAGATTTTTATTTTCAGCATATTCGTCGGTTACTATTTCAAAACTAATCGGGAAGATTTTTATTTTCAGCATAGTCGTCAGTTACTATTTCAAAAATAATCTGCAAGACTTTATTTTCAGCACATTCGTCGGTTACTATTTCAAAAGTAATCGGCAAGATTTTTATTTTCAGCATATTCGTCGGTTACTATTTTAAAAGTAATCGACAAGATTTTTATTTTCAACATATTCGTCGGTTACTATTTCAAAAGTAATCGGCAAGACTTTATTTTCAGCACATTCGTCGGTTACTATTTCAAAAGTAATCGGCAAGATTTTTATTTTCAGCATATTCGTCGGTTACTATTTTAAAAGTAATCGACAAGATTTTTATTTTCAACATATTCGTCGGTTACTATTTCAAAAGTAATCGGCAAGACTTTATTTTCAGCACATTCGTTGGTTACTATTTCAAAAGTAATCGGCAAGACTTTATTTTCAGCACATTCGTCGGTTACTATTTCAAAAGTAATCGGCAAGATTTTTATTTTCAGCATATTTGTCGGTTACTATTTTAAAAGTAATCGACAAGATTTTTCTTTTCAACATATTCGTCGGTTACTATTTCAAAAGTAATCGGCAAGACTTTATTTTCAGCACATTCGTCGGTTACTATTTCAAAAGTAATCGGCAAGATTTTTATTTTCAGCATATTCGTCGGTTACTATTTCAAAAGTAATCGGCAAGATTTTTATTTTCAGCATACTTGTCGGTTACTATTTTAAAAGTAATCGACGAGAGTTTATTTTCAGCACATTCGTCGGCTACTATTTCAAAAGTAATCGGCAAGACTTTATTTTCAGCACATTCGTCGGTTACTATTTCAAAAGTAATCGGCAAGATTTTTATTTTCAGCATATTTGTCGGTTACTATTTTAAAAGTAATCAGCAAGATTTTTATTTTCAACATATTCATCGGTTACTATTTCAAAAGTAATCGGCAAGATTTTTATTTTCAGCATATTCGTCGGTTACTATTTCAAAAGTAATCGGCAAGATTTTTATTTTCAGCATATTTGTCGGTTACTATTTTAAAAGTAAGCTACAAGACTTTATTTTCAGCACATTCGTCGGTTACTATTTCGAACGTAATCGGCAAGATTTTTATTTTCAGCATATTCGTCGGTTACTATTTCAAAACTAATCGGCAAGATTTTTATTTTCAGCACATTCGTCGGTTACTATTTCGAACGTAATCGGCAAGATTTTTATTTTCAGCATATTCGTCGGTTACTATTTCAAAACTAATCGGCAAGATTTTTATTTTCAGCATATTCGTCGGTTACTATTTCAAAAATAATCTGCAAGACTTTATTTTCAGCACATTCGTCGGTTACTATTTCAAAAGTAATCGGCAAGATTTTTATTTTCAACATATTCGTCGGTTACTATTTCAAAAGTAATCGGCAAGACTTTATTTTCAGCACATTCGTCGGTTACTATTTCAAAAGTAATCGGCAAGATTTTTATTTTCAGCATATTCGTCGGTTACTATTTTAAAAGTAATCGACAAGATTTTTATTTTCAACATATTCGTCGGTTACTATTTCAAAAGTAATCGGCAAGACTTTATTTTCAGCACATTCGTTGGTTACTATTTCAAAAGTAATCGGCAAGACTTTATTTTCAGCACATTCGTCGGTTACTATTTCAAAAGTAATCGGCAAGATTTTTATTTTCAGCATATTTGTCGGTTACTATTTTAAAAGTAATCGACAAGATTTTTCTTTTCAACATATTCGTCGGTTACTATTTCAAAAGTAATCGGCAAGACTTTATTTTCAGCACATTCGTCGGTTACTATTTCAAAAGTAATCGGCAAGATTTTTATTTTCAGCATATTCGTCGGTTACTATTTCAAAAGTAATCGGCAAGATTTTTATTTTCAGCATACTTGTCGGTTACTATTTTAAAAGTAATCGACGAGAGTTTATTTTCAGCACATTCGTCGGCTACTATTTCAAAAGTAATCGGCAAGACTTTATTTTCAGCACATTCGTCGGTTACTATTTCAAAAGTAATCGGCAAGATTTTTATTTTCAGCATATTTGTCGGTTACTATTTTAAAAGTAATCAGCAAGATTTTTATTTTCAACATATTCATCGGTTACTATTTCAAAAGTAATCGGCAAGATTTTTATTTTCAGCATATTCGTCGGTTACTATTTCAAAAGTAATCGGCAAGATTTTTATTTTCAGCATATTTGTCGGTTACTATTTTAAAAGTAAGCTACAAGACTTTATTTTCAGCACATTCGTCGGTTACTATTTCGAACGTAATCGGCAAGATTTTTATTTTCAGCATATTCGTCGGTTACTATTTCAAAACTAATCGGCAAGATTTTTATTTTCAGCACATTCGTCGGTTACTATTTCGAACGTAATCGGCAAGATTTTTATTTTCAGCATATTCGTCGGTTACTATTTCAAAACTAATCGGCAAGATTTTTATTTTCAGCATATTCGTCGGTTACTATTTCAAAAATAATCTGCAAGACTTTATTTTCAGCACATTCGTCGGTTACTATTTCAAAAGTAATCGGCAAGATTTTTATTTTCAGCATATTCATCGGTTACTATTTTAAAAGTAATCGACAAGATTTTTATTCTCAACATATTCGTCGGTTACTATTTCAAAAGTAAGCGGCAAGACATTATTTTCAGCACATTCGTCGGTTACTATTTCAAAAGTAATCGGCAAGATTTTTATTTTCAGCATATTCGTCGGTTACTATTTCAAAAGTAATCGGCAAGATTTTTATTTTCAGCATATTTGTCGGTTACTATTTTAAAAGTAATCGACAAGATTTTTATTTTCAACATATTCGTCGGTTACTATTTCAAAAGTAATCGGCAAGAATTTTTTTTCAGCACATTCGTCGGTTACTGTTTCAAAAGTAATCAGCAAGATTTTTATTTTCAGCATATTCGTCGGTTACTATTTCAAAAGTAATCGGCAAGATTTTTATTTTCAGCATATTTGTCGGTTACTATTTTAAAAGTAAGCTACAAGACTTTATTTTCAGCACATTCGTCGGTTACTATTTCAAACGTAATCGGCAAGATTTTTATTTTCAGCATATTCGTCGGTTACTATTTCAAAACTAATCGGGAAGATTTTTATTTTCAGCATAGTCGTCAGTTACTATTTCAAAAATAATCTGCAAGACTTTATTTTCAGCACATTCGTCGGTTACTATTTCAAAAGTAATCGGCAAGATTTTTATTTTCAGCATATTCATCGGTTACTATTTTAAAAGTAATCGACAAGATTTTTATTCTCAACATATTCGTCGGTTACTATTTCAAAAGTAAGCGGCAAGACATTATTTTCAGCACATTCGTCGGTTACTATTTCAAAAGTAATCGGCAAGATTTTTATTTTCAGCATATTCGTCGGTTACTATTTCAAAAGTAATCGGCAAGATTTTTATTTTCAGCATATTTGTCGGTTACTATTTTAAAAGTAATCGACAAGATTTTTATTTTCAACATATTCGTCGGTTACTATTTCAAAAGTAATCGGCAAGAATTTTTTTTCAGCACATTCGTCGGTTACTGTTTCAAAAGTAATCAGCAAGATTTTTATTTTCAGCATATTCGTCGGTTACTATTTCAAAAGTAATCGGCAAGATTTTTATTTTCAGCATATTTGTCGGTTACTATTTTAAAAGTAAGCTACAAGACTTTATTTTCAGCACATTCGTCGGTTACTATTTCAAACGTAATCGGCAAGATTTTTATTTTCAGCATATTCGTCGGTTACTATTTCAAAACTAATCGGGAAGATTTTTATTTTCAGCATAGTCGTCAGTTACTATTTCAAAAATAATCTGCAAGACTTTATTTTCAGCACATTCGTCGGTTACTATTTCAAAAGTAATCGGCAAGATTTTTATTTTCAGCATATTCGTCGGTTACTATTTTAAAAGTAATCGACAAGATTTTTATTTTCAACATATTCGTCGGTTACTATTTCAAAAGTAATCGGCAAGACTTTATTTTCAGCACATTCGTTGGTTACTATTTCAAAAGTAATCGGCAAGACTTTATTTTCAGCACATTCGTCGGTTACTATTTCAAAAGTAATCGGCAAGATTTTTATTTTCAGCATATTTGTCGGTTACTATTTTAAAAGTAATCGACAAGATTTTTCTTTTCAACATATTCGTCGGTTACTATTTCAAAAGTAATCGGCAAGACTTTATTTTCAGCACATTCGTCGGTTACTATTTCAAAAGTAATCGGCAAGATTTTTATTTTCAGCATATTCGTCGGTTACTATTTCAAAAGTAATCGGCAAGATTTTTATTTTCAGCATACTTGTCGGTTACTATTTTAAAAGTAATCGACGAGAGTTTATTTTCAGCACATTCGTCGGCTACTATTTCAAAAGTAATCGGCAAGACTTTATTTTCAGCACATTCGTCGGTTACTATTTCAAAAGTAATCGGCAAGATTTTTATTTTCAGCATATTTGTCGGTTACTATTTTAAAAGTAATCGGCAAGATTTTTATTTTCAACATATTCATCGGTTACTATTTCAAAAGTAATCGGCAAGATTTTTATTTTCAGCATATTCGTCGGTTACTATTTCAAAAGTAATCGGCAAGATTTTTATTTTCAGCATATTTGTCGGTTACTATTTTAAAAGTAAGCTACAAGACTTTATTTTCAGCACATTCGTCGGTTACTATTTCGAACGTAATCGGCAAGATTTATATTTTCAGCATATTCGTCGGTTACTATTTCAAAACTAATCGGCAAGATTTTTATTTTCAGCATATTCGTCGGTTACTATTTCAAAAGTAATCGGTAAGATTTTTATTTTCAACATATTCGTCGGTTACTATTTTAAAAGTAATCGACAAGATTTTTATTTTCAACATATTCGTCGGTTACTATATCAAAAGTAATCGGCAAGACTTTATTTTCAGCACACTCGTTGGTTACTATTTCAAAAGTAATCGGCAAGACTTTATTTTCAGCACATTCGTCGGTTACTATTTCAAAATTAATCGGCAAGATTTTTATTTTCAGCATATTCGTCAGTTACTATTTTAAAACTAATCGGCAAGACTTTATTTTCAGCACATTCGTCGGTTACTATTTCAAAAGTAATCGGCAAGATTTTTATTTTCAGCATATCCGTCGGTTACTATTTCAAAAGTAATCGGTAAGATTTTTATTTTCAACATATTCGTCGGTTACTATTTTAAAAGTAATCGACAAGATTTTTATTTTCAACATATTCGTCGGTTACTATATCAAAAGTAATCGGCAAGACTTTATTTTCAGCACACTCGTTGGTTACTATTTCAAAAGTAATCGGCAAGACTTTATTTTCAGCACATTCGTCGGTTACTATTTCAAAATTAATCGGCAAGATTTTTATTTTCAGCATATTTGTCGGTTTCTATTTTAAAAGTAATTGACAAGATTTTTATTTTCAACATATTCGTCGGTTACTATTTCAAAAGTAATCGGCAAGACTTTTTTTTCAGCACATTCGTCGGTTACTATTTCAAAAGTAATCGGCAAGATTTTTATTTTCAGCATATTCGTCGGTTACTATTTCAAAAGTAATCGGCAAGATTTTTATTTTCAGCATATTTGTCGGTTACTATTTTAAAAGTAAGCTACAAGACTTTATTTTCAGCACATTCGTCGGTTACTATTTCAAACGTAATCGGCAAGATTTTTATTTTCAGCATATTCGTCGGTTACTATTTCAAAACTAATCGGGAAGATTTTTATTTTCAGCATAGTCGTCAGTTACTATTTCAAAAATAATCTGCAAGACTTTATTTTCAGCACATTCGTCGGTTACTATTTCAAAAGTAATCGGCAAGATTTTTATTTTCAGCATATTCGTCGGTTACTATTTTAAAAGTAATCGACAAGATTTTTATTTTCAACATATTCGTCGGTTACTATTTCAAAAGTAATCGGCAAGACTTTATTTTCAGCACATTCGTTGGTTACTATTTCAAAAGTAATCGGCAAGACTTTATTTTCAGCACATTCGTCGGTTACTATTTCAAAAGTAATCGGCAAGATTTTTATTTTCAGCATATTTGTCGGTTACTATTTTAAAAGTAATCGACAAGATTTTTCTTTTCAACATATTCGTCGGTTACTATTTCAAAAGTAATCGGCAAGACTTTATTTTCAGCACATTCGTCGGTTACTATTTCAAAAGTAATCGGCAAGATTTTTATTTTCAGCATATTCGTCGGTTACTATTTCAAAAGTAATCGGCAAGATTTTTATTTTCAGCATACTTGTCGGTTACTATTTTAAAAGTAATCGACAAGAGTTTATTTTCAGCACATTCGTCGGCTACTATTTCAAAAGTAATCGGAAAGACTTTATTTTCAGCACATTCGTCGGTTACTATTTCAAAAGTAATCGGCAAGATTTTTATTTTCAGCATATTTGTCGGTTACTATTTTAAAAGTAATCGGCAAGATTTTTATTTTCAACATATTCATCGGTTACTATTTCAAAAGTAATCGGCAAGATTTTTATTTTCAGCATATTCGTCGGTTACTATTTCAAAAGTAATCAGCAAGATTTTTATTTTCAGCATATTTGTCGGTTACTATTTTAAAAGTAAGCTACAAGACTTTATTTTCAGCACATTCGTCGGTTACTATTTCGAACGTAATCGGCAAGATTTTTATTTTCAGCATATTCGTCGGTTACTATTTCAAAACTAATCGGCAAGATTTTTATTTTCAGCATATTCGTCGGTTACTATTTCAAAAATAATCTGCAAGACTTTATTTTCAGCACATTCGTCGGTTACTATTTGAAAAGTAATCGGCAAGATTTTTATTTTCAGCATATTCATCGGTTACTATTTTAAAAGTAATCGACAAGATTTTTATTCTCAACATATTCGTCGGTTACTATTTCAAAAGTAAGCGGCAAGACTTTATTTTCAGCACATTCGTCGGTTACTATTTCAAAAGTAATCGGCAAGATTTTTATTTTCAGCATATCCGTCGGTTACTATTTCAAAAGTAATCGGTAAGATTTTTATTTTCAACATATTCGTCGGTTACTATTTTAAAAGTAATCGACAAGATTTTTATTTTCAACATATTCGTCGGTTACTATATCAAAAGTAATCGGCAAGACTTTATTTTCAGCACACTCGTTGGTTACTATTTCAAAAGTAATCGGCAAGACTTTATTTTCAGCACATTCGTCGGTTACTATTTCAAAATTAATCGGCAAGATTTTTATTTTCAGCATATTTGTCGGTTTCTATTTTAAAAGTAATTGACAAGATTTTTATTTTCAACATATTCGTCGGTTACTATTTCAAAAGTAATCGGCAAGACTTTTTTTTCAGCACATTCGTCGGTTACTATTTCAAAAGTAATCGGCAAGATTTTTATTTTCAGCATATTCGTCGGTTACTATTTCAAAAGTAATCGGCAAGATTTTTATTTTCAGCATATTTGTCGGTTACTATTTTAAAAGTAAGCTACAAGACTTTATTTTCAGCACATTCGTCGGTTACTATTTCAAACGTAATCGGCAAGATTTTTATTTTCAGCATATTCGTCGGTTACTATTTCAAAACTAATCGGGAAGATTTTTATTTTCAGCATAGTCGTCAGTTACTATTTCAAAAATAATCTGCAAGACTTTATTTTCAGCACATTCGTCGGTTACTATTTCAAAAGTAATCGGCAAGATTTTTATTTTCAGCATATTCGTCGGTTACTATTTTAAAAGTAATCGACAAGATTTTTATTTTCAACATATTCGTCGGTTACTATTTCAAAAGTAATCGGCAAGACTTTATTTTCAGCACATTCGTTGGTTACTATTTCAAAAGTAATCGGCAAGACTTTATTTTCAGCACATTCGTCGGTTACTATTTCAAAAGTAATCGGCAAGATTTTTATTTTCAGCATATTTGTCGGTTACTATTTTAAAAGTAATCGACAAGATTTTTCTTTTCAACATATTCGTCGGTTACTATTTCAAAAGTAATCGGCAAGACTTTATTTTCAGCACATTCGTCGGTTACTATTTCAAAAGTAATCGGCAAGATTTTTATTTTCAGCATATTCGTCGGTTACTATTTCAAAAGTAATCGGCAAGATTTTTATTTTCAGCATACTTGTCGGTTACTATTTTAAAAGTAATCGACAAGAGTTTATTTTCAGCACATTCGTCGGCTACTATTTCAAAAGTAATCGGAAAGACTTTATTTTCAGCACATTCGTCGGTTACTATTTCAAAAGTAATCGGCAAGATTTTTATTTTCAGCATATTTGTCGGTTACTATTTTAAAAGTAATCGGCAAGATTTTTATTTTCAACATATTCATCGGTTACTATTTCAAAAGTAATCGGCAAGATTTTTATTTTCAGCATATTCGTCGGTTACTATTTCAAAAGTAATCAGCAAGATTTTTATTTTCAGCATATTTGTCGGTTACTATTTTAAAAGTAAGCTACAAGACTTTATTTTCAGCACATTCGTCGGTTACTATTTCGAACGTAATCGGCAAGATTTTTATTTTCAGCATATTCGTCGGTTACTATTTCAAAACTAATCGGCAAGATTTTTATTTTCAGCATATTCGTCGGTTACTATTTCAAAAATAATCTGCAAGACTTTATTTTCAGCACATTCGTCGGTTACTATTTGAAAAGTAATCGGCAAGATTTTTATTTTCAGCATATTCATCGGTTACTATTTTAAAAGTAATCGACAAGATTTTTATTCTCAACATATTCGTCGGTTACTATTTCAAAAGTAAGCGGCAAGACATTATTTTCAGCACATTCGTCGGTTACTATTTCAAAAGTAATCGGCAAGATTTTTATTTTCAGCATATTCGTCGGTTACTATTTCAAAAGTAATCGGCAAGATTTTTATTTTCAGCATATTTGTCGGTTACTATTTTAAAAGTAATCGACAAGATTTTTATTTTCAACATATTCGTCGGTTACTATTTCAAAAGTAATCGGCAAGAATTTTTTTTCAGCACATTCGTCGGTTACTGTTTCAAAAGTAATCAGCAAGATTTTTATTTTCAGCATATTCGTCGGTTACTATTTCAAAAGTAATCGACAAGAGTTTATTTTCAGCACATTCGTCGGCTACTATTTCAAAAGTAATCGGAAAGACTTTATTTTCAGCACATTCGTCGGTTACTATTTCAAAAGTAATCGGCAAGATTTTTATTTTCAGCATATTTGTCGGTTACTATTTTAAAAGTAATCGGCAAGATTTTTATTTTCAACATATTCATCGGTTACTATTTCAAAAGTAATCGGCAAGATTTTTATTTTCAGCATATTCGTCGGTTACTATTTCAAAAGTAATCAGCAAGATTTTTATTTTCAGCATATTTGTCGGTTACTATTTTAAAAGTAAGCTACAAGACTTTATTTTCAGCACATTCGTCGGTTACTATTTCGAACGTAATCGGCAAGATTTTTATTTTCAGCATATTCGTCGGTTACTATTTCAAAACTAAGCGGCAAGACATTATTTTCAGCACATTCGTCGGTTACTATTTCAAAAGTAATCGGCAAGATTTTTATTTTCAGCATATTCGTCGGTTACTATTTCAAAAGTAATCGGCAAGATTTTTATTTTCAGCATATTTGTCGGTTACTATTTTAAAAG
Source organism: Medicago lupulina (assembly GCA_958299785.1). Taxonomy (NCBI): domain Eukaryota; kingdom Viridiplantae; phylum Streptophyta; class Magnoliopsida; order Fabales; family Fabaceae; genus Medicago; species Medicago lupulina. The sequence continues at coordinate 49,834,720 of OY283139.1, read as the reverse complement.
TAATCGACAAGATTTTTATTTTCAACATATTCGTCGGTTACTATTTCAAAAGTAATCGGCAAGAATTTTTTTTCAGCACATTCGTCGGTTACTGTTTCAAAAGTAATCAGCAAGATTTTTATTTTCAGCATATTCGTCGGTTACTATTTCAAAAGTAATCGGCAAGATTTTTATTTTCAGCATATTTGTCGGTTACTATTTTAAAAGTAAGCTACAAGACTTTATTTTCAGCACATTCGTCGGTTACTATTTCAAACGTAATCGGCAAGATTTTTATTTTCAGCATATTCGTCGGTTACTATTTCAAAACTAATCGGGAAGATTTTTATTTTCAGCATAGTCGTCAGTTACTATTTCAAAAATAATCTGCAAGACTTTATTTTCAGCACATTCGTCGGTTACTATTTCAAAAGTAATCGGCAAGATTTTTATTTTCAGCATATTCGTCGGTTACTATTTTAAAAGTAATCGACAAGATTTTTATTTTCAACATATTCGTCGGTTACTATTTCAAAAGTAATCGGCAAGACTTTATTTTCAGCACATTCGTTGGTTACTATTTCAAAAGTAATCGGCAAGACTTTATTTTCAGCACATTCGTCGGTTACTATTTCAAAAGTAATCGGCAAGATTTTTATTTTCAGCATATTTGTCGGTTACTATTTTAAAAGTAATCGACAAGATTTTTCTTTTGAACATATTCGTCGGTTACTATTTCAAAAGTAATCGGCAAGACTTTATTTTCAGCACATTCGTCGGTTACTATTTCAAAAGTAATCGGCAAGATTTTTATTTTCAGCATATTCGTCGGTTACTATTTCAAAAGTAATCGGCAAGATTTTTATTTTCAGCATACTTGTCGGTTACTATTTTAAAAGTAATCGACGAGAGTTTATTTTCAGCACATTCGTCAGCTACTATTTCAAAAGTAATCGGCAAGACTTTATTTTCAGCACATTCGTCGGTTACTATTTCAAAAGTAATCGGCAAGATTTTTATTTTCAGCATATTTGTCGGTTACTATTTTAAAAGTAATCGGCAAGATTTTTATTTTCAACATATTCATCGGTTACTATTTCAAAAGTAATCGGCAAGATTTTTATTTTCAGCATATTCGTCGGTTACTATTTCAAAAGTAATCGGCAAGATTTTTATTTTCAGCATATTTGTCGGTTACTATTTTAAAAGTAAGCTACAAGACTTTATTTTCAGCACATTCGTCGGTTACTATTTCGAACGTAATCGGCAAGATTTTTATTTTCAGCATATTCGTCGGTTACTATTTCAAAACTAATCGGCAAGATTTTTATTTTCAGCATATTCGTCGGTTACTATTTCAAAAGTAATCGGCAAGATTTTTATTTTCAGCATATTCATCGGTTACTATTTTAAAAGTAATCGACAAGATTTTTATTCTCAACATATTCGTCGGTTACTATTTCAAAAGTAAGCGGCAAGACATTATTTTCAGCACATTCGTCGGTTACTATTTCAAAAGTAATCGGCAAGATTTTTATTTTCAGCATATTCGTCGGTTACTATTTCAAAAGTAATCGGCAAGATTTTTATTTTCAGCATATTTGTCGGATACTATTTTAAAAGTAATCGACAAGATTTTTATTTTCAACATATTCGTCGGTTACTATTTCAAAAGTAATCGGCAAGAATTTTTTTTCAGCACATTCGTCGGTTACTGTTTCAAAAGTAATCAGCAAGATTTTTATTTTCAGCATATTCGTCGGTTACTATTTCAAAAGTAATCGGCAAGATTTTTATTTTCAGCATATTTGTCGGTTACTATTTTAAAAGTAAGCTACAAGACTTTATTTTCAGCACATTCGTCGGTTACTATTTCAAACGTAATCGGCAAGATTTTTATTTTCAACATATTCGTCGGTTACTATTTCAAAAGTAATCGACAAGATTTTTATTTTCAACATATTCGTCGGTTACTATTTCAAAAGTAATCGGCAAGATTTTTATTTTCAGCATATTCGTCGGTTACTATTTCAAAAGTAATCGGCAAGATTTTTATTTTCAGCATATTTGTCGGTTACTATTTTAAAAGTAAGCTACAAGACTTTATTTTCAGCACATTCGTCGGTTACTATTTCGAACGTAATCGGCAAGATTTTTATTTTCAGCATATTCGTCGGTTACTATTTCAAAACTAATCGGGAAAATTTTTATTTTCAGCATATTCGTCGGTTACTATTTCAAAAATAATCTGCAAGACTTTATTTTCAGCACATTCGTCGGTTACTATTTCAAAAGTAATCGGCAAGATTTTTATTTTCAGCATATTCGTCGGTTACTATTTTAAAAGTAATCGACAAGATTTTTATTTTCAACATATTCGTCGGTTACTATTTCAAAAGTAATCGGCAAGACTTTATTTTCAGCACATTCGTTGGTTACTATTTTAAAAGTAATCGGCAAGACTTTATTTTCAGCACATTCGTCGGTTACTATTTCAAAAGTAATCGGCAAGATTTTTATTTTCAGCATATTTGTCGGTTACTATTTTAAAAGTAATGGACAAGATTTTTATTTTCAACATATTCGTCGGTAACTATTTCAAAAGTAATCGGCAAGAGTTTATTTTCAGCACATTCGTCGGTTACTATTTCAAAAGTAATCGGCAAGATTTTTATTTTCAGCATATTCGTCGGTTACTATTTCAAAAGTAATCGACAAGATTTTTATTTTCAACATATTCGTCGGTTACTATTTCAAAAGTAATCGGCAAGACTTTATTTTCAGCACATTCGTTGGTTACTATTTCAAAAGTAATCGGCAAGACTTTATTTTCAGCACATTCGTCGGCTACTATTTCAAAAGTAATCGGCAAGATTTTTATTTTCAGCATATTTGTCGGTTACTATTTTAAAAGTAATCGACAAGATTTTTATTTTCAACATATTCGTCGGTTACTATTTCAAAAGTAATCGACAAGATTTTTATTTTCAACATATTCGTCGGTTACTATTTCAAAAGTAATCGGCAAGATTTTTATTTTCAGCATATTCGTCGGTTACTATTTCAAAAGTAATCGGCAAGATTTTTATTTTCAGCATATTTGTCGGTTACTATTTTAAAAGTAAGCTACAAGACTTTATTTTCAGCACATTCGTCGGTTACTATTTCGAACGTAATCGGCAAGATTTTTATTTTCAGCATATTCGTCGGTTACTATTTCAAAACTAATCGGGAAGATTTTTATTTTCAGCATATTCGTCGGTTACTATTTCAAAAATAATCTGCAAGACTTTATTTTCAGCACATTCGTCGGTTACTATTTCAAAAGTAATCGGCAAGATTTTTATTTTCAGCATATTCGTCGGTTACTATTTTAAAAGTAATCGACAAGATTTTTATTTTCAACATATTCGTCGGTTACTATTTCAAAAGTAATCGGCAAGACTTTATTTTCAGCACATTCGTTGGTTACTATTTTAAAAGTAATCGGCAAGACTTTATTTTCAGCACATTCGTCGGTTACTATTTCAAAAGTAATCGGCAAGATTTTTATTTTCAGCATATTTGTCGGTTACTATTTTAAAAGTAATCGACAAGATTTTTATTTTCAACATATTCGTCGGTTACTATTTCAAAAGTAATCGGCAAGACTTTATTTTCAGCACATTCGTCGGTTACTATTTCAAAAGTAATCGGCAAGATTTTTATTTTCAGCATATTCGTCGGTTACTATTTTAAAAGTAATCGGCAAGATTTTTATTTTCAGCATATTTGTCGGTTACTATTTTAAAAGTAAGCTGCAAGACTTTATTTTCAGCACATTCGTCGGTTACTATTTCAAACGTAATTGGCAAGATTTTTATTTTCAGCATATTCGTCGGTTACTATTTCAAAAGTAATCGGCAAGATTTTTATTTTCAGCATATTCGTCGGTTACTATTTCAAAAGTAATCGGCAAGATTTTTATTTTCAGCATACTTGTCGGTCACTATTTTAAAAGTAATCGACAAGAGTTTATTTTCAGCACATTCGTCGGCTACTATTTCAAAAGCAATCGGCAAGACTTTATTTTCAGCACATTCGTCGGTTACTATTTCAAAAGTAATCGGCAAGATTTTTATTTTCAGCATATTTGTCGGTTACTATTTTAAAAGTAATCGACAAGATTTTTATTTTCAACATATTCGTCGGTTACTATTTCAAAAGTAATCGGCAAGATTTTTATTTTCAGCATATTCGTCGGTTACTATTTCAAAAGTAATCGGCAAGATTTTTATTTTCAGCATATTTGTCGGTTACTATTTTAAAAGTAAGCTACAAGACTTTATTTTCAGCACATTCGTCGGTTACTATTTCGAACGTAATCGGCAAGATTTTTATTTTCAGCATATTCGTCGGTTACTATTTCAAAACTAATCGGGAAGATTTTTATTTTCAGCATATTCGTCGGTTACTATTTCAAAAATAATCTGCAAGACTTTATTTTCAGCACATTCGTCGGTTACTATTTCAAAAGTAATCGGCAAGATTTTTATTTTCAGCATATTCGTCGGTTACTATTTTAAAAGTAATCGACAAGATTTTTATTTTCAACATATTCGTCGGTTACTATTTCAAAAGTAATCGGCAAGACTTTATTTTCAGCACATTCGTTGGTTACTATTTTAAAAGTAATCGGCAAGACTTTATTTTCAGCACATTCGTCGGTTACTATTTCAAAAGTAATCGGCAAGATTTTTATTTTCAGCATATTTGTCGGTTACTATTTTAAAAGTAATCGACAAGATTTTTATTTTCAACATATTCGTCGGTTACTATTTCAAAAGTAATCGGCAAGACTTTATTTTCAGCACATTCGTCGGTTACTATTTCAAAAGTAATCGGCAAGATTTTTATTTTCAACATATTCGTCGGTTACTATTTCAAAAGTAATCGACAAGATTTTTATTTTCAACATATTCGTCGGTTACTATTTCAAAAGTAATCGGCAAGATTTTTATTTTCAGCATATTCGTCGGTTACTATTTCAAAAGTAATCGGCAAGATTTTTATTTTCAGCATATTTGTCGGTTACTATTTTAAAAGTAATCGACAAGATTTTTATTTTCAACATATTCGTCGGTTACTATTTCAAAAGTAATCGGCAAGATTTTTATTTTCAGCATATTCGTCGGTTACTATTTCAAAAGTAATCGGCAAGATTTTTATTTTCAGCATATTTGTCGGTTACTATTTTAAAAGTAAGCTACAAGACTTTATTTTCAGCACATTCGTCGGTTACTATTTCGAACGTAATCGGCAAGATTTTTATTTTCAGCATATTCGTCGGTTACTATTTCAAAACTAATCGGGAAGATTTTTATTTTCAGCATATTCGTCGGTTACTATTTCAAAAATAATCTGCAAGACTTTATTTTCAGCACATTCGTCGGTTACTATTTCAAAAGTAATCGGCAAGATTTTTATTTTCAGCATATTCGTCGGTTACTATTTTAAAAGTAATCGACAAGATTTTTATTTTCAACATATTCGTCGGTTACTATTTCAAAAGTAATCGGCAAGACTTTATTTTCAGCACATTCGTTGGTTACTATTTTAAAAGTAATCGGCAAGACTTTATTTTCAGCACATTCGTCGGTTACTATTTCAAAAGTAATCGGCAAGATTTTTATTTTCAGCATATTTGTCGGTTACTATTTTAAAAGTAATGGACAAGATTTTTATTTTCAACATATTCGTCGGTAACTATTTCAAAAGTAATCGGCAAGACTTTATTTTCAGCACATTCGTCGGTTACTATTTCAAAAGTAATCGGCAAGATTTTTATTTTCAGCATATTCGTCGGTTACTATTTCAAAAGTAATCGACAAGATTTTTATTTTCAACATATTCGTCGGTTACTATTTCAAAAGTAATCGGCAAGACTTTATTTTCAGCACATTCGTTGGTTACTATTTCAAAAGTAATCGGCAAGACTTTATTTTCAGCACATTCGTCGGCTACTATTTCAAAAGTAATCGGCAAGATTTTTATTTTCAGCATATTTGTCGGTTACTATTTTAAAAGTAATCGACAAGATTTTTATTTTCAACATATTCGTCGGTTACTATTTCAAAAGTAATCGACAAGATTTTTATTTTCAACATATTCGTCGGTTACTATTTCAAAAGTAATCGGCAAGATTTTTATTTTCAGCATATTCGTCGGTTACTATTTCAAAAGTAATCGGCAAGATTTTTATTTTCAGCATATTTGTCGGTTACTATTTTAAAAGTAAGCTACAAGACTTTATTTTCAGCACATTCGTCGGTTACTATTTCGAACGTAATCGGCAAGATTTTTATTTTCAGCATATTCGTCGGTTACTATTTCAAAACTAATCGGGAAGATTTTTATTTTCAGCATATTCGTCGGTTACTATTTCAAAAATAATCTGCAAGACTTTATTTTCAGCACATTCGTCGGTTACTATTTCAAAAGTAATCGACAAGATTTTTATTTTCAACATATTCGTCGGTTACTATTTCAAAAGTAATCGGCAAGACTTTATTTTCAGCACATTCGTTGGTTACTATTTTAAAAGTAATCGGCAAGACTTTATTTTCAGCACATTCGTCGGTTACTATTTCAAAAGTAATCGGCAAGATTTTTATTTTCAGCATATTTGTCGGTTACTATTTTAAAAGTAATCGACAAGATTTTTATTTTCAACATATTCGTCGGTTACTATTTCAAAAGTAATCGGCAAGACTTTATTTTCAGCACATTCGTCGGTTACTATTTCAAAAGTAATCGGCAAGATTTTTATTTTCAGCATATTCGTCGGTTACTATTTTAAAAGTAATCGGCAAGATTTTTATTTTCAGCATATTTGTCGGTTACTATTTTAAAAGTAAGCTGCAAGACTTTATTTTCAGCACATTCGTCGGTTACTATTTCAAACGTAATTGGCAAGATTTTTATTTTCAGCATATTCGTCGGTTACTATTTCAAAAGTAATCGGCAAGATTTTTATTTTCAGCATATTCGTCGGTTACTATTTCAAAAGTAATCGGCAAGATTTTTATTTTCAGCATACTTGTCGGTCACTATTTTAAAAGTAATCGACAAGAGTTTATTTTCAGCACATTCGTCGGCTACTATTTCAAAAGCAATCGGCAAGACTTTATTTTCAGCACATTCGTCGGTTACTATTTCAAAAGTAATCGGCAAGATTTTTATTTTCAGCATATTTGTCGGTTACTATTTTAAAAGTAATCGACAAGATTTTTATTTTCAACATATTCGTCGGTTACTATTTCAAAAGTAATCGGCAAGATTTTTATTTTCAGCATATTCGTCGGTTACTATTTCAAAAGTAATCGGCAAGATTTTTATTTTCAGCATATTTGTCGGTTACTATTTTAAAAGTAAGCTACAAGACTTTATTTTCAGCACATTCGTCGGTTACTATTTCGAACGTAATCGGCAAGATTTTTATTTTCAGCATATTCGTCGGTTACTATTTCAAAACTAATCGGGAAGATTTTTATTTTCAGCATATTCGTCGGTTACTATTTCAAAAATAATCTGCAAGACTTTATTTTCAGCACATTCGTCGGTTACTATTTCAAAAGTAATCGGCAAGATTTTTATTTTCAGCATATTCGTCGGTTACTATTTTAAAAGTAATCGACAAGATTTTTATTTTCAACATATTCGTCGGTTACTATTTCAAAAGTAATCGGCAAGACTTTATTTTCAGCACATTCGTTGGTTACTATTTTAAAAGTAATCGGCAAGACTTTATTTTCAGCACATTCGTCGGTTACTATTTCAAAAGTAATCGGCAAGATTTTTATTTTCAGCATATTTGTCGGTTACTATTTTAAAAGTAATCGACAAGATTTTTATTTTCAACATATTCGTCGGTTACTATTTCAAAAGTAATCGGCAAGACTTTATTTTCAGCACATTCGTCGGTTACTATTTCAAAAGTAATCGGCAAGATTTTTATTTTCAACATATTCGTCGGTTACTATTTCAAAAGTAATCGACAAGATTTTTATTTTCAACATATTCGTCGGTTACTATTTCAAAAGTAATCGGCAAGATTTTTATTTTCAGCATATTCGTCGGTTACTATTTCAAAAGTAATCGGCAAGATTTTTATTTTCAGCATATTTGTCGGTTACTATTTTAAAAGTAAGCTACAAAACTTTATTTTCAGCACATTCGTCGGTTACTATTTCGAACGTAATCGGCAAGATTTTTATTTTCAGCATATTCGTCGGTTACTATTTCAAAACTAATCGGGAAGATTTTTATTTTCAGCATATTCGTCGGTTACTATTTCAAAAATAATCTGCAAGACTTTATTTTCAGCACATTCGTCGGTTACTATTTCAAAAGTAATCGGCAAGATTTTTATTTTCAGCATATTCGTCGGTTACTATTTTAAAAGTAATCGACAAGATTTTTATTTTCAACATATTCGTCGGTTACTATTTCAAAAGTAATCGGCAAGACTTTATTTTCAGCACATTCGTTGGTTACTATTTTAAAAGTAATCGGCAAGACTTTATTTTTAGCACATTCGTCGGTTACTATTTCAAAAGTAATCGGCAAGATTTTTATTTTCAGCATATTTGTCGGTTACTATTTTAAAAGTAATCGACAAGATTTTTATTTTCAACATATTCGTCGGTTACTATTTCAAAAGTAATCGGCAAGACTTTATTTTCAGCACATTCGTCGGTTACTATTTCAAAAGTAATCGGCAAGATTTTTATTTTCAGCATATTCGTCGGTTACTATTTTAAAAGTAATCGGCAAGATTTTTATTTTCAGCATATTTGTCGGTTACTATTTTAAAAGTAAGCTGCAAGACTTTATTTTCAGCACATTCGTCGGTTACTATTTCAAACGTAATTGGCAAGATTTTTATTTTCAGCATATTCGTCGGTTACTATTTCAAAAGTAATCGGCAAGATTTTTATTTTCAGCATATTCGTCGGTTACTATTTCAAAAGAAATCGGCAAGATTTTTATTTTCAGCATACTTGTCGGTCACTATTTTAAAAGTAATCGACAAGAGTTTATTTTCAGCACATTTGTCGGCTACTATTTCAAAAGCAATCGGCAAGACTTTATTTTCAGCACATTCGTCGGTTACTATTTCAAAAGTAATCGGCAAGATTTTTATTTTCAGCATATTCGTCGGTTACTATTTTAAAAGTAATCGGCAAGATTTTTATTTTCAGCATATTTGTCGGTTACTATTTTAAAAGTAAGCTGCAAGACTTTATTTTCAGCACATTCGTCGGTTACTATTTCAAACGTAATTGGCAAGATTTTTATTTTCAGCATATTCGTCGGTTACTATTTCAAAAGTAATCGGCAAGATTTTTATTTTCAGCATATTCGTCGGTTACTATTTCAAAAGTAATCGGCAAGATTTTTATTTTCAGCATACTTGTCGGTCACTATTTTAAAAGTAATCGACAAGAGTTTATTTTCAGCACATTCGTCGGCTACTATTTCAAAAGTAATCGGCAAGACTTTATTTTCAGCACATTCGTCGGTTACTATTTCAAAAGTAATCGGCAAGATTTTTATTTTCAGCATATTTGTCGGTTACTATTTTAAAAGTAATCGACAAGATTTTTATTTTCAACATATTCGTCGGTTACTATTTCAAAAGTAATCGGCAAGATTTTTATTTTCAGCATATTCGTCGGTTACTATTTCAAAAGTAATCGGCAAGATTTTTATTTTCAGCATATTTGTCGGTTACTATTTTAAAAGTAAGCTACAAGACTTTATTTTCAGCACATTCGTCGGTTACTATTTCGAACGTAATCGGCAAGATTTTTATTTTCAGCATATTCGTCGGTTACTACTTCAAAACTAATCGGGAAGATTTTTATTTTCAGCATATTCGTCGGTTACTATTTCAAAAATAATCTGCAAGACTTTATTTTCAGCACATTCGTCGGTTACCATTTCAAAAGTAATCGGCAAGATTTTTATTTTCAGCATATTCGTCGGTTACTATTTTAAAAGTAATCGACAAGATTTTTATTTTCAACATATTCGTCGGTTACTATTTCAAAAGTAATCGGCAAGACTTTATTTTCAGCACATTCGTTGGTTACTATTTTAAAAGTAATCGGCAAGACTTTATTTTCAGCACATTCGTCGGTTACTATTTCAAAAGTAATCGGCAAGATTTTTATTTTCAGCATATTTGTCGGTTACTATTTTAAAAGTAATCGACAAGATTTTTATTTTCAACATATTCGTCGGTTACTATTTCAAAAGTAATCGGCAAGACTTTATTTTCAGCACATTCGTCGGTTACTATTTCAAAAGTAATCGGCAAGATTTTTATTTTCAGCATATTCGTCGGTTACTATTTTAAAAGTAATCGGCAAGATTTTTATTTTCAGCATATTTGTCGGTTACTATTTTAAAAGTAAGCTGCAAGACTTTATTTTCAGCACATTCGTCGGTTACTATTTCAAACGTAATTGGCAAGATTTTTATTTTCAGCATATTCGTCGGTTACTATTTCAAAAGTAATCGGCAAGATTTTTATTTTCAGCATATTCGTCGGTTACTATTTCAAAAGTAATCGGCAAGATTTTTATTTTCAGCATACTTGTCGGTCACTATTTTAAAAGTAATCGACAAGAGTTTATTTTCAGCACATTCGTCGGCTACTATTTCAAAAGTAATCGGCAAGACTTTATTTTCAGCACATTCGTCGGTTACTATTTCAAAAGTAATCGGCAAGATTTTTATTTTCAGCATATTTGTCGGTTACTATTTTAAAAGTAATCGACAAGATTTTTATTTTCAACATATTCGTCGGTTACTATTTCAAAAGTAATCGGCAAGATTTTTATTTTCAGCATATTCGTCGGTTACTATTTCAAAAGTAATCGGCAAGATTTTTATTTTCAGCATATTTGTCGGTTACTATTTTAAAAGTAAGCTACAAGACTTTATTTTCAGCACATTCGTCGGTTACTATTTCGAACGTAATCGGCAAGATTTTTATTTTCAGCATATTCGTCGGTTACTATTTCAAAACTAATCTGCAAGACTTTATTTTCAGCACATTCGTTGGTTACTATTTCAAAAGTAATCGGCAAGATTTTTATTTTCAGCATATTCGTCGGTTACTATTTTAAAAGTAATCGACAAGATTTTTATTTTCAACATATTCGTCGGTTACTATTTCAAAAGTAATCGGCAAGACTTTATTTTCAGCACATTCGTTGGTTACTATTTTAAAAGTAATCGGCAAGACTTTATTTTCAGCACATTCGTCGGTTACTATTTCAAAAGTAATCGGCAAGATTTTTATTTTCAGCATATTTGTCGGTTACTATTTTAAAAGTAATCGACAAGATTTTTATTTTCAACATATTCGTCGGTAACTATTTCAAAAGTAATCGGCAAGACTTTATTTTCAGCACATTCGTCGGTTACTATTTCAAAAGTAATCGGCAAGATTTTTATTTTCAGCATATTCGTCGGTTACTATTTCAAAAGTAATCGACAAGATTTTTATTTTCAACATATTCGTCGGTTACTATTTCAAAAGTAATCGGCAAGACTTTATTTTCAGCACATTCGTTGGTTACTATTTCAAAAGTAATCGGCAAGACTTTATTTTCAGCACATTCGTCGGCTACTATTTCAAAAGTAATCGGCAAGATTTTTATTTTCAGCATATTTGTCGGTTACGATTTTAAAAGTAATCGACAAGATTTTTATTTTCAACATATTCGTCGGTTACTATTTCAAAAGTAATCGACAAGATTTTTATTTTCAACATATTCGTCGGTTACTATTTCAAAAGTAATCGGCAAGATTTTTATTTTCAGCATATTCGTCGGTTACTATTTCAAAAGTAATCGGCAAGATTTTTATTTTCAGCATATTTGTCGGTTACTATTTTAAAAGTAAGCTACAAGACTTTATTTTCAGCACATTCGTCGGTTACTATTTCGAACGTAATCGGCAAGATTTTTATTTTCAGCATATTCGTCGGTTACTATTTCAAAACTAATCGGCAAGATTTTTATTTTCAGCATATTCGTCGGTTACTATTTCAAAAATAATCTGCAAGACTTTATTTTCAGCACATTCGTCGGTTACTATTTCAAAAGTAATCGGCAAGATTTTTATTTTCAGCATATTCGTCGGTTACTATTTTAAAAGTAATCGACAAGATTTTTATTTTCAACATATTCGTCGGTTACTATTTCAAAAGTAATCGGCAAGATTTTTATTTTCAGCATATTCGTCGGTTACTATTTCAAAAGTAATCGGCAAGATTTTTATTTTCAGCATATTTGTCGGTTACTATTTTAAAAGTAAGCTACAAGACTTTATTTTCAGCTCATTCGTCGGTTACTATTTCGAACGTAATCGGCAAGATTTTTATTTTCAGCATATTCGTCGGTTACTATTTCAAAACTAATCGGGAAGATTTTTATTTTCAGCATATTCGTCGGTTACTATTTCAAAAATAATCTGCAAGACTTTATTTTCAGCACATTCGTCGGTTACTATTTCAAAAGTAATCGGCAAGATTTTTATTTTCAGCATATTCGTCGGTTACTATTTTAAAAGTAATCGACAAGATTTTTATTTTCAACATATTCGTCGGTTACTATTTCAAAAGTAATCGGCAAGACTTTATTTTCAGCACATTCGTTGGTTACTATTTTAAAAGTAATCGGCAAGACTTTATTTTCAGCACATTCGTCGGTTACTATTTCAAAAGTAATCGGCAAGATTTTTATTTTCAGCATATTTGTCGGTTACTATTTTAAAAGTAATCGACAAGATTTTTATTTTCAACATATTCGTCGGTTACTATTTCAAAAGTAATCGGCAAGACTTTATTTTCAGCACATTCGTCGGTTACTATTTCAAAAGTAATCGGCAAGATTTTTATTTTCAACATATTCGTCGGTTACTATTTCAAAAGTAATCGACAAGATTTTTATTTTCAACATATTCGTCGGTTACTATTTCAAAAGTAATCGGCAAGATTTTTATTTTCAGCATATTCGTTGGTTACTATTTCAAAAGTAATCGGCAAGATTTTTATTTTCAGCATATTTGTCGGTTACTATTTTAAAAGTAAGCTACAAGACTTTATTTTCAGCACATTCGTCGGTTACTATTTCGAACGTAATCGGCAAGATTTTTATTTTCAGCATATTCGTCGGTTACTATTTCAAAACTAATCGGGAAGATTTTTATTTTCAGCATATTCGTCGGTTACTATTTCAAAAATAATCTGCAAGACCTTATTTTCAGCACATTCGTCGGTTACTATTTCAAAAGTAATCGGCAAGATTTTTATTTTCAGCATATTCGTCGGTTACTATTTTAAAAGTAATCGACAAGATTTTTATTTTCAACATATTCGTCGGTTACTATTTCAAAAGTAATCGGCAAGACTTTATTTTCAGCACATTCGTTGGTTACTATTTTAAAAGTAATCGGCAAGACTTTATTTTCAGCACATTCGTCGGTTACTATTTCAAAAGTAATCGGCAAGATTTTTATTTTCAGCATATTTGTCGGTTACTATTTTAAAAGTAATCGACAAGATTTTTATTTTCAACATATTCGTCGGTTACTATTTCAAAAGTAATCGGCAAGACTTTATTTTCAGCACATTCGTCGGTTACTATTTCAAAAGTAATCGGCAAGATTTTTATTTTCAGCATATTCGTCGGTTACTATTTCAAAAGTAATCGACAAGATTTTTATTTTCAACATATTCGTCGGTTACTATTTCAAATGTAATCGGCAAGACTTTATTTTCAGCACATTCGTTGGTTACTATTTCAAAAGTAATCGGCAAGACTTTATTTTCAGCACATTCGTCGGTTAGTATTTCAAAAGTAATCGGCAAGATTTTTATTTTCAGCATATTTGTCGGTTACTATTTTAAAAGTAAGCTGCAAGACTTTATTTTCAGCACATTCGTCGGTTACTATTTCAAACGTAATTGGCAAGATTTTTATTTTCAGCATATTCGTCGGTTACTATTTCAAAAGTAATCGGCAAGATTTTTATTTTCAGCATATTCGTCGGTTACTATTTCAAAAGTAATCGGCAAGATTTTTATTTTCAGCATACTTGTCGGTCACTATTTTAAAAGTAATCGACAAGAGTTTATTTTCAGCACATTCGTCGGCTACTATTTCAAAAGTAATCGGCAAGACTTTATTTTCAGCACATTCGTCGGTTACTATTTCAAAAGTAATCGGCAAGATTTTTATTTTCAGCATATTTGTCGGTTACTATTTTAGAAGTAATCGACAAGATTTTTATTTTCAACATATTCGTCGGTTACTATTTCAAAAGTAATCGGCAAGATTTTTATTTTCAGCATATTCGTCGGTTACTATTTCAAAAGTAATCGGCAAGATTTTTATTTTCAGCATATTTGTCGGTTACTATTTTAAAAGTAAGCTACAAGACTTTATTTTCAGCTCATTCGTCGGTTACTATTTCGAACGTAATCGGCAAGATTTTTATTTTCAGCATATTCGTCGGTTACTATTTCAAAACTAATCGGGAAGATTTTTATTTTCAGCATATTCGTCGGTTACTATTTCAAAAATAATCTGCAAGACTTTATTTTCAGCACATTCGTCGGTTACTATTTCAAAAGTAATCGGCAAGATTTTTATTTTCAGCATATTCGTCGGTTACTATTTTAAAAGTAATCGACAAGATTTTTATTTTCAACATATTCGTCGGTTACTATTTCAAAAGTAATCGGCAAGACTTTATTTTCAGCACATTCGTTGGTTACTATTTTAAAAGTAATCGGCAAGACTTTATTTTCAGCACATTCGTCGGTTACTATTTCAAAAGTAATCGGCAAGATTTTTATTTTCAGCATATTTGTCGGTTACTATTTTAAAAGTAATCGACAAGATTTTTATTTTCAACATATTCGTCGGTTACTATTTCAAAAGTAATCGGCAAGACTTTATTTTCAGCACATTCGTCGGTTACTATTTCAAAAGTAATCGGCAAGATTTTTATTTTCAACATATTCGTCGGTTACTATTTCAAAAGTAATCGACAAGATTTTTATTTTCAACATATTCGTCGGTTACTATTTCAAAAGTAATCGGCAAGATTTTTATTTTCAGCATATTCGTTGGTTACTATTTCAAAAGTAATCGGCAAGATTTTTATTTTCAGCATATTTGTCGGTTACTATTTTAAAAGTAAGCTACAAGACTTTATTTTCAGCACATTCGTCGGTTACTATTTCGAACGTAATCGGCAAGATTTTTATTTTCAGCATATTCGTCGGTTACTATTTCAAAACTAATCGGGAAGATTTTTATTTTCAGCATATTCGTCGGTTACTATTTCAAAAATAATCTGCAAGACTTTATTTTCAGCACATTCGTCGGTTACTATTTCAAAAGTAATCGGCAAGATTTTTATTTTCAGCATATTCGTCGGTTACTATTTTAAAAGTAATCGACAAGATTTTTATTTTCAACATATTCGTCGGTTACTATTTCAAAAGTAATCGGCAAGACTTTATTTTCAGCACATTCGTTGGTTACTATTTTAAAAGTAATCGGCAAGACTTTATTTTCAGCACATTCGTCGGTTACTATTTCAAAAGTAATCGGCAAGATTTTTATTTTCAGCATATTTGTCGGTTACTATTTTAAAAGTAATCGACAAGATTTTTATTTTCAACATATTCGTCGGTTACTATTTCAAAAGTAATCGGCAAGACTTTATTTTCAGCACATTCGTCGGTTACTATTTCAAAAGTAATCGGCAAGATTTTTATTTTCAGCATATTCGTCGGTTACTATTTCAAAAGTAATCGACAAGATTTTTATTTTCAACATATTCGTCGGTTACTATTTCAAATGTAATCGGCAAGACTTTATTTTCAGCACATTCGTTGGTTACTATTTCAAAAGTAATCGGCAAGACTTTATTTTCAGCACATTCGTCGGTTACTATTTCAAAAGTAATCGGCAAGATTTTTATTTTCAACATATTCATCGGTTACTATTTCAAAAGTAATCGACAAGATTTTTATTTTCAACATATTCGTCGGTTACTATTTCAAAAGTAATCGGCAAGATTTTTATTTTCAGCATATTCGTTGGTTACTATTTCAAAAGTAATCGGCAAGATTTTTATTTTCAGCATATTTGTCGGTTACTATTTTAAAAGTAAGCTACAAGACTTTATTTTCAGCACATTCGTCGGTTACTATTTCGAACGTAATCGGCAAGATTTTTATTTTCAGCATATTCGTCGGTTACTATTTCAAAACTAATCGGGAAGATTTTTATTTTCAGCATATTCGTCGGTTACTATTTCAAAAATAATCTGCAAGACTTTATTTTCAGCACATTCGTCGGTTACTATTTCAAAAGTAATCGGCAAGATTTTTATTTTCAGCATATTCGTCGGTTACTATTTTAAAAGTAATCGACAAGATTTTTATTTTCAACATATTCGTCGGTTACTATTTCAAAAGTAATCGGCAAGACTTTATTTTCAGCACATTCGTTGGTTACTATTTTAAAAGTAATCGGCAAGACTTTATTTTCAGCACATTCGTCGGTTACTATTTCAAAAGTAATCGGCAAGATTTTTATTTTCAGCATATTTGTCGGTTACTATTTTAAAAGTAATCGACAAGATTTTTATTTTCAACATATTCGTCGGTTACTATTTCAAAAGTAATCGGCAAGACTTTATTTTCAGCACATTCGTCGGTTACTATTTCAAAAGTAATCGGCAAGATTTTTATTTTCAGCATATTCGTCGGTTACTATTTCAAAAGTAATCGACAAGATTTTTATTTTCAACATATTCGTCGGTTACTATTTCAAATGTAATCGGCAAGACTTTATTTTCAGCACATTCGTTGGTTACTATTTCAAAAGTAATCGGCAAGACTTTATTTTCAGCACATTCGTCGGTTAGTATTTCAAAAGTAATCGGCAAGATTTTTATTTTCAGCATATTTGTCGGTTACTATTTTAAAAGTAAGCTGCAAGACTTTATTTTCAGCACATTCGTCGGTTACTATTTCAAACGTAATTGGCAAGATTTTTATTTTCAGCATATTCGTCGGTTACTATTTCAAAAGTAATCGGCAAGATTTTTATTTTCAGCATATTCGTCGGTTACTATTTCAAAAGTAATCGGCAAGATTTTTATTTTCAGCATACTTGTCGGTCACTATTTTAAAAGTAATCGACAAGAGTTTATTTTCAGCACATTCGTCGGCTACTATTTCAAAAGTAATCGGCAAGACTTTATTTTCAGCACATTCGTCGGTTACTATTTCAAAAGTAATCGGCAAGATTTTTATTTTCAGCATATTTGTCGGTTACTATTTTAAAAGTAATCGACAAGATTTTTATTTTCAACATATTCGTCGGTTACTATTTCAAAAGTAATCGGCAAGATTTTTATTTTCAGCATATTCGTCGGTTACTATTTCAAAAGTAATCGGCAAGATTTTTATTTTCAGCATATTTGTCGGTTACTATTTTAAAAGTAAGCTACAAGACGTTATTTTCAGCTCATTCGTCGGTTACTATTTCGAACGTAATCGGCAAGATTTTTATTTTCAGCATATTCGTCGGTTACTATTTCAAAACTAATCGGGAAGATTTTTATTTTCAGCATATTCCTCGGTTACTATTTCAAAAATAATCTGCAAGACTTTATTTTCAGCACATTCGTCGGTTACTATTTCAAAAGTAATCGGCAAGATTTTTATTTTCAGCATATTCGTCGGTTACTATTTTAAAAGTAATCGACAAGATTTTTATTTTCAACATATTCGTCGGTTACTATTTCAAAAGTAATCGGCAAGACTTTATTTTCAGCACATTCGTTGGTTACTATTTTAAAAGTAATCGGCAAGACTTTATTTTCAGCACATTCGTAGGTTACTATTTCAAAAGTAATCGGCAAGATTTTTATTTTCAGCATATTTGTCGGTTACTATTTTAAAAGTAATCGACAAGATTTTTATTTTCAACATATTCGTCGGTTACTATTTCAAAAGTAATCGGCAAGACTTTATTTTCAGCACATTCGTCGGTTACTATTTCAAAAGTAATCGGCAAGATTTTTATTTTCAACATATTCGTCGGTTACTATTTCAAATGTAATCGGCAAGACTTTATTTTCAGCACATTCGTTGGTTACTATTTCAAAAGTAATCGGCAAGACTTTATTTTCAGCACATTCGTCGGTTACTATTTCAAAAGTAATCGGCAAGATTTTTATTTTCAGCATATTTGTCGGTTACTATTTTAAAAGTAAGCTGCAAGACTTTATTTTCAGCACATTCGTCGGTTACTATTTCAAAAGTAATCGGCAAGATTTTTATTTTCAGCATATTTGTCGGTTACTATTTTAAAAGTAATCGACAAGATTTTTATTTTCAACATATTCGTCGGTTACTATTTCAAAAGTAATCGGCAAGATTTTTATTTTCAGCATATTTGTCGGTTACTATTTTAAAAGTAAGCTACAAGACTTTATTTTCAGCACATTCGTCGGTTACTATTTCGAACGTAATCGGCAAGATTTTTATTTTCAGCATATTCGTCGGTTACTATTTCAAAACTAATCGGGAAGATTTTTATTTTCAGCATATTCGTCGGTTACTATTTCAAAAATAATCTGCAAGACTTTATTTTCAGCACATTCGTTGGTTACTATTTCAAAAGTAATCGGCAAGATTTTTATTTTCGACATATTCGTCGGTTACTATTTTAAAAGTAATCGACAAGATTTTTATTTTCAACATATTCGTCGGTTACTATTTCAAAAGTAATCGGCAAGACTTTATTTTCAGCACATTCGTTGGTTACTATTTTAAAAGTAATCGGCAAGACTTTATTTTCAGCACATTCGTCGGTTACTATTTCAAAAGTAATTGGCAAGATTTTTATTTTCAGCATATTTGTCGGTTACTATTTTAAAAGTAATCGACAAGATTTTTATTTTCAACATATTCGTCGGTAACTATTTCAAAAGTAATCGGCAAGACTTTATTTTCAGCACATTCGTCGGTTACTATTTCAAAAGTAATCGGCAAGATTTTTATTTTCAGCATATTCGTCGGTTACTATTTCAAAAGTAATCGACAAGATTTTTATTTTCAGCATATTTGTCGGTTACTATTTTAAAAGTAATCGACAAGATTTTTATTTTCAACATATTCGTCGGTAACTATTTCAAAAGTAATCGGCAAGACTTTATTTTCAGCACATTCGTCGGTTACTATTTCAAAAGTAATCGGCAAGATTTTTATTTTCAGCATATTCGTCGGTTACTATTTCAAAAGTAATCGACAAGATTTTTATTTTCAACATATTCGTCGGTTACTATTTCAAAAGTAATCGGCAAGACTTTATTTTCAGCACATTCGTTGGTTACTATTTCAAAAGTAATCGGCAAGACTTTATTTTCAGCACATTCGTCGGCTACTATTTCAAAAGTAATCGGCAAGATTTTTATTTTCAGCATATTTGTCGGTTACTATTTTAAAAGTAATCGACAAGATTTTTATTTTCAACATATTCGTCGGTTACTATTTTAAAAGTAATCGACAAGATTTTTATTTTCAACATATTCGTCGGTAACTATTTCAAAAGTAATCGGCAAGACTTTATTTTCAGCACATTCGTCGGTTACTATTTCAAAAGTAATCGGCAAGATTTTTATTTTCAGCATATTCGTCGGTTACTATTTCAAAAGTAATCGACAAGATTTTTATTTTCAGCATATTTGTCGGTTACTATTTTAAAAGTAATCGACAAGATTTTTATTTTCAACATATTCGTCGGTAACTATTTCAAAAGTAATCGGCAAGACTTTATTTTCAGCACATTCGTCGGTTACTATTTCAAAAGTAATCGGCAAGATTTTTATTTTCAGCATATTCGTCGGTTACTATTTCAAAAGTAATCGACAAGATTTTTATTTTCAACATATTCGTCGGTTACTATTTCAAAAGTAATCGGCAAGACTTTATTTTCAGCACATTCGTTGGTTACTATTTCAAAAGTAATCGGCAAGACTTTATTTTCAGCACATTCGTCGGCTACTATTTCAAAAGTAATCGGCAAGATTTTTATTTTCAGCATATTTGTCGGTTACTATTTTAAAAGTAATCGACAAGATTTTTATTTTCAACATATTCGTCGGTTACTATTTCAAACGTAATCGACAAGATTTTTATTTTCAGCATATTCGTCGGTTACTATTTCAAAAGTAATCGGCAAGATTTTTATTTTCAGCATATTCGTCGGTTAGTATTTCAAAAGTAATCGACAAGATTTTTATTTTCAACATATTCGTCGGTTACTATTTCAAAAGTAATCGGCAAGACTTTATTTTCAGCACATTCGTTGGTTACTATTTCAAAAGTAATCGGCAAGACTTTATTTTCAGCACATTCGTCGGCTACTATTTCAAAAGTAATCGGCAAGATTTTTATTTTCAGCATATTTGTCGGTTACTATTTTAAAAGTAAGCTACAAGACTTTATTTTCAGCTCATTCGTCGGTTACTATTTCGAACGTAATCGGCAAGATTTTTATTTTCAGCATATTCGTCGGTTACTATTTCAAAAATAATCTGCAAGACTTTATTTTCAGCACATTCGTCGGTTACTATTTCAAAAGTAATCGGCAAGACTTTATTTTCAGCACATTCGTCGGTTACTATTTCAAAAGTAATCGGCAAGATTTTTATTTTCAGCATATTTGTCGGTTACTATTTTAAAAGTAATCGACAAGATTTTTATTTTCAACATATTCGTCGGTAACTATTTCAAAAGTAATCGGCAAGACTTTATTTTCAGCACATTCGTCGGTTACTATTTCAAAAGTAATCGGCAAGATTTTTATTTTCAGCATATTCGTCGGTTACTATTTCAAAAGTAATCGACAAGATTTTTATTTTCAACATATTCGTCGGTTACTATTTCAAAAGTAATCGGCAAGACTTTATTTTCAGCACATTCGTTGGTTACTATTTCAAAAGTAATCGGCAAGACTTTATTTTCAGCACATTCGTCGGCTACTATTTCAAAAGTAATCGGCAAGATTTTTATTTTCAGCATATTTGTCGGTTACTATTTTAAAAGTAATCGACAAGATTTTTATTTTCAACATATTCGTCGGTTACTATTTCAAACGTAATCGACAAGATTTTTATTTTCAGCATATTCGTCGGTTACTATTTCAAAAGTAATCGGCAAGATTTTTATTTTCAGCATATTCGTCGGTTAGTATTTCAAAAGTAATCGACAAGATTTTTATTTTCAACATATTCGTCGGTTACTATTTCAAAAGTAATCGGCAAGACTTTATTTTCAGCACATTCGTTGGTTACTATTTCAAAAGTAATCGGCAAGACTTTATTTTCAGCACATTCGTCGGCTACTATTTCAAAAGTAATCGGCAAGATTTTTATTTTCAGCATATTTGTCGGTTACTATTTTAAAAGTAAGCTACAAGACTTTATTTTCAGCTCATTCGTCGGTTACTATTTCGAACGTAATCGGCAAGATTTTTATTTTCAGCATATTCGTCGGTTACTATTTCAAAACTAATCGGGAAGATTTTTATTTTCAGCATATTCGTCGGTTACTATTTCAAAAATAATCTGCAAGACTTTATTTTCAGCACATTCGTCGGTTACTATTTCAAAAGTAATCGGCAAGATTTTTATTTTCAGCATATTCGTCGGTTACTATTTTAAAAGTAATCGACAAGATTTTTATTTTCAACATATTCGTCGGTTACTATTTCAAAAGTAATCGGCAAGACTTTATTTTCAGCACATTCGTTGGTTACTATTTTAAAAGTAATCGGCAAGACTTTATTTTCAGCACATTCGTCGGTTGCTATTTCAAAAGTAATCGGCAAGATTTTTATTTTCAGCATATTTGTCGGTTACTATTTTAAAAGTAATCGACAAGATTTTTATTTTCAACATATTCGTCGGTTACTATTTCAAAAGTAATCGGCAAGACATTATTTTCAGCACATTCGTCGGTTACTATTTCAAAAGTAATCGGCAAGATTTTTATTTTCAGCATATTCGTCGGTTACTATTTCAAAAGTAATCGACAAGATTTTTATTTTCAACATATTCGTCGGTTACTATTTCAAATGTAATCGGCAAGACTTTATTTTCAGCACATTCGTTGGTTACTATTTCAAAAGTAATCGGCAAGATTTTTATTTTCAGCATATTTGTCGGTTACTATTTTAAAAGTAAGCTGCAAGACTTTATTTTCAGCACATTCGTCGGTTACTATTTCAAACGTAATTGGCAAGATTTTTATTTTCAGCATATTCGTCGGTTACTATTTCAAAAGTAATCGGCAAGATTTTTATTTTCAGCATATTCGTCGGTTACTATTTCAAAACTAATCGGGAAGATTTTTATTTTCAGCATATTCGTCGGTTACTATTTCAAAAATAATCTGCAAGACTTTATTTTCAGCACATTCGTCGGTTACTATTTCAAAAGTAATCGGCAAGATTTTTATTTTCAGCATATTCGTCGGTTACTATTTTAAAAGTAATCGACAAGATTTTTATTTTCAACATATTCGTCGGTTACTATTTCAAAAGTAATCGGCAAGACTTTATTTTCAGCACATTCATTGGTTACTATTTTAAAAGTAATCGGCAAGACTTTATTTTCAGCACATTCGTCGGTTACTATTTCAAAAGTAATCGGCAAGATTTTTATTTTCAGCATATTTGTCGGTTACTATTTTAAAAGTAATCGACAAGATTTTTATTTTCAACATATTCGTCGGTTACTATTTCAAAATTAATCGGCAAGACTTTATTTTCAGCACATTCGTTGGTTACTATTTTAAAAGTAATCGGGAAGACTTTATTTTCAGCACATTCGTCGGTTACTATTTCAAAAGTAATCGGCAAGATTTTTATTTTCAGCATATTTGTCGGTTACTATTTTAAAAGTAATCGACAAGATTTTTATTTTCAGCATATTCGTCGGTTACTATTTCAAAAGTAATCGGCAAGACTTTATTTTCAGCACATTCGTCGGTTACTATTTCAAAAGTAATCAGCAAGATTTTTATTTTCAGCATATTCGTCGGTTACTATTTCAAAAGTAATCGACAAGATTTTTATTTTCAACATATTCGTCGGTTACTATTTCAAAAGTAATCGGCAAGACTTTATTTTCAGCACATTCGTTGGTTACTATTTCAAAAGTAATCGGCAAGACTTTATTTTCAGCACATTCGTCGGCTACTATTTCAAAAGTAATCGGCAAGATTTTTATTTTCAGCATATTTGTCGGTTACTATTTTAAAAGTAATCGACAAGATTTTTATTTTCAACATATTCGTCGGTTACTATTTCAAAAGTAATCGACAAGATTTTTATTTTCAACATATTCGTCGGTTACTATTTCAAAAGTAATCGGCAAGATTTTTATTTTCAGCATATTCGTCGGTTACTATTTCAAAAGTAATCGGCAAGATTTTTATTTTCAGCATATTTGTCGGTTACTATTTTAAAAGTAAGCTACAAGACTTTATTTTCAGCACATTCGTCGGTTACTATTTCGAACGTAATCGGCAAGATTTTTATTTTCAGCATATTCGTCGGTTACTATTTCAAAACTAATCGGGAAGATTTTTATTTTCAGCATATTCGTCGGTTACTATTTCAAAAATAATCTGCAAGACTTTATTTTCAGCACATTCGTCGGTTACTATTTCAAAAGTAATCGGCAAGATTTTTATTTTCAGCATATTCGTCGGTTACTATTTTAAAAGTAATCGAAAAGATTTTTATTTTCAACATATTCGTCGGTTACTATTTCAAAAGTAATCGGCAAGACTTTATTTTCAGCACATTCGTTGGTTACTATT
Source organism: Medicago lupulina (assembly GCA_958299785.1). Classification (NCBI taxonomy): domain Eukaryota; kingdom Viridiplantae; phylum Streptophyta; class Magnoliopsida; order Fabales; family Fabaceae; genus Medicago; species Medicago lupulina. Next base: position 49,810,764 of record OY283139.1, on the reverse strand, counting down.
TTAAAAGTAATCGGCAAGACTTTATTTTCAGCACATTCGTCGGCTACTATTTCAAAAGTAATCGGCAAGATTTTTATTTTCAGCATATTTGTCGGTTACTATTTTAAATGTAATCGACAAGATTTTTATTTTCAACATATTCGTCGGTTACTATTTCAAAAGTAATCGGCAAGATTTTTATTTTTAGCATATTCGTCGGTTACTATTTCAAAAGTAATCGGCAAGATTTTTATTTTCAGCATATTCGTCGGTTACTATTTTAAAAGTAATCGACAAGATTTTTATTTTCAACATATTCGTCGGTTACTATTTCAAAAGTAATCGGCAAGACTTTATTTTCAGCACATTCGTTGGTTACTATTTCAAAAGTAATCGGCAAGACTTTATTTTCAGCACATTCGTCGGTTACTATTTCAAAAGTAATCGGCAAGATTTTTATTTTCAGCATATTCGTCGGTTACTATTTCAAAAATAATCGACAAGATTTTTATTTTCAGCACATTCGTCGGTTACTATTGCAAAAGTAATCGGCAAGATTTTTATTTTCAGCATATTCGTCGGTTACTATTTTAAAAGTAATCGACAAGATTTTTATTTTCAACATATTCGTCGGTTACTATTTCAAAAGTAATCGGCAAGACTTTATTTTCAGCACATTCGTTGGTTACTATTTTAAAAGTAATCGGCAAGACTTTATTTTCAGCACATTCGTCGGTTACTATTTCAAAAGTAATCGGCAAGATTTTTATTTTCAGCATATTTGTCGGTTACTATTTTAAAAGTAATCGACAAGATTTTTATTTTCAACATATTCGTCGGTTACTATTTCAAAAGTAATCGGCAAGACTTTATTTTCAGCACATTCGTCAGTTACTATTTCAAAAGTAATCAGCAAGATTTTTATTTTCAGCATATTCGTCGGTTACTATTTCAAAAGTAATCGACAAGATTTTTATTTTCAACATATTCGTCGGTTACTATTTCAAAAGTAATCGGCAAGACTTTATTTTCAGCACATTCGTTGGTTACTATTTCAAAAGTAATCGGCAAGACTTTATTTTCAGCACATTCGTCGGCTACTATTTCAAAAGTAATCGGCAAGATTTTTATTTTCAGCATATTTGTCGGTTACTATTTTAAAAGTAATCGACAAGATTTTTATTTTCAACATATTCGTCGGTTACTATTTCAAAAGTAATCGACAAGATTTTTATTTTCAACATATTCGTCGGTTACTATTTCAAAAGTAATCGGCAAGATTTTTATTTTCAGCATATTCGTCGGTTACTATTTCAAAAGTAATCGGCAAGATTTTTATTTTCAGCATATTTGTCGGTTACTATTTTAAAAGTAAGCTACAAGACTTTATTTTCAGCACATTCGTCGGTTACTATTTCGAACGTAATCGGCAAGATTTTTATTTTCAGCATATTCGTCGGTTACTATTTCAAAACTAATCGGGAAGATTTTTATTTTCAGCATATTCGTCGGTTACTATTTCAAAAATAATCTGCAAGACTTTATTTTCAGCACATTCGTCGGTTACTATTTCAAAAGTAATCGGCAAGATTTTTATTTTCAGCATATTCGTCGGTTTCTATTTTAAAAGTAATCGAAAAGATTTTTATTTTCAACATATTCGTCGGTTACTATTTCAAAAGTAATCGGCAAGACTTTATTTTCAGCACATTCGTTGGTTACTATTTTAAAAGTAATCGGCAAGACTTTATTTTCAGCACATTCGTCGGCTACTATTTCAAAAGTAATCGGCAAGATTTTTATTTTCAGCATATTTGTGGGTTACTATTTTAAAAGTAATCAACAAGATTTTTATTTTCAACATATTCGTCGGTTACTATTTCAAAAGTAATCGACAAGATTTTTATTTTCAACATATTCGTCGGTTACTATTTCAAAAGTAATCGGCAAGATTTTTATTTTCAGCATATTCGTCGGTTACTATTTCAAAAGTAATCGGCAAGATTTTTATTTTCAGCATATTTGTCGGTTACTATTTTAAAAGTAAGCTACAAGACTTTATTTTCAGCACATTCGTCGGTTACTATTTCGAACGTAATCGGCAAGATTTTTATTTTCAGCATATTCGTCGGTTACTATTTCAAAACTAATCGGGAAGATTTTTATTTTCAGCATATTCGTCGGTTACTATTTCAAAAATAATCTGCAAGACTTTATTTTCAGCACATTCGTCGGTTACTATTTCAAAAGTAATCGGCAAGATTTTTATTTTCAGCATATTCGTCGGTTACTATTTTAAAAGTAATCGAAAAGATTTTTATTTTCAACATATTCGTCGGTTACTATTTCAAAAGTAATCGGCAAGACTTTATTTTCAGCACATTCGTTGGTTACTATTTTAAAAGTAATCGGCAAGACTTTATTTTCAGCACATTCGTCGGTTACTATTTCAAAAGTAATCGGCAAGATTTTTATTTTCAGCATATTTGTCGGTTACTATTTTAAATGTAATCGACAAGATTTTTATTTTCAACATATTCGTCGGTTACTATTTCAAAAGTAATCGGCAAGATTTTTATTTTTAGCATATTCGTCGGTTACTATTTCAAAAGTAATCGGCAAGATTTTTATTTTCAGCATATTCGTCGGTTACTATTTTAAAAGTAATCGACAAGATTTTTATTTTCAACATATTCGTCGGTTACTATTTCAAAAGTAATCGGCAAGACTTTATTTTCAGCACATTCGTTGGTTACTATTTCAAAAGTAATCGGCAAGACTTTATTTTCAGCACATTCGTCGGTTACTATTTCAAAAGTAATCGGCAAGATTTTTATTTTCAGCATATTTGTCGGTTACTATTTTAAAAGTAATCGACAAAATTTTTATTTTCAACATATTCGTCGGTTACTATTTCAAAAGTAATCGGCAAGACTTTATTTTCAGCACATTCGTCGGTTACTATTTCAAAAGTAATCGGCAAGATTTTTATTTTCAGCATATTCGTCGGTTACTATTTCAAAAGTAATCGGCAAGATTTTTATTTTCAGCATATTTGTCGGTTACTATTTTAAAAGTAAGCTACAAGACTTTATTTTCAGCACATTCGTAGGTTACTATTTCGAACGTAATCGGCAAGATTTTTATTTTCAGCATATTCGTCGGTTACTATTTCAAAACTAATCGGGAAGATTTTTATTTTCAGCATATTCGTCGGTTACTATTTCAAAAATAATCTGCAAGACTTTATTTTCAGCACATTCGTCGGTTACTATTTCAAAAGTAATCGGCAAGATTTTTATTTTCAGCATATTCGTCGGTTACTATTTTAAAAGTAATCGAAAAGATTTTTATTTTCAACATATTCGTCGGTTACTATTTCAAAAGTAATCGGCAAGACTTTATTTTCAGCACATTCGTTGGTTACTATTTTAAAAGTAATCGGCAAGACTTTATTTTCAGCACATTCGTCGGCTACTATTTCAAAAGTAATCGGCAAGATTTTTATTTTCAGCATATTTGTCGGTTACTATTTTAAAAGTAATCGACAAGATTTTTATTTTCAACATATTCGTCGGTTACTATTTCAAAAGTAATCGACAAGATTTTTATTTTCAGCATATTCGTCGGTTACTATTTTAAAAGTAAGCTACAAGACTTTATTTTCAGCACATTCGTCGGTTACTATTTCAAAAGTAATCGGCAAGATTTTTATTTTCAGCATATTCGTCGGTTACTATTTTAAAAGTAATCGAAAAGATTTTTATTTTCAACATATTCGTCGGTTACTATTTCAAAAGTAATCGGCAAGACTTTATTTTCAGCACATTCGTTGGTTACTATTATAAAAGTAATCGGCAAGACTTTATTTTCAGCACATTCGTCGGTTACTATTTCAAAAGTAATCGGCAAGATTTTTATTTTCAGCATATTTGTCGGTTACTATTTTAAATGTAATCGACAAGATTTTTATTTTCAACATATTCGTCGGTTACTATTTCAAAAGTAATCGGCAAGATTTTTATTTTTAGCATATTCGTCGGTTACTATTTCAAAAGTAATCGGCAAGATTTTTATTTTCAGCATATTCGTCGGTTACTATTTTAAAAGTAATCGACAAGATTTTTATTTTCAACATATTCGTCGGTTACTATTTCAAAAGTAATCGGCAAGACTTTATTTTCAGCACATTCGTTGGTTACTATTTCAAAAGTAATCGGCAAGACTTTATTTTCAGCACATTCGTCGGTTACTATTTCAAAAGTAATCGGCAAGATTTTTATTTTCAGCATATTTGTCGGTTACTATTTTAAAAGTAATCGACAAGATTTTTATTTTCAACATATTCGTCGGTTACTATTTCAAAAGTAATCGGCAAGACTTTATTTTCAGCACATTCGTCGGTTACTATTTCAAAAGTAATCGGCAAGATTTTTATTTTCAGCATATTCGTCGGTTACTATTTCAAAAGTAATCGGCAAGATTTTTATTTTCAGCATATTTGTCGGTTACTATTTTAAAAGTAAGCTACAAGACTTTATTTTCAGCACATTCGTAGGTTACTATTTCGAACGTAATCGGCAAGATTTTTATTTTCAGCATATTCGTCGGTTACTATTTCAAAACTAATCGGGAAGATTTTTATTTTCAGCATATTCGTCGGTTACTATTTCAAAAATAATCTGCAAGACTTTATTTTCAGCACATTCGTCGGTTACTATTTCAAAAGTAATCGGCAAGATTTTTATTTTCAGCATATTCGTCGGTTACTATTTTAAAAGTAATCGAAAAGATTTTTATTTTCAACATATTCGTCGGTTACTATTTCAAAAGTAATCGGCAAGACTTTATTTTCAGCACATTCGTTGGTTACTATTTTAAAAGTAATCGGCAAGACTTTATTTTCAGCACATTCGTCGGCTACTATTTCAAAAGTAATCGGCAAGATTTTTATTTTCAGCATATTTGTCGGTTACTATTTTAAAAGTAATCGACAAGATTTTTATTTTCAACATATTCGTCGGTTACTATTTCAAAAGTAATCGACAAGATTTTTATTTTCAACATATTCGTCGGTTACTATTTCAAAAGTAATCGGCAAGATTTTTATTTTCAGCATATTCGTCGGTTACTATTTCAAAAGTAATCGGCAAGATTTTTATTTTCAGCATATTTGTCGGTTACTATTTTAAAAGTAAGCTACAAGACTTTATTTTCAGCACATTCGTAGGTTACTATTTCGAACGTAATCGGCAAGATTTTTATTTTCAGCATATTCGTCGGTTACTATTTCAAAACTAATCGGGAAGATTTTTATTTTCAGCATATTCGTCGGTTACTATTTCAAAAATAATCTGCAAGACTTTATTTTCAGCACATTCGTCGGTTACTATTTCAAAAGTAATCGGCAAGATTTTTATTTTCAGCATATTCGTCGGTTACTATTTTAAAAGTAATCGAAAAGATTTTTATTTTCAACATATTCGTCGGTTACTATTTCAAAAGTAATCGGCAAGACTTTATTTTCAGCACATTCGTTGGTTACTATTTTAAAAGTAATCGGCAAGACTTTATTTTCAGCACATTCGTCGGCTACTATTTCAAAAGTAATCGGCAAGATTTTTATTTTCAGCATATTTGTCGGTTACTATTTTAAAAGTAATCGACAAGATTTTTATTTTCAACATATTCGTCGGTTACTATTTCAAAAGTAATCGACAAGATTTTTATTTTCAGCATATTCGTCGGTTACTATTTTAAAAGTAAGCTACAAGACTTTATTTTCAGCACATTCGTCGGTTACTATTTCAAAAGTAATCGGCAAGATTTTTATTTTCAGCATATTCGTCGGTTACTATTTTAAAAGTAATCGAAAAGATTTTTATTTTCAACATATTCGTCGGTTACTATTTCAAAAGTAATCGGCAAGACTTTATTTTCAGCACATTCGTTGGTTACTATTATAAAAGTAATCGGCAAGACTTTATTTTCAGCACATTCGTCGGTTACTATTTCAAAAGTAATCGGCAAGATTTTTATTTTCAGCATATTTGTCGGTTACTATTTTAAATGTAATCGACAAGATTTTTATTTTCAACATATTCGTCGGTTACTATTTCAAAAGTAATCGGCAAGATTTTTATTTTTAGCATATTCGTCGGTTACTATTTCAAAAGTAATCGGCAAGATTTTTATTTTCAGCATATTCGTCGGTTACTATTTTAAAAGTAATCGACAAGATTTTTATTTTCAACATATTCGTCGGTTACTATTTCAAAAGTAATCGGCAAGACTTTATTTTCAGCACATTCGTTGGTTACTATTTCAAAAGTAATCGGCAAGACTTTATTTTCAGCACATTCGTCGGTTACTATTTCAAAAGTAATCGGCAAGATTTTTATTTTCAGCATATTTGTCGGTTACTATTTTAAAAGTAATCGACAAGATTTTTATTTTCAACATATTCGTCGGTTACTATTTCAAAAGTAATCGGCAAGACTTTATTTTCAGCACATTCGTCGGTTACTATTTCAAAAGTAATCGGCAAGATTTTTATTTTCAGCATATTCGTCGGTTACTATTTCAAAAGTAATCGGCAAGATTTTTATTTTCAGCATATTTGTCGGTTACTATTTTAAAAGTAAGCTACAAGACTTTATTTTCAGCACATTCGTAGGTTACTATTTCGAACGTAATCGGCAAGATTTTTATTTTCAGCATATTCGTCGGTTACTATTTCAAAACTAATCGGGAAGATTTTTATTTTCAGCATATTCGTCGGTTACTATTTCAAAAATAATCTGCAAGACTTTATTTTCAGCACATTCGTCGGTTACTATTTCAAAAGTAATCGGCAAGATTTTTATTTTCAGCATATTCGTCGGTTACTATTTTAAAAGTAATCGAAAAGATTTTTATTTTCAACATATTCGTCGGTTACTATTTCAAAAGTAATCGGCAAGACTTTATTTTCAGCACATTCGTTGGTTACTATTTTAAAAGTAATCGGCAAGACTTTATTTTCAGCACATTCGTCGGCTACTATTTCAAAAGTAATCGGCAAGATTTTTATTTTCAGCATATTTGTCGGTTACTATTTTAAAAGTAATCGACAAGATTTTTATTTTCAACATATTCGTCGGTTACTATTTCAAAAGTAATCGACAAGATTTTTATTTTCAACATATTCGTCGGTTACTATTTCAAAAGTAATCGGCAAGATTTTTATTTTCAGCATATTCGTCGGTTACTATTTCAAAAGTAATCGGCAAGATTTTTATTTTCAGCATATTTGTCGGTTACTATTTTAAAAGTAAGCTACAAGACTTTATTTTCAGCACATTCGTCGGTTACTATTTCGAACGTAATCGGCAAGATTTTTATTTTCAGGATATTCGTCGGTACCTAATTCAAAACTAATCGGGAAGATTTTTATTTTCAGCATATTCGTCGGTTACTATTTCAAAAATAATCTGCAAGACTTTATTTTCAGCACATTCGTCGGTTACTATTTCAAAAGTAATCGGCAAGATTTTTATTTTCAGCATATTCGTCGGTTACTATTTTAAAAGTAATCGAAAAGATTTTTATTTTCAACATATTCGTCGGTTACTATTTCAAAAGTAATCGGCAAGACTTTATTTTCAGCACATTCGTTGGTTACTATTTTAAAAGTAATCGGCAAGACTTTATTTTCAGCACATTCGTCGGTTACTATTTCAAAAGTAATCGGCAAGATTTTTATTTTCAGCATATTTGTCGGTTACTATTTTAAATGTAATCGACAAGATTTTTATTTTCAACATATTCGTCGGTTACTATTTCAAAAGTAATCGGCAAGATTTTTATTTTTAGCATATTCGTCGGTTACTATTTCAAAAGTAATCGGCAAGATTTTTATTTTCAGCATATTCGTCGGTTACTATTTTAAAAGTAATCGACAAGATTTTTATTTTCAACATATTCGTCGGTTACTATTTCAAAAGTAATCGGCAAGACTTTATTTTCAGCACATTCGTTGGTTACTATTTCAAAAGTAATCGGCAAGATTTTATTTTCAGCACATTCGTCGGTTACTATTTCAAAAGTAATCGGCAAGATTTTTATTTTCAGCATATTTGTCGGTTACTATTTTAAAAGTAATCGACAAGATTTTTATTTTCAACATATTCGTCGGTTACTATTTCAAAAGTAATCGACAAGATTTTTATTTTCAACATATTCGTCGGTTACTATTTCAAAAGTATTCGGCAAGATTTTTATTTTCAGCATATTCGTCGGTTACTATTTCAAAAGTAATCGGCAAGATTTTTATTTTCAGCATATTTGTCGGTTACTATTTTAAAAGTAAGCTACAAGACTTTATTTTCAGCACATTCGTCGGTTACTATTTCGAACGTAATCGGCAAGATTTTTATTTTCAGCATATTCGTCGGTTACTATTTCAAAACTAATCGGGAAGATTTTTATTTTCAGCATATTCGTCGGTTACTATTTCAAAAATAATCTGCAAGACTTTATTTTCAGCACATTCGTCGGTTACTATTTCAAAAGTAATCGGCAAGATTTTTATTTTCAGCATATTCGTCGGTTACTATTTTAAAAGCAATCGACAAGATTTTTATTTTCAACATATTCGTCGGTTACTATTTCAAAAGTAATCGGCAAGACTTTATTTTCAGCACATTCGTTGGTTACTATTTTAAAAGTAATCGGCAAGACTTTATTTTCAGCACATTCGTCGGTTACTATTTCAAAAGTAATCGGCAAGATTTTTATTTTCAGCATATTTGTCGGTTACTATTTTAAATGTAATCGACAAGATTTTTATTTTCAACATATTCGTCGGTTACTATTTCAAAAGTAATCGGCAAGATTTTTATTTTTAGCATATTCGTCGGTTACTATTTCAAAAGTAATCGGCAAGATTTTTATTTTCAGCATATTCGTCGGTTACTATTTTAAAAGTAATCGACAAGATTTTTATTTTCAACATATTCGTCGGTTACTATTTCAAAAGTAATCGGCAAGACTTTATTTTCAGCACATTCGTTGGTTACTATTTCAAAAGTAATCGGCAAGATTTTATTTTCAGCACATTCGTCGGTTACTATTTCAAAAGTAATCGGCAAGATTTTTATTTTCAGCATATTTGTCGGTTACTATTTTAAAAGTAATCGACAAGATTTTTATTTTCAACATATTCGTCGGTTACTATTTCAAAAGTAATCGACAAGATTTTTATTTTCAACATATTCGTCGGTTACTATTTCAAAAGTATTCGGCAAGATTTTTATTTTCAGCATATTCGTCGGTTACTATTTCAAAAGTAATCGGCAAGATTTTTATTTTCAGCATATTTGTCGGTTACTATTTTAAAAGTAAGCTACAAGACTTTATTTTCAGCACATTCGTCGGTTACTATTTCGAACGTAATCGGCAAGATTTTTATTTTCAGCATATTCGTCGGTTACTATTTCAAAACTAATCGGGAAGATTTTTATTTTCAGCATATTCGTCGGTTACTATTTCAAAAATAATCTGCAAGACTTTATTTTCAGCACATTCGTCGGTTACTATTTCAAAAGTAATCGGCAAGATTTTTATTTTCAGCATATTCGTCGGTTACTATTTTAAAAGCAATCGACAAGATTTTTATTTTCAACATATTCGTCGGTTACTATTTCAAAAGTAATCGGCAAGACTTTATTTTCAGCACATTCGTTGGTTACTATTTTAAAAGTAATCGGCAAGACTTTATTTTCAGCACATTCGTCGGTTACTATTTCAAAAGTAATCGGCAAGATTTTTATTTTCAGCATATTTGTCGGTTACTATTTTAAATGTAATCGACAAGATTTTTATTTTCAACATATTCGTCGGTTACTATTTCAAAAGTAATCGGCAAGATTTTTATTTTCAGCATATTCGTCGGTTACTATTTCAAAAGTAATCGGCAAGATTTTTATTTTCAGCATATTTGTCGGTTACTATTTTAAAAGTAAGCTACAAGACTTTATTTTCAGCACATTCGTCGGTTACTATTTCGAACGTAATCGGCAAGATTTTTATTTTCAGCATATTCGTCGGTTACTATTTCAAAAGTAATCGGCAAGACTTTATTTTCAGCACATTCGTCGGTTACTATTTCAAAAGTAATCGGCAAGATTTTTATTTTCAGCATATTTGTCGGTTACTATTTTAAAAGTAATCGACAAGATTTTTATTTTCAACATATTCGTCGGTTACTATTTCAAAAGTAATCGACAAGATTTTTATTTTCAACATATTCGTCGGTTACTATTTCAAAAGTAATCGGCAAGATTTTATTTTCAGCACATTCGTCGGTTACTATTTCAAAAGTAATCGGCAAGATTTTTATTTTCAGCATATTTGTCGGTTACTATTTTAAAAGTAATCGACAAGATTTTTATTTTCAACATATTCGTCGGTTACTATTTCAAAAGTAATCGACAAGATTTTTATTTTCAACATATTCGTCGGTTACTATTTCAAAAGTATTCGGCAAGATTTTTATTTTCAGCATATTCGTCGGTTACTATTTCAAAAGTAATCGGCAAGATTTTTATTTTCAGCATATTTGTCGGTTACTATTTTAAAAGTAAGCTACAAGACTTTATTTTCAGCACATTCGTCGGTTACTATTTCGAACGTAATCGGCAAGATTTTTATTTTCAGCATATTCGTCGGTTACTATTTCAAAACTAATCGGGAAGATTTTTATTTTCAGCATATTCGTCGGTTACTATTTCAAAAATAATCTGCAAGACTTTATTTTCAGCACATTCGTCGGTTACTATTTCAAAAGTAATCGGCAAGATTTTTATTTTCAGCATATTCGTCGGTTACTATTTTAAAAGTAATCGACAAGATTTTTATTTTCAACATATTCGTCGGTTACTATTTCAAAAGTAATCGGCAAGACTTTATTTTCAGCACATTCGTTGGTTACTATTTTAAAAGTAATCGGCAAGACTTTATTTTCAGCACATTCGTCGGTTACTATTTCAAAAGTAATCGGCAAGATTTTTATTTTCAGCATATTTGTCGGTTACTATTTTAAATGTAATCGACAAGATTTTTATTTTCAACATATTCGTCGGTTACTATTTCAAAAGTAATCGGCAAGATTTTTATTTTCAGCATATTCGTCGGTTACTATTTCAAAAGTAATCGGCAAGATTTTTATTTTCAGCATATTTGTCGGTTACTATTTTAAAAGTAAGCTACAAGACTTTATTTTCAGCACATTCGTCGGTTACTATTTCGAACGTAATCGGCAAGATTTTTATTTTCAGCATATTCGTCGGTTACTATTTCAAAAGTAATCGGCAAGACTTTATTTTCAGCACATTCGTCGGTTACTATTTCAAAAGTAATCGGCAAGATTTTTATTTTCAGCATATTTGTCGGTTACTATTTTAAAAGTAATCGACAAGATTTTTATTTTCAACATATTCGTCGGTTACTATTTCAAAAGTAATCGACAAGATTTTTATTTTCAACATATTCGTCGGTTACTATTTCAAAAGTAATCGGCAAGATTTTTATTTTCAGCATATTCGTCGGTTACTATTTCAAAAGTAATCGGCAAGATTTTTATTTTCAGCATATTTGTCGGTTACTATTTTAAAAGTAAGCTACAAGACTTTATTTTCAGCACATTCGTCGGTTAGTATTTCGAACGTAATCGGCAAGATTTTTATTTTCAGCATATTCGTCGGTTACTATTTCAAAACTAATCGGGAAGATTTTTATTTTCAGCATATTCGTCGGTTACTATTTCAAAAATAATATGCAAGACTTTATTTTCAGCACATTCGTCGGTTACTATTTCAAAAGTAATCGGCAAGATTTTTATTTTCAGCATATTCGTCGGTTACTATTTCAAAAGTAATCGACAAGATTTTTATTTTCAACATATTCGTCGGTTACTATTTCAAAAGTAATCGGCAAGACTTTATTTTCAGCACATTCGTTGGTTACTATTTCAAAAGTAATCGGCAAGACTTTATTTTCAGCACATTCGTCGGTTACTATTTCAAAAGTAATCGGCAAGATTTTTATTTTCAGCATATTTGTCGGTTACTATTTTAAAAGTAATCGACAAGATTTTTATTTTCAACATATTCGTCGGTTACTATTTCAAAAGTAATCGACAAGATTTTTATTTTCAACATATTCGTCGGTTACTATTTCAAAAGTAATCGGCAAGATTTTTATTTTCAGCATATTCGTCGGTTACTATTTCAAAAGTAATCGGCAAGATTTTTATTTTCAGCATATTTGTCGGTTACTATTTTAAAAGTAAGCTACAAGACTTTATTTTCAGCACATTCGTCGGTTACTATTTCGAACGTAATCGGCAAGATTTTTATTTTCAGCATATTCGTCGGTTACTATTTCAAAACTAATCGGGAAGATTTTTATTTTCAGCATATTCGTCGGTTACTATTTCAAAAATAATCTGCAAGACTTTATTTTCAGCACATTCGTCGGTTACTATTTCAAAAGTAATCGGCAAGATTTTTATTTTCAGCATATTCGTCGGTTACTATTTTAAAAGTAATCGCCAAGATTTTTATTTTCAACATATTCGTCGGTTACTATTTCAAGAGTAATCGGCAAGACTTTATTTTCAGCACATTCGTTGGTTACTATTTTAAAAGTAATCGGCAAGACTTTATTTTCAGCACATTCGTCGGTTACTATTTCAAAAGTAATCGGCAAGATTTTTATTTTCAGCATATTTGTCGGTTACTATTTTAAATGTAATCGACAAGATTTTTATTTTCAACATATTCGTCGGTTACTATTTCAAAAGTAATCGGCAAGATTTTTATTTTCAGCATATTCGTCGGTTACTATTTCAAAAGTAATCGGCAAGATTTTTATTTTCAGCATATTCGTCGGTTACTATTTTAAAAGTAATCGACAAGATTTTTATTTTCAACATATTCGTCGGTTACTATTTCAAAAGTAATCGGCAAGACTTTATTTTCAGCACATTCGTTGGTTACTATTTCAAAAGTAATCGGCAAGACTTTATTTTCAGCACATTCGTCGGTTACTATTTCAAAAGTAATCGGCAAGATTTTTATTTTCAGCATATTTGTCGGTTACTATTTTAAATGTAATCGACAAGATTTTTATTTTCAACATATTCGTCGGTTACTATTTCAAAAGTAATCGGCAAGATTTTTATTTTCAGCATATTCGTCGGTTACTATTTCAAAAGTAATCGGCAAGATTTTTATTTTCAGCATATTTGTCGGTTACTATTTTAAAAGTAAGCTACAAGACTTTATTTTCAGCACATTCGTCGGTTACTATTTCGAACGTAATCGGCAAGATTTTTATTTTCAGCATATTCGTCGGTTACTATTTCAAAAGTAATCGGCAAGACTTTATTTTCAGCACATTCGTCGGTTACTATTTCAAAAGTAATCGGCAAGATTTTTATTTTCAGCATATTTGTCGGTTACTATTTTAAAAGTAATCGACAAGATTTTTATTTTCAACATATTCGTCGGTTACTATTTCAAAAGTAATCGACAAGATTTTTATTTTCAACATATTCGTCGGTTACTATTTCAAAAGTAATCGGCAAGATTTTTATTTTCAGCATATTCGTCGGTTACTATTTCAAAAGTAATCGGCAAGATTTTTATTTTCAGCATATTTGTCGGTTACTATTTTAAAAGTAAGCTACAAGACTTTATTTTCAGCACATTCGTCGGTTAGTATTTCGAACGTAATCGGCAAGATTTTTATTTTCAGCATATTCGTCGGTTACTATTTCAAAACTAATCGGGAAGATTTTTATTTTCAGCATATTCGTCGGTTACTATTTCAAAAATAATATGCAAGACTTTATTTTCAGCACATTCGTCGGTTACTATTTCAAAAGTAATCGGCAAGATTTTTATTTTCAGCATATTCGTCGGTTACTATTTCAAAAGTAATCGACAAGATTTTTATTTTCAACATATTCGTCGGTTACTATTTCAAAAGTAATCGGCAAGACTTTATTTTCAGCACATTCGTTGGTTACTATTTCAAAAGTAATCGGCAAGACTTTATTTTCAGCACATTCGTCGGTTACTATTTCAAAAGTAATCGGCAAGATTTTTATTTTCAGCATATTTGTCGGTTACTATTTTAAAAGTAATCGACAAGATTTTTATTTTCAACATATTCGTCGGTTACTATTTCAAAAGTAATCGACAAGATTTTTATTTTCAACATATTCGTCGGTTACTATTTCAAAAGTAATCGGCAAGATTTTTATTTTCAGCATATTCGTCGGTTACTATTTCAAAAGTAATCGGCAAGATTTTTATTTTCAGCATATTTGTCGGTTACTATTTTAAAAGTAAGCTACAAGACTTTATTTTCAGCACATTCGTCGGTTACTATTTCGAACGTAATCGGCAAGATTTTTATTTTCAGCATATTCGTCGGTTACTATTTCAAAACTAATCGGGAAGATTTTTATTTTCAGCATATTCGTCGGTTACTATTTCAAAAATAATCTGCAAGACTTTATTTTCAGCACATTCGTCGGTTACTATTTCAAAAGTAATCGGCAAGATTTTTATTTTCAGCATATTCGTCGGTTACTATTTTAAAAGTAATCGCCAAGATTTTTATTTTCAACATATTCGTCGGTTACTATTTCAAGAGTAATCGGCAAGACTTTATTTTCAGCACATTCGTTGGTTACTATTTTAAAAGTAATCGGCAAGACTTTATTTTCAGCACATTCGTCGGTTACTATTTCAAAAGTAATCGGCAAGATTTTTATTTTCAGCATATTTGTCGGTTACTATTTTAAATGTAATCGACAAGATTTTTATTTTCAACATATTCGTCGGTTACTATTTCAAAAGTAATCGGCAAGATTTTTATTTTCAGCATATTCGTCGGTTACTATTTCAAAAGTAATCGGCAAGATTTTTATTTTCAGCATATTCGTCGGTTACTATTTTAAAAGTAATCGACAAGATTTTTATTTTCAACATATTCGTCGGTTACTATTTCAAAAGTAATCGGCAAGACTTTATTTTCAGCACATTCGTTGGTTACTATTTCAAAAGTAATCGGCAAGACTTTATTTTCAGCACATTCGTCGGTTACTATTTCAAAAGTAATCGGCAAGATTTTTATTTTCAGCATATTTGTCGGTTACTATTTTAAAAGTAATCGACAAGATTTTTATTTTCAACATATTCGTCGGTTACTATTTCAAAAGTAATCGGCAAGACTTTATTTTCAGCACATTCGTCGGTTACTATTTCAAAAGTAATCGGCAAGATTTTTATTTTCAGCATATTCGTCGGTTACTATTTCAAAAGTAATCGGCAAGATTTTTATTTTCAGCATATTTGTCGGTTACTATTTTAAAAGTAAGCTGCAAGACTTTATTTTCAGCACATTCGTCGGTTATTATTTCAAACGTAATTGGCAAGATTTTTATTTTCAGCATATTCGTCTGTTACTATTTCAAAAGTAATCGGCAAGATTTTTATTTTCAGCATATTCGTCGGTTACTATTTCAAAAGTAATCGGCAAGATTTTTATTTTCAGCATATTTGTCGGTTACTATTTTAAAAGTAAGCTACAAGACTTTATTTTCAGCACATTCGTCGGTTACTATTTCGAACGTAATCGGCAAGATTTTTATTTTCAGCATATTCGTCGGTTACTATTTCAAAACTAATCGGGAAGATTTTTATTTTCAGCATATTCGTCGGTTACTATTTCAAAAATAATCTGCAAGACTTTATTTTCAGCACATTCGTCGGTTACTATTTCAAAAGTAATCGGCAAGATTTTTATTTTCAGCATATTCGTCGGTTACTATTTTAAAAGTAATCGACAAGATTTTTATTTTCAACATATTCGTCGGTTACTATTTCAAAAGTAATCGGCAAGACATTATTTTCAGCACATTCGTTGGTTACTATTTTAAAAGTAATCGGCAAGACTTTATTTTCAGCACATTCGTCGGTTACTATTTCAAAAGTAATCGGCAAGATTTTTATTTTCAGCATATTTGTCGGTTATTATTTCAAACGTAATCGACAAGATTTTTATTTTCAACATATTCGTCGGTTACTATTTCAAAAGTAATCGGCAAGATTTTTATTTTCAGCATATTCGTCGGTTACTATTTCAAAAGTAATCGGCAAGATTTTTATTTTCAGCATATTCGTCGGTTACTATTTTAAAAGTAATCGACAAGATTTTTATTTTCAACATATTCGTCGGTTACTATTTCAAAAGTAATCGGCAAGACTTTATTTTCAGCACATTCGTTGGTTACTATTTCAAAAGTAATCGGCAAGACTTTATTTTCAGCACATTCGTCGGTTACTATTTCAAAAGTAATCGGCAAGATTTTTATTTTCAGCATATTTGTCGGTTACTATTTTAAAAGTAATCGACAAGATTTTTATTTTCAACATATTCGTCGGTTACTATTTCAAAAGTAATCGGCAAGACTTTATTTTCAGCACATTCGTCGGTTACTATTTCAAAAGTAATCGGCAAGATTTTTATTTTCAGCATATTCGTCGGTTACTATTTCAAAAGTAATCGGCAAGATTTTTATTTTCAGCATATTTGTCGGTTACTATTTTAAAAGTAAGCTGCAAGACTTTATTTTCAGCACATTCGTCGGTTATTATTTCAAACGTAATTGGCAAGATTTTTACTTTCAGCATATTCGTCTGTTACTATTTCAAAAGTAATCGGCAAGATTTTTATTTTCAGCATATTCGTCGGTTACTATTTCAAAAGTAATCGGCAAGATTTTTATTTTCAGCATATTTGTCGGTTACTATTTTAAAAGTAAGCTACAAGACTTTATTTTCAGCACATTCGTCGGTTACTATTTCGAACGTAATCGGCAAGATTTTTATTTTCAGCATATTCGTCGGTTACTATTTCAAAAGTAATCGGCAAGACTTTATTTTCAGCACATTCGTCGGTTACTATTTCAAAAGTAATCGGCAAGATTTTTATTTTCAGCATATTTGTCGGTTACTATTTTAAAAGTAATCGACAAGATTTTTATTTTCAACATATTCGTCGGTTACTATTTCAAAAGTAATCGACAAGATTTTTATTTTCAACATATTCGTCGGTTACTATTTCAAAAGTAATCGGCAAGATTTTTATTTTCAGCATATTCGTCGGTTACTATTTCAAAAGTAATCGGCAAGATTTTTATTTTCAGCATATTTGTCGGTTACTATTTTAAAAGTAAGATGCAAGACTTTATTTTCAGCACATTCGTCGGTTACTATTTCAAACGTAATTGGCAAGATTTTTATTTTCAGCATATTCGTCGGTTACTATTTCAAAAGTAATCGGCAAGATTTTTATTTTCAGCATATTCGTCGGTTACTATTTCAAAAGTAATCGGCAAGATTTTTATTTTCAGCATATTTGTCGGTTACTATTTTAAAAGTAAGCTACAAGACTTTATTTTCAGCACATTCGTCGGTTACTATTTCGAACGTAATCGGCAAGATTTTTATTTTCAGCATATTCGTCGGTTACTATTTCAAAAGTAATCGGCAAGACTTTATTTTCAGCACATTCGTCGGTTACTATTTCAAAAGTAATCGGCAAGATTTTTATTTTCAGCATATTTGTCGGTTACTATTTTAAAAGTAATCGACAAGATTTTTATTTTCAACATATTCGTCGGTTACTATTTCAAAAGTAATCGACAAGATTTTTATTTTCAACATATTCGTCGGTTACTATTTCAAAAGTAATCGGCAAGATTTTTATTTTCAGCATATTCGTCGGTTACTATTTCAAAAGTAATCGGCAAGATTTTTATTTTCAGCATATTTGTCGGTTACTATTTTAAAAGTAAGCTACAAGACTTTATTTTCAGCACATTCGTCGGTTACTATTTCGAACGTAATCGGCAAGATTTTTATTTTCAGCATATTCGTCGGTTACTATTTCAAAACTAATCGGGAAGATTTTTATTTTCAGCATATTCGTCGGTTACTATTTCAAAAATAATATGCAAGACTTTATTTTCAGCACATTCGTCGGTTACTATTTCAAAAGTAATCGGCAAGATTTTTATTTTCAGCATATTCGTCGGTTACTATTTCAAAAGTAATCGACAAGATTTTTATTTTCAACATATTCGTCGGTTACTATTTCAAAAGTAATCGGCAAGACTTTATTTTCAGCACATTCGTTGGTTACTATTTCAAAAGTAATCGGCAAGACTTTATTTTCAGCACATTCGTCGGTTACTATTTCAAAAGTAATCGGCAAGATTTTTATTTTCAGCATATTTGTCGGTTACTATTTTAAAAGTAATCGACAAGATTTTTATTTTCAACATATTCGTCGGTTACTATTTCAAAAGTAATCGACAAGATTTTTATTTTCAACATATTCGTCGGTTACTATTTCAAAAGTAATCGGCAAGATTTTTATTTTCAGCATATTCGTCGGTTACTATTTCAAAAGTAATCGGCAAGATTTTTATTTTCAGCATATTTGTCGGTTACTATTTTAAAAGTAAGCTACAAGACTTTATTTTCAGCACATTCGTCGGTTACTATTTCGAACGTAATCGGCAAGATTTTTATTTTCAGCATATTCGTCGGTTACTATTTCAAAACTAATCGGGAAGATTTTTATTTTCAGCATATTCGTCGGTTACTATTTCAAAAATAATCTGCAAGACTTTATTTTCAGCACATTCGTCGGTTACTATTTCAAAAGTAATCGGCAAGATTTTTATTTTCAGCATATTCGTCGGTTACTATTTTAAAAGTAATCGACAAGATTTTTATTTTCAACATATTCGTCGGTTACTATTTCAAAAGTAATCGGCAAGACTTTATTTTCAGCACATTCGTTGGTTACTATTTTAAAAGTAATCGGCAAGACTTTATTTTCAGCACATTCGTCGGTTACTATTTCAAAAGTAATCGGCAAGATTTTTATTTTCAGCATATTTGTCGGTTACTATTTTAAATGTAATCGACAAGATTTTTATTTTCAACATATTCGTCGGTTACTATTTCAAAAGTAATCGGCAAGATTTTTATTTTCAGCATATTCGTCGGTTACTATTTCAAAAGTAATCGGCAAGATTTTTATTTTCAGCATATTCGTCGGTTACTATTTTAAAAGTAATCGACAAGATTTTTATTTTCAACATATTCGTCGGTTACTATTTCAAAAGTAATCGGCAAGACTTTATTTTCAGCACATTCGTTGGTTACTATTTCAAAAGTAATCGGCAAGACTTTATTTTCAGCACATTCGTCGGTTACTATTTCAAAAGTAATCGGCAAGATTTTTATTTTCAGCATATTTGTCGGTTACTATTTTAAAAGTAATCGACAAGATTTTTATTTTCAACATATTCGTCGGTTACTATTTCAAAAGTAATCGGCAAGACTTTATTTTCAGCACATTCGTCGGTTACTATTTCAAAAGTAATCGGCAAGATTTTTATTTTCAGCATATTCGTCGGTTACTATTTCAAAAGTAATCGGCAAGATTTTTATTTTCAGCATATTTGTCGGTTACTATTTTAAAAGTAAGCTGCAAGACTTTATTTTCAGCACATTCGTCGGTTATTATTTCAAACGTAATTGGCAAGATTTTTATTTTCAGCATATTCGTCTGTTACTATTTCAAAAGTAATCGGCAAGATTTTTATTTTCAGCATATTCGTCGGTTACTATTTCAAAAGTAATCGGCAAGATTTTTATTTTCAGCATATTTGTCGGTTACTATTTTAAAAGTAAGCTACAAGACTTTGTTTTCAGCACATTCGTCGGTTACTATTTCGAACGTAATCGGCAAGATTTTTATTTTCAGCATATTCGTCGGTTACTATTTCAAAAGTAATCGGCAAGACTTTATTTTCAGCACATTCGTCGGTTACTATTTCAAAAGTAATCGGCAAGATTTTTATTTTCAGCATATTTGTCGGTTACTATTTTAAAAGTAATCGACAAGATTTTTATTTTCAACATATTCGTCGGTTACTATTTCAAAAGTAATCGACAAGATTTTTATTTTCAACATATTCGTCGGTTACTATTTCAAAAGTAATCGGCAAGATTTTTATTTTCAGCATATTCGTCGGTTACTATTTCAAAAGTAATCGGCAAGATTTTTATTTTCAGCATATTTGTCGGTTACTATTTTAAAAGTAAGCTACAAGACTTTATTTTCAGCACATTCGTCGGTTACTATTTCGAACGTAATCGGCAAGATTTTTATTTTCAGCATATTCGTCGGTTACTATTTCAAAACTAATCGGGAAGATTTTTATTTTCAGCATATTCGTCGGTTACTATTTCAAAAATAATCTGCAAGACTTTATTTTCAGCACATTCGTCGGTTACTATTTCAAAAGTAATCGGCAAGATTTTTATTTTCAGCATATTCGTTGGTTACTATTTTAAAAGTAATCGACAAGATTTTTATTTTCAACATATTCGTCGGTTACTATTTCAAAAGTAATCGGCAAGACTTTATTTTCAGCACATTCGTTGGTTACTATTTTAAAAGTAATCGGCAAGACTTTATTTTCAGCACATTCGTCGGTTACTATTTCAAAAGTAATCGGCAAGATTTTTATTTTCAGCATATTTGTCGGTTACTATTTTAAATGTAATCGACAAGATTTTTATTTTCAACATATTCGTCGGTTACTATTTCAAAAGTAATTGGCAAGATTTTTATTTTCAGCATATTCGTCGGTTACTATTTCAAAAGTAATCGGCAAGACTTTATTTTCAGCACATTCGTTGGTTACTATTTCAAAAGTAATCGGCAAGACTTTATTTTCAGCACATTCGTCGGTTACTATTTCAAAAGTAATCGGCAAGATTTTTATTTTCAGCATATTTGTCGGTTACTATTTTAAAAGTAATCGACAAGATTTTTATTTTCAACATATTCGTCGGTTACTATTTCAAAAGTAATCGGCAAGACTTTATTTTCAGCACATTCGTCGGTTACTATTTCAAAAGTAATCGGCAAGATTTTTATTTTCAGCATATTCGTCGGTTACTATTTCAAAAGTAATCGGCAAGATTTTTATTTTCAGCATATTTGTCGGTTACTATTTTAAAAGTAAGCTGCAAGACTTTATTTTCAGCACATTCGTCGGTTACTATTTCAAACGTAATTGGGAAGATTTTTATTTTCAGCATATTCGTCGGTTACTATTTCAAAAGTAATCGGCAAGATTTTTATTTTCAGCATATTCGTCGGTTACTATTTCAAAAGTAATCGGCAAGATTTTTATTTTCAGCATATTTGTCGGTTACTATTTTAAAAGTAAGCTACAAGACTTTATTTTCAGCACATTCGTCGGTTACTATTTCGAACGTAATCGGCAAGATTTTTATTTTCAGCATATTCGTCGGTTACTATTTCAAAAGTAATCGGCAAGACTTTATTTTCAGCACATTCGTCGGTTACTATTTCAAAAGTAATCGGCAAGATTTTTATTTTCAGCATATTTGTCGGTTACTATTTTAAAAGTAATCGACAAGATTTTTATTTTCAACATATTCGTCGGTTACTATTTCAAAAGTAATCGACAAGATTTTTATTTTCAACATATTCGTCGGTTACTATTTCAAAAGTAATCGGCAAGATTTTTATTTTCAGCATATTCGTCGGTTACTATTTCAAAAGTAATCGGCAAGATTTTTATTTTCAGCATATTTGTCGGTTACTATTTTAAAAGTAAGCTACAAGACTTTATTTTCAGCACATTCGTCGGTTACTGTAACACCCCGTTCCCGAAATAACGTAATAATACGAATAATAATCACAATACTCAGAGTTATTCAAACAAAACAACGGAGTATTACACTACATTTCAAAATCATTTAAATAGAATATAAAAACTATTTAAAACCAACATACAATATCATCATATTAAAAATTCTGCAGCGGAAAGTCTTTATATAAAACTCATAGTCAACAACTACATCAAAATCTTGGCACTAAAGGCCATCAACATATTAAAATTATTCAACAGTTTGATCCCAACAACAACGTCTTCAAATATCAGATACATAAAGGAATACAAGAAAGATAACGTTTCCCCCATCCCTACTATGTATCAGAGCCCTAGACGCAAGAGCCACATCTCTAATCTTCGCTACCTGCACTTGCCCACAAGGCGGCAATTCCAGCAGAAGGGGTGAGTTCACAAATCAAAGGTAACATATAGATATCTGAATCATCAAAGTAAATTGAAAACAACAACAAAGATTACAACCAACAGCAACATTATCAACAAATCATCTCATCTTATAATTTAAATTCGTCTTGGGTTCATATCAACAACAACAACAACACTTGTGGCGACACCTCACCAACAACAATCCCAAAAGGACAACTCACTCCTACTACTAATGCAAGACTCCATCAACATCTAATGCATTATGCATGTGGTACCAACTACGCGCGTCGAATGCTAAGCATTCCAGGGCAATAAGCCCCCAACAATTTGGATGGTTAAAGCATCCCAGGGCAATGAGCCCCCAACAGGTGAACGATAAAGCGTTCCAGGGCAATAAGCCCCCAACAGTGAATGATAAACATTCCAGGGCAATAAGCCCCCAACAAATGCAAATGAGTATGAAATGACTCTATGGTGTATATCAGCATACAACCCAACATCTTAATGGAGCATATCAGCATGCAACCAACAACAACAACAACTTAGGATACCCTCCCCAACTGGACAATATCACTCGACAATCGACAAGGCAATTCAACTTAGCAAGCATAGATATTTGCACTTAAGCATACATAATTTCATCGTAATCATCTTCATAACATAGTTTTTATCATCCAAACAATTCTTAAAAATTATAATAAACATCTTAGAAAGGTTAGGTTTGGGTTTGGAACATCTTAGAAAAATCACGTTTTGGGTCGCACAGGACCCTGCTCGCTTAAGCGAGCAACATCTCGCTTGAGCGAGTCAAATGACGAAGGTTGGGTTTTTCCTCGCTTGAAGTTCGCTTCTGGTTCGCTTAAGCGAACAGGCTAAATACACTATCCTGGGCGTCTCTCGCTTAAGCGACGGGAATCTCGCTTAAGCGACGCAAATGACGAAAGTTAGCATTTTGCTCGCTTAGGGTTCGCTCGTGGCTCGCTTAAGCGAGCGACTAAAAACTCAGACTGGGCGTAGCAAAGTGTTGCTCGCTTGAGCGAAGGGCATCTCGCTTAAGCGAGTGTTCGTCTGGGCAGAATTCTAACCTACGATTCCAATTCCACTTTCATCCAAAAATCCCATTTTTAATCCCCCAATCTCCCAAAATGGTTTAGGAACAATGTTTATGGGTTCAAGGCACAACAAAACAGCAGAACATACCATAACAACAACATTGCAACACGATTCATCAAGAAAATGAGCATTTAACATATTCTTAAACCTAGTTCCAAAACCTACCAATTTTCAATTCAAATTCATGAAATCATATACATATATATTGACAATAGAAGAGTAAACCCACCCTTACCTTAATTTAGCAAAATCTACAGCAAATGGATGAATTTCCCTCTTCCTAATTCTCCCCTTGTTCTTGGCTCTTTTCTCCCAAAACTCTTGTCTGTTTCTATTGTACGTACCAAATGTTTCCTTTCCTTTACTGACTTTTCTCTATTTTCCTTTACAAGTGTAACTCCCTTTTCTATCTTAACTCCCCACTAATTTTCTATTAATTCCTCATTAACCCTCCTTAAATCTAATAATTCTAAATAACTATTATTTCTACTATTTTCAAAAATAATAATATTTCTTCTACTCCACTTAAATAATAAAAACCCTAACTACTTCTTTATCATAAAATATATTAAAATAGTAAACACCAATAATTCACATAAATAATTATAAGGCATCTAAAACACACAAAAATCACTAAAATAAATAAATAACAACTTAGGGCGTTACAGTTACTATTTCGAACATAATCTGCAAGATTTTTATTTTCAGCATATTTGTCGGTTACTATTTCAAAACTAATCGGGAAGATTTTTATTTTCAGCATATTCGTCGGTTACTATTTCAAAAATAATCTGCAAGACTTTATTTTCAGCACATTCGTCGGTTACTATTTCAAAAGTAATCGACAAGATTTTTATTTTCAGCATATTTGTCGGTTACTATTTTAAATGTAATCGACAAGATTTTTATTTTCAACATATTCGTCGGTTACTATTTCAAAAGTAATCGGCAAGATTTTTATTTTCAGCATATTCGTCGGTTGCTATTTCAAAAGTAATCGGCAAGATTTTTATTTTCAGCATATTCGTCGGTTACTATTTTAAAAGTAATCGACAAGATTTTTATTTTCAACATATTCGTCGGTTACTATTTTAAAAGTAATCGACAAGATTTTTATTTTCAACATATTCGTCGGTTACTATTTCAAAAGTAATCGGCAAGACTTTATTTTCAGCACATTCGTTGGTTACTATTTCAAAAGTAATCGGCAAGACTTTATTTTCAGCACATTCGTCGGTTACTATTTCAAAAGTAATCGGCAAGATTTTTATTTTCAGCATATTTGTCGGTTACTATTTTAAAAGTAATCGACAAGATTTTTATTTTCAACATATTCGTCGGTTACTATTTCAAAAGTAATCGGCAAGACTTTATTTTCAGCACATTCGTCGGTTACTATTTCAAAAGTAATCGGCAAGATTTTTATTTTCAGCATATTCGTCGGTTACTATTTCAAAAGTAATCGGCAAGATTTTTATTTTCAGCATATTTGTCGGTTACTATTTTAAAAGTAAGCTGCAAGACTTTATTTTCAGCACATTCGTCGGTTATTATTTCAAACGTAATTGGCAAGATTTTTATTTTCAGCATATTCGTCGGTTACTATTTCAAAAGTAATCGGCAAGATTTTTATTTTCAGCATATTTGTCGGTTACTATTTTAAAAGTAAGCTACAAGACTTTATTTTCAGCACATTCGTCGGTTACTATTTCGAACGTAATCGGCAAGATTTTTATTTTCAGCATATTCGTCGGTTACTATTTCAAAAGTAATCGGCAAGACTTTATTTTCAGCACATTCGTCGGTTACTATTTCAAAAGTAATCGGCAAGATTTTTATTTTCAGCATATTTGTCGGTTACTATTTTAAAAGTAATCGACAAGATTTTTATTTTCAACATATTCGTCGGTTACTATTTCAAAAGTAATCGACAAGATTTTTATTTTCAACATATTCGTCGGTTACTATTTCAAAAGTAATCGGCAAGATTTTTATTTTCAGCATATTCGTCGGTTACTATTTCAAAAGTAATCGGCAAGATTTTTATTTTCAGCATATTTGTCGGTTACTATTTTAAAAGTAAGCTACAAGACTTTATTTTCAGCACATTCGTCGGTTACTATTTCGAACGTAATCGGCAAGATTTTTATTTTCAGCATATTCGTCGGTTACTATTTCAAAACTAATCGGGAAGATTTTTATTTTCAGCATATTCGTCGGTTACTATTTCAAAAATAATCTGCAAGACTTTATTTTCAGCACATTCGTCGGTTACTATTTCAAAAGTAATCGGCAAGATTTTTATTTTCAGCATATTCGTTGGTTACTATTTTAAAAGTAATCGACAAGATTTTTATTTTCAACATATTCGTCGGTTACTATTTCAAAAGTAATCGGCAAGACTTTATTTTCAGCACATTTGTTGGTTACTATTTTAAAAGTAATCGGCAAGACTTTATTTTCAGCACATTCGTCGGTTACTATTTCAAAAGTAATCGGCAAGATTTTTATTTTCAGCATATTTGTCGGTTACTATTTTAAATGTAATCGACAAGATTTTTATTTTCAACATATTCGTCGGTTACTATTTCAAAAGTAATTGGCAAGATTTTTATTTTCAGC